>CM072823.1:7149435-7749435 GCA_036937905.1 Salvia rosmarinus | reverse complement strand
CTTGAGAAACAACATCGAGGAATTTCCATGTTTCACCATGAATGCACTTTTGGGGTTGAGCTTGAGGTTGACCGACCGAGGTGGAGGATAGTTACGAGTCGTCGGCAGGACTTCGTTTTGACTTTTGACCACGATATCGTCGACCTCGGCGATCCCTATATGATCCTTGAATATGGCGTCACAGTCATCGGTAGGTAGCCCGGCGTTTTGGACGAAGGTATTTTGATCTGTGAAGACAAAGTCGATGATGAGCCGTCTTTGGAGCATCCTCACAGCTCGTCAGGGACTTGGTGTTACCCTGTATAGATCGAGCGAAGATCTCGTGGCCGCGGTCCTCACTTCTTGTCGATATCGGGAGGGTTAGCAATCTTTTGGGCGGTGTTTGTTGAGGTCGGTATAGTCGACACACGCGCCCCTCCTCACGGCTTTGGACCACGTGGATTAGCCGTCGGTCGGTGTTGACCTCGAGCAGGATCTTGGCCTCTCGGGTTGAGTCACCTCGTCTCTTATGACTGTGCTTCTGCCTGAAACTTCTCTTCTTGCGGGCGGTTTGGTGGCGGGTCGATGTTGAGGCGATGAGTGATGAGCTCGGGTGACACTCCGATCATGTCGAGTGGGGACCACGTAAACATGTCCTGTATTCCCGGTGTATGACATCTTTGTCGAATATCGATTGGACCACAGGTGCGACCTTTCACGACTTTGGAGGGTCATTTCGCATAGTTGTAGGTTCTCGGTTAGGTCGTCCGGGTGTCGACACGAGGGTTACGTAATTGCTAGGCACAGTGAGCCACGTCTTGAGTTGAGACTCGTAGGCATTCTTTGGTGCTGGTTTGGTGCACTTGGATGCTTGCACTCCACAGGGGTGGGTATCTTGATGGTGGTGTATGCAGAGCGGGGCGACTTTGGTGGCGTATGCGATCTCTCCTAGAATGATGTTGTGCAGAGCGAGCTCGGACCAAGAAAATTGAATGGCCTTGGTGACACAGGAGCTCGGTCTGATGGAAAGTAGGCGCAAAATGAGCCAGAAAAGCCGCGGGGTGCAGGGTTGGGTTGGTTTGGGCTTAAAATTAAAGGCGAAAAACCGGGCCTAAAAGCCCTTAAAAACCCAGACCTCTGGGCTTGAGACGAAAAGCCGGGGTTTGGTTAAAAAGCCAAATATTTTATTAAATATATATATTTTATAAATTATTTAATATACATATCTATACTTTTTAATAATACTAATTATATTTTATAGTAAAAGTTTCTTACTAATTCACATCTTGGTCGGGAAAATATTTTTTTTGGTGCAACACTGAAATTCTAAAAAATAATAACTTCATAATCGATCAAAAATAATTCATAAAAGAAATGATCTCCAAAATATATAGGATGATGATTAATGACTTTATAATATGTAAAAACTATTTTGAATCATTGATCTTAAATATATATTATAATTAATTAATTTTTCTATTATTTTAGGCGTAAAAGTGGAATTGACGTTTAACAATATCATTTACCTTTGATTTGTAATTACTAATTTATTTCTCCTTAAATTAAAGAATTAAAATTATCTTTGCATTATAATATCATCGTATGAATACATAAATATGTCGAAATATATAAAAGCATTATCATAAGAATAAGTAAGCTTAATATGTTCTTATCAACGATTCTTTATTTAAGTAGGAGTTATGAATTTTAATTATGTATTTAATTTATTTATTTTTGAAATTTAAAAATAATTTTATATATAAAAAATTAAAAATAATCTAAAAAACCATGCCAGCCATGGGATTGGTTTGAGCTTCATATTCTAGGCGAATAAATTTGGTTGGCCACCCGGAAAATATAAAAGCCAGCGAGCGGGGTCGGCCGGCGCCGCATACTTGCCATCTCTAATCGGAAGGTAATGATGCCCTCGGGTTGGATCGCCTCTGAGTGAGCTCGTGAGGATGGTGCGGGATGTATTTGAATCCCTTAGCCTCGAGTTTATCGAGCGGTTTTGAAAGATGATCTTGGGAGGCACCAATGTCGATGTGGCAGGTGGGCGTTCTTGTTGCCCCCGCTTGTATGGTGATGGCGTCGGTGGGGCATGATCTTGGGCAGGTCGTCTTTGGAGAACGATGTTCTCCGTCCGATCGCTTATTTTACTCCCCGGGGACCACCTCCAACTTCATGTTTGCATGTTTTGTTCTTTTCCTTGTTTGTTTCGGCGTCTTGATTCATTGTAGGTTATATTTGAATATCTTTTATTGGAATCATGTTCGTTTTGGTTTTGTGTAGGGAATGATCATGTTGAAAGCATTTTGAGCTCTTAGCGCGCAGCGCCGGACTCGGCGTAGCTCTGATGCGTGTTGCATCATGACCTTCGAGAACGCGTCCGGTCTTCCCGTCGGCGCGCCGCCTCATTCCGCCAGCGCCCGCGCGTTTCCCATGTCGTGGCCTTTCGCAGGCGCCCGTCGGAGTTTCCACGCGTCCGTGCGGGCGCCTATGTCGACTTCGTCGAGAGTCGTCGAGTTCGGCCTCCGATCCGTCCGATCTTTGCGAAGTGTCGAGACTTCGTCCGAAGTCCGTCGTCCGGCGTTGCATCGCGTCCGTGAGCGATAAGAGAACTCGTCGAGGCTCGGCGTGTCCGTCTTCGCTCCGGTCTTGGTAGCTCGTCCTTAGCTTCAGCGTCCGGCGCTTTGAGTCTTGTCTTTGGGATGCCCTTGTGCGGCGCGTCGTCCGTGACTGGCTCGCGTCCGGCCTGCGTTAATTTTGCCGCTATATATCGTTTTCAAGCGTAACCTGAACACTATTCATTATTTTTATTTTCCGTCTTTTTGGTTCGAGAGTTTGTGAATTCTCTTTGTTCTTAATTCAGATTTTATTCTCTTGTCTTTGGAATTTGATTCGAAATTATCGTAAAATTTGGATTCGTACTCTAAAATTTGATTATCAATTCCATCGTTCGATTGTTAGTAAGTTTCTTCTATTGCTTTATTAGTTTAATCTTTTAGTATTTGATTGTCATTGGTTTCTACATTGGGTTAAGATTAATATTGATATTCGTCTAAGTAATCTTGTCTTCCGTTTATCTTTTGATTCATGTCTAGGGTTTATAATTTCGATTCCGTGTTCTTGATTTAGGGTTTAATTCTTGCTAGATAATTTATCGCTTTGTCGATTTCCGTCTAGTTAATTTGTCTTTCCTTCTTTAATAATTTCTTGCCTAGGTAATCTATCGACCCTTTTGAGATTAGAGTGTTTAGGAATTTATTTGTTTTAGTGTGGCAACTTAGTAGCCTTTGTTAAGTTTTCCTTGAGAGCGACTAAGGTTAGCTTTCCTACTACAACACCTCGTTCGATTGTGAGTCAATTAAGGTATACTTTTGATTGGAACAAATTTTGGCGCCGTTCTTGAGCGTTTATTAATGTTGCATGTTTTTGTTTTATTCTTCTCTGCCTTTCTTATTTTTACATGATTCGTTTGATCTCGTTGTTGAGTGTTGTGTATGCGGGGCGCGGCTAAATCTAGATTAGCATCCCGTTGAAGTATACTTGCAAGTTGACAAAACCGCGACTACCTAGTGTGGGACTTTGATCACTCAGTTGTGATAGTTTACGTGAGGGCGGTTCTCTCATAGTTGATTTACTACCGTCGACAATTTTTGTTTGAAGAGTTCCTCGAGGATCATTGGTGATCGAATGAACAACAATCATGCGGAAAGCTGTCCCTACTTTGATGGGGATTACTTTCGCCTAAGATGAGGAGACTACTAATCCGATCGTGTTATGCCCGGCACGTGGGTATGAGTTGAAAGCAATCACTTTAACCTCGTTCCCACTTTTCATGGCATAACAGCGAGGATGCCACAGGTTTTATCGGAGAATATAATCAAGTGGTGCGGTCTTTCCTCGATGGGCTGAGCGACGATTGAAGATCTTGTTTCTACCTATTCTTTGAAGGATAAAGCAGTCTTGGCATGAGCTTTCAGACTCTCGACAAATTGGAATTACGTGGTGGAGCAGTTCGTGTTGAGGTTCTATCCGCGCGAGAAGACGAGGATCTTGATCAAAAATTATGACATTCAAGAAGATCTAGATGAGTCGTTCCATGAGCGAGGAAAGATTGAAAACTTAAAGCAATGCCCACATCACTTCTTCTCGTTGGTTCTTTTGTGCGATTCTTCTATGGCGGGATCACGAAATCCGATCGGGAAAAGGACGGCGATGCGGAGGGCAACATAGCTCGTATCACGGAGGCTCTTGGCGAAATCTTTGGCGTCATGGCAAACAATTCCTCGGAGCATCTAGTAGCGTCGATCTTCTCGACTCATTGGAGCATGGATCGGTTGGCGAGGTAAATGGCACGACTCATGAGAGAGATGAGCGAGATGAAGATGAAGCGGTGAGTTCCGCCCCACCCGGAGTTGGCTACCGCTTCTCGAGTCGGTGCACCCGCCGGATTTCTCGATGCATCCTTGTAGGTTTGCATGGAAATGGGACATCTGACGGATATGTGCCTAATATGGGAGCACCGGTCTATGAAGGCAGTGAGGCTTATTCTATGCAAGGTTTTACTCGACCACCTTATGAGCGAGGTGAACTATGAACAAAACCGGCAATCTGACTCGAGGTGGAAGAACGGAGCCAGTCGAGTTCGGGTTCAAACTCACACTCGGCCTCACTGGCCGGTACCCACATGACGATACATAGCTCGGTGATGTCGTCAAACGGCGAGGGTTATGGTCGCAATATCGGTACCACAGCCATATCGACAACCGTCATATCCATGATATCCTTATCGGCGACCACGCCACCGCCACCTCGATACCGTACCCTATGATCGCCTCGCGCGGCGGTGCCCTCGGCGACCTTACCAACCTCCACAGCGTCAGCATGCTCCTCGAAATCATTGATGGAGGATAGTTTGGCAGTTCATGCAAGAGTAAATTAGCGGAAGCACAAATCGACCATTAAGCGTCTTGAGATGCGATTGGGCGGATCTCCGTGCTTTGTCGGCGAATGCAGCAACAACAGGCGGGGAGGATACAGGGCGAGGGCTCGACCAGCAAGCTGGTGTGGCATTCTTGAAGTGGAAAGAAGGTTGATAATAAGGTACAACTCGGAGATTGTGGAAGAGCAGATAGTGGAAGAGAGTGGTAGTGGAGAAACGAGGCGAGGAGAAAGTGATTGAGGAGGAACAACCAAGCGGTGCGATTACAGGCGGCAAATCCATATAAGCCTCGGTGCCATTCCAGTGGTTGAAAAATGAGAAACAAAGCGGCGGTTCTCGGATTTCTACAAAATGCTTTCCAAGGTCAATGTTAATGCGCCACTATTGGATGTGATCCGCAATGTTCCTTATGTTAAGTTCTTGAACTTGCATCGAAAGATGAGGTTTGTCGACAATGAGTCGGTTATGGTATCTGGTGTGACTCCATTATCACGTACGCCACCCAAACAATGGGACCGGTAACCGTCATCCAATTGCTTTGGGAAATGGTAAGGAAGCAACGGTATGCTAGATTTAGGGTGGTATTAATCTTATGCCTTACTCATTTTCAAGCAATTAGAATTAGGAGGTTGAAACCCTCTTGGTATGAGTCTAGATTAGCCGATCGCTCATCGCTACCACAGGGGTGTGAGGATATTCTTATACGTGTGGGTGGTTTGATTGTACTGTGGATTTTGTGGTGTTAGAGATAGGCGATGTGCATGAAAATGGTCGAGACCATCTGCTATTAGGCGACCTTTATGGCCACTACTAATACATTGATTGATGTGAAAATGGGAATATTAGGATGACCGTCCTAGGGAGACTATGTCATTTGGTGCATAATAATAAGGCCATGCCATCAATTAATTATTGAAAACTATTCTTTACGAGACTCGATTGATGCTTGCGAGATTTCTTTATCGGGATCACAGTGGAGGAAGTATCAGAGGATCGGCGGACACGGAGGAAAGGCTCGTGTTGGGCGAATTTGAAAACCGATAAAGGAAAGGAGATTCCACAGGCAGAAGTTAGAGTTGAAGGAGCTTCCGAATTTGAAGTATGTCTTATAGGGATAATGGCGACCGTGATCGTCTCTGAACTCACTGAGTACCACAATCTCTGTTGGTTTCGTGTTGAAGCGACATAAGCTCGCTTTCGGTGGAGTTTAGAAGATATCGGAGGAATCGGTCCTGCCATGTGCATGCATAAGATACTGACTGAAGATAGGCGGTGCGAAAAGGATGAGCGCGGAGACTTAACCCGTGCTCGAGTGAGGTAGTGAAGAAGGAGATCTTAAAGCTAGCATAAGGAATCATTTTCCAATTCTTGACGAATGGGTCGATCCGATCCATATCGTGCCCAAGGGAGGAATAACGGTGGTCGCGTGAAAAAGGAGTTGGTGCCCGAGACCCGTCCTTTGGATGGCGGATGTGCGTAGACTCGGAAGCTTAATCTTCCACCAAAGGATCATTTTCCCTTCCTTTCATTGACCAAATGTTAGATAAGTTGGTGGTAATGAATTTTCTTGTTTTCTTGATGGCTTGTCGGTTACTACCAGTTGCTATAGACCCGGGATCGAGCGAGCAGCGTTCACAAGTCATATGGGACATATGCTTTCGAAGGATACCATTCGGACTCGCAATGCTCCGGTACTTTCCAGCGATGTATGATGTCTCTTTTCGACATGATGGGAGATTTTGTAGAGATCTTTATGGATGATTTTTACGTGTTTGGATCCTCTTTGATGTTTGTTTAGAAAAGATTGAGCGTGTACTTAGTCGTTGTGTGGAATCGGATCTTACTCTAAGTTGGGAGAAAAGTCTTTAAGGTCCGTAGTGGCATTGTGTTGGGACACATCGTGTCTAGTCGGGATAGAGGTTGATAGAGCTAAAGTGGAGGTGATTGAAAGTTACCCCACCAAATGATGTTAAAGGAATAAGGAGTTTCAGGGTCCGCTGGTTTTACCGTCGTTTCATTAAGGATTTTCTAAAATATGTCGACCCTCATAGTGCATTAGCTCATGATTCTCCTTTTAATTTTGATAATGATTGCCTTGTTGCTTTTAAAGCTTTAAAGGGAAACTTCTTCGTTGTCGGTCCTAATTGGTCTTTTCCTTTTGAAATCATGTGTGATCTTCTAATTACTTTGTGAGGGTTGTCTAGGTCAGCGGGTTGATAAAATGTTACGTGTGATTTACTATGCAAGCTAACTCTTAATCCTGCTCAAGTAAATTATCACCATGAAAAAGAGATCTTTTTGTGATTTTGCTCTCGATAAGTTTGTGCTTACATAATTGGTTCTAGGTAATAATACATAGTGATCATGCGGCCCTGATATTTGTTGACCAAACCCGGCAAAGCCTAGACTTATTAGATGGGTGCTCTTGTGCAGAAATTCGACTTAGAAATTCGGGATAGGAAAGGTAGTGAGAATGTGGTTGCCAATCATTTATCTCGATTAGATAGTCCCCTTCGATCTATAGGTCCCTCACGAGTCCTTCCCTTATGAGCATGCTTATAGTGCCTCTTCTATGCCTTGGTATCGACATTGTTAATTATCTAGCATGTGGTGAGTTGAGGCTGACCTTACCTCCCAGAGAGGCGTTTTCTTTCACGTGCGAGCAATATTGGGAGGACCCTATCTTTTAAGTTAGGGAAGGATGAGATTATCCATCGATGTATTCGGATGAGACACACGAGTCCTTGAGATGTGCCACCAAGCTCATTGTGGTGGACATTTTGGAGGACAAAAGCTGCGCAAGGTGTTACAATCGAGGTTTATTTTGGCCAACTCTTTTCAAAGATTCTCTACATATTGTATGTCTTGTGATCGGTGTCAAAAGTGGGGTCAATTGGACGTAGGAGCGAGATGCTCTCAATAACATCTTAGTAGTTGAGGTTTTGATGTTTGGGGAATAGATTTTATGGGACCTTTCCTAAATCTATGAAGAATGCAGTATATTTTGCTTGCGTTGATTATGTGTCCAAGTGGGTTGAGGCTATCCCACTAGGACATTGATTCTTACATTGTGCTCAAGTTTGTGCGAGAAAACATCTTATCGGTTTGGTTTCCACGAGCAATCATTAGTAGCAGGAGCACTTACGCATAAGTTTGAGAAACTAATGAAAAAGAATGGAATCGACATAAGATCGATCCCTTACCACCCACGGACTTGGTCGGTGAAGCAGTGTCGACAAAACAAGGGCATCCTCGAGAATGCAGCCACCGAGGAAAGATTGGGCACAAAGAGCGCCTCATGGGCTTACCGTGCAGCGTCTGAGCATCTTGGGAATGAGCCCATATCGTCTTGTGTATGGGAAGGCGTGTCACTTGCTGTGGAGGTTGAACATAAGGCATATTGGGCCATCAGAGTTCGAACTTGATCCTCTAAATCCTTAGAGCATCGTTCTCTCAAATGTCCGAATCGACGAGCTCAGTAACGAGCGTGTGACAATGCGGCGTATCTATGGATAAGGTCAAGAAGCTTCATGATCGTCAATCGTGCATAAGGATTTGAAGCCGAAATAGCGGTTTGTTATTAATTCCGGTGAAGCTTTCCGGGAAGTTGAAGTCTCGTTGGAGTGGCCGCTTATCATCGAAGTGAGCCGTATGGTTCGGTTGTGCTTTCGATAAAGAAGGATCACAGATGCGTTAGGTCGATGGTCAGCGATGTAAGCTCTATGTAGAAGGGGTCCGACCTCCTTTACGGTGGAATCTATTTCCGTCGCGATCCTTGATCGTCGAGTTTATTCTTGTCAAGTTAGATGAGCAAGACCGTGAGGCACCACGTTCTTTTTTGTGTTCGTGCTTTCCTTTGTTTTGCTTTTGTTTGTGTGTGATTTCTTTTTGTGTTTTGTGTGGTGCGGTTGAGGTATTTTATCTTGAAATAGTCGAAAAGTTAGGCGATCCAATATCGTCGAGTACCCGGCGCGGACCTTGAAACCGGCTGAGTGCGAATCAAAATCGGCGGTCACCCGGCCGAGCGGCAAGCACCGAGCGGGGTGAATTAGAGATGGTCGATGGACACCCGCCGGGCGGGGTGAATCATGATTAGAGCGGCAAGCACGCGCGTCGGACGGCAAGCGTCGGCCGGGTTAATCAAAGTTAGCGGCTCACCCTGGCCGGCGACGAAGCGCGACGCGGGTGTTTTCATATGTTAGGCGATGGTGACCGGTAGCGAGCAGAAACGGTATGGGTCCTTTTTTTATCGTTATTTAAAAAATAAAAATAAAAATAAAAATAAAATATATATATATATATATATATATATATATATATATATATGTTTGATGTGTTTTAGGGTTTCACCTCTTCTTGCACGCGCTTCTCTGCGAACATCTACCTCCCGTCGCCGCCTCGCTTCATCCGGCGTTCGCCACCTGCCTCCCCGTCCGGTGTTTCCTCCGCACGCCTCTCATCCTCTCCCGTTCGGGCTCGGCCTTCCATCGCGTTCCCACCGCGCCGCCTCCTCGCCTCCCGTCGGTAGCGCTCGTTCTCGTCAGCCTACCGCCCGTCCGGCGCCCACCGCTTCTCCCCCTCGATCGGTGCCGCCTCGGCGCCGCGATCTCACGCCACGCCGGTCTCGTCCGGCTTCCCTCCGTCCGAGCGCGCGCCTCGTTCCACCTCGTCCGGTCTCGTCCCGTCGGGCTGCGACCGCGCCGCGCGCCCTCAACGCTGTCCATCCGGCGACTCGGTTCTTCCTAGCCCTCTCTTCTACGGCGTTTCCCTGGTGCCCTCTTCAATTCACTATGGTTCGGACTAAAATGCACGGGTCGGCTCCGCCATCCTCGAGCCGACGATGTTCGATGGAGGAACCACGGGAGGATATCGGCTTATGTACTCGCCCCTTCCGATTTATAATCCGTGGAAGGTACACACTATCGTCGTTTGCATTTCAAGAAATCACACGCGTCGATTCAGGCGATTGATCAGATCTGATCTTGAGGATAGGGTAAAGAAGTATTTGAAAAATTTGGGATTGCTACAATATGCTTTGATGGATTTACCTTGTTATAATCCATTGTTGCTTAATTCTCTTGCACAATGTGTATTGATGATGAATCGATTCCTTGTTTTGTCGTCGTTGGGGAAGAGTATGTTATAGCCTCGTATTATGAAGGGGTATTTGGTTTCCGACTTACGGTGCACGTGGTGTGCCCAATTCTTTCAATGTTAGAGGCACGGAAGGAGCTATCAAGATTTAATAAGCGGTCATCATCGGAATGCCAAGTGGGTTTATCGGATGAAGCATTAGCAATGGTCCACAAGTTCATAGCTATGTTTTTGAAATGAGCAGGCTAATAAGGTGAATCTTTGAGGTCTTCCTCTAACATGTCTTGTAAAGAAGGCGATTTAGACATACTTTATTTGGGACCACTTACTGGCGGTCGATGGCGTGAAATATAGGCGACCACTGCGAAATCCCTCGTGCAGGTGAGCTTAGGGATCATAAAACGATGGACGCCGGTTCGCGAATCATATCGACCTAAGATGATTGATCTTAGTGGTATGGCTCCTTTGCTTTCAATGAGACTACTCGGTACCTCGGCATCGGAGGTGCGTGAAAACATATATGCTTCGCGATGCGTGACCAGTGGCGGCCCAGCGGTGCGGGACCATCCTACGGGTGATATGATCATCTATGATACCTTGTACCATCCGATGAAGCCGTGACCAGCGGCAGATGCGGGAGGATCTGAGCCCTGTGGCGACATCGATCCTATCGCCAGTTCCTTCCGGAATCGCGCGGGCGGTATAGTTCTTTTGTGAGAGTTTGGTCGGTTTAGGAGTGAATTAGGCGGCCACGAGCGAGTTCGTCAGACATAACTTCCGATTTGATCGGCAAAATCAACGTCTTGTGAGCAGAATCAATTGTGACCGGCGAACCGGTATGGGCGGTATAACCGGCGATGATTGGCGAGATCGGTAGCCGCCTTGAAGCCGTGGAGCACATGGACTATCTTTCATGCTCTCCTCCCTCCCCGACATAGTGATTCTTCACTATTGGGCGTTATGTTTCTTTTTGTTTGTGTTTCGTTTGTTTCCTTGTTTCGTTGTTTTCTTCTCTCTTTCTGTTTTGTAGGTCTTGTCTTTTGTTGCTTACGCCGTTCCGTTAGTGGCCTTGAGAAGTCTCCACCTTTCTCTTATATTTTATCGCAATGAGGTCCTTTGTTTTAAGTGTGGGGGTTTCTCCGTTGGTTTGCTTTGTTTGTTTTATTTGTTTGGCTTTGTTGTGTTTTCGTTTCTTAACTTTTGTTTGGATTAGAGATGATTTTACCTTCTTGAAATCAATGGTGTATGAAAATTATGCTTTAAGTTGAATTAATTGCGTCTTGATCTGAACTTCTTTGCATCTTGGTATATGGTTTTGGTTTGATGAAACTTAGGTGTCGGTTTGAGCGTGGGACATAATTAGGAAGTTGTGCTAGACAAGGTGTGTGATCGGATATCGTATGCTTAGTAAATGGAACCCATCTCTTGTATGATCTTTCGAAAAGTGGACAAAAAGGAAAAGGGAAAAGAAAGAAAATCGTCGTTGTTGTGAAATAAGTGGGCTTAAAATTTGAATAAGGGCTCTCCCTCTTGCATGTTGTCTAAAGGGAGACTCTTTGATGGGTATAGATATCTCGTTAGGATACTCGAGTCTACAACTTGAAGGTTCCACCTAACGATTATTGTCCTATAATCGGTTTAAGTTCCACAAATTCTTATTTGTTTTGTCGTTTAGGATTTCTTACATGAAAGGAACCATATAAGTTGTATATTGATTTGAAATCATGTTGAGTCAAATGACTATTCTATGATAAGTCACATGTTGGGATTGATGAATGAGGATCATTGTATTGAGAACTATATTATTAAGATGCATTGAAGGGATGTGAATACGTGATTGATTCTATTTGAAGTATTGATTCTATGTGTACCATTCCTTCAGAAACTAAAATTTGCAGGACAAGCAAAGTTAAGTGTGGGTGTTGTTTTGCATGTTTTTGCTTTTTCCTTGTTTGTTTCGACGTCTTGATTCAATTGTTGGTTATATTTGAATATCTTTTATTGGAATCATGTTCGTTTTGGTTTTGTGCGAGGAATGATCATGTTGAAGCATTTTGAGCTCTTAAGCGCAGCCGGACTCGGCGTGGCCGCTGAGTGCGCATTACGCTCGCTAAGCGCGCTCGAAGGCAGCGTCGGTGCTCCCTCGTCCGGCGCCGGCCTCATTCCGCCGAGCGCCCGACCGGCGTTCCCATGTCCGTGGCGCCCTCGCTATGGCCGCGTCGGGTTTCCACGCGTCCGTGGCGCCTATGACTTCGTCGAGTCGCCGAGTCCGGTGCCTCAAATCCGTCCGGCCCGCGAGTGTCGAACTTCGTCGAGAGTCCGTGCGTCCGGCCTGCATCGCGTCCGGCGAGCGATAAGAGAATTCATCGATTCGGCGTGGCGCTCCTTGCGTCCGTGGTAGCTCGTCCGTAACCCGCGTCGGGTTTGGCACGAGTCCGTATGGATGCCTTGTTTCGGCGCGCGTCCGAGAGCTCGCTCCGGCTGGCGTTAATTTTAGCCGTATATACGTTTCAAACGTAACCTAGACACAATTCATTATTTTATTTTTTCGTCTTTTGTTTCGAGAGTTTGCTGAATTCTCTTTGTTCTTAATTCGATTTTATTCTCTTGTCTTTGGAATTTGATTCAGAATTATCGTAAGAATTTGGATTCGTACTACGAAATTTGATTATCAATTCCATCGTTCGATTTGTTAAGTTTTTCTATTGCTTTATTGTTTAATCTTTTGTATTTGATTGTCATTGGTTTCTACATTGGGTTAAGATTAATATTGATATTCGTCTAAGTAATCTTGTCTTGTTTTATCTTTTCGATTCATGTCTAGGGTTTATAATTTCGATTACGTGTTCTTCAATTTAGGGTTTAATTCTTGCCTAGATAATTTATATGCTTTGTCAATTTCCGTCTAGTTAATTTGTCTTCCTTCTTTAATAATTTGTTGCCTAGGTAATCTATCAACCCCTTTTGAGATTAGAGTGTTTAGAATTTATTTTTTTGTGTGGCAACTTAGTAGCATCTGTAAGTTTTCCTTGAGAGCGACTAGGGTTAGTTTTCCTACTACAACACCTCTTCGATTGTGAGTCGATTAAGGTATACTTTTGATTGGAACACTTCATTTTCAACGACGACCTTCGTTCTTGTAAGCGATCCGGTAATGGCGTGACACCGCTCCGCATTGCACCTTCGCCTCGTCGTCTTGGTTGGGTGGAGGAATTCGGCCCGATTTTGTCACCTCCATTCTTTCCTCTGCGCTTCTTGTTCGCGCCGGATCGGCCGGGTATTTCTTACTCGCTTCACGAGCTCGTCGATCTGCGAGCCAAGTTTACGCAATCCCGATGCGTGAACATACCCTGGTGATAGTCCAATACTTTTCCGTCGACCTCTTCTTAGATCCTCCTTTCATGGGAGGGCTTGAAGAGCTCACCGTGGAGCTCAAATATCTCGCCCTCGATTTGAGTAGATGAGGCGTTGCCTTGGGTTTGGCGAGGACCTAGCCGGACTCGATCGGGCCTCTTGATCCTCGAAGGCACTCGCGATCGCGCCTCGACCTCGATCATCGGCTTCTTTCTTTCCACCTCTGCTCATCCCGGATCTCTCTTCTTCCGATCGCTCGTCCCTTGGCGTAGTTATCGACCGTGGTCGAGGCGACTAGCCGCTTGGATTTTGGGATCTCTTTATTCGCGCGGTCGATCCCGTTCTTGAGCGCATTGATGATGTGAGATCTTTACTCTCATCAATTTGAGACTCCTTGATGAACCTCGAGGCGAAGTTCGACATCGTCTCGTCCGCCTGGCGGATGGTGGCGGTCGGACGAAGGTTCTTTGGTGGCATCTTACGGTAGGCGCCGTTCGAATTGATCCATAAGATCCTTGAAGCGTGTATCTTTGTTACGGCGGAGCGGGTGAACCAACGTCGGGCGTTGGAGATCGCACCTCGAGAAAGATTTTACACATATGAAAATCTTCCATTTCTTGGTTCGCCATGTTAGTGGTGTGGCGAAAGAAGTGGAGAGGTCCCAAGACCATCGTGAGAACGATGTTGGGTGCACTGTATTTGAGGCGGGCGTGTCGAATTTCTCGGAAAGGAGATAATTCTCCGTGCGGTCGAATCAGAGATCATTGCCTAGAGGTGCGAGACCGTGCTGGTCTATCGTCTCTTGAGGGAGTTCGGCTCACCTCCCTCTCTCTGTCCCTCGGCTCCAGGGTAGCGTGCGGTGGTGACTCCACGCGTGCGGGCGAATGGTTATGACCATCCCGGTGATTGACTTTGGGCGGCGGGCGATATGCGCATTCTTGGCTATTGTCGAGCGGTGGCGTTGATCACCGGTGGGCGAGCGACCGGGCCGTAACCACCGCGTGGTACTCTTGAGGTGCCGCTTTGTCCTCGGTTGAAACTTTGGAATTGGCGAGATTGGCATTGAGGATTCGGATATGGGCCGAGGACCTCATGAGATCGGTGAACCTACTTCACGGTATTGGTCGGCATCTTCCTCTTCGTTAGGCGGCGATCACGAGGGTGTATGGGAATGCTCTATGTAACCCTCGGTGTGTTACGCTGGTGGTCATAATCCCTCCGACCTGCATGACCACTTGATCACCCTCACGCGGTTGCCCACGGCGGTACTAGCGTTGCAGTTCTTGCCATTGAGTTGTTGAAAAACAAAGCTTTTTGTTGAAGTTTCCACGGCGGCAATGATAAATCTAGTGTATGTAAATATCGATTTAAAAGCGATAAAAACGCAAGAGTTTTTCGTGGTTCGATCGAGCGAGATCTCGTCCGGAGGTGATGATCCTCAATACTTTCACTATAATCGGATTACAATGAGTGTATCTAAAAGCCCAGTATCGATAAGTTGCTAACCCTTCTACGTCGATTTAACCTCTATTTATACATGTTTATGGATCTTCACGATCCCGATTTGTGGGATCACGATCTCCTTCCATAATGACCACGATCTTCTTCCATAGCGCCACGATTTGCGCTTGACTTGGTCTTGATTAGGGTTTAGGCGTTGGGCTTTAGGCTTAACGCGTTGGGCGTCATTAGGTCAAGCCACTGCGTTTGGGCTTGCCATGGGCCGGCGGTTGGGCCATATCCCTCAACATTGTATTTGGTGCTACTAACACCTGCTCTTGTAGAAGATTTTGTGAAAGCTATGTCAACAACTTTTGAAATGAGTATGGTAGGTGAGCTCAACTACTTCGCGTCAAGCTAAGCAAACACGAAGGAATCTTCTTCTCACAAGTAAGTATCTGATGGAGGTCAAAGATTCGGATTGGAAAGTGCGAGCATATGAGAACTCCATGGGCTCTGGTAAGCGGCGAGAGATGATGTTGGCGTGGATGTTGATCTAACATCGTCGAGGAATGATAGGAAGTCGATGTACCTCTGTGGGGCGTGACATTATGTCAGGTGTTGGTGTGTGTCTCTCTTCGGTCCATGCCGAAAGAGTCACATTTGAAGGTCAAGAGGATCATCCGCTATTTCTTGGAACAATGAGCTTGGAATGTGGTATTCTAAAGACACTAACTCTAACATTGTTGGTTTTAGTGATCTTGATTAGGCGGTGATGCGGATGAGGGAAGAGCACCGATGGTGGATGTTACATGCTAGGCAACAATGTGGTGTCATGGTGGTGTAAAAGCAATGTGTCACTCTCTCGGTGAGCGGAATACATCTCTACTGTTGTTGTGCTCAACACATGTTGAGATAGATGTTAGAAGACTATGGTATGGAAAGTGACATCCTTACTATGTTGTGTGATAATATGAGTGCTATTGACATCTCTAAAAATCACATCTGACATTCTACACTAAACACATTGACATGCACCATTTCATAAGAGATATAGTTGAAAAGAACTTGATATGCATTAAATTCGTTCCTCTGAGAATTGCGACATATTCACCAAAGCCTTGGATTACGAGATTTTTCACCTTAGGAAGTCTCTTGGCCTTTTTGCATCTAGTTTAGGTGTGTGTGTTACGAATGTTGGGACTTAGGATTTTGTTTAGTCCCCAACATTCTTTTGTTGCTTGTGTTTGTTTTCTCTTTCTTTAGGCATATGCATGTGTTTTCTAATGTTGCCTTCGCTGAGGAGAAAGTAGTTACATTCTCACCTCAACTTATCGTGTTAAGTGCCTAAGCAGATCTGATCAAAATAACATGTGATGTTATAAGACACATTAACGAGTGAGGCTTAATGGTCGGAAAATTTCACTAAAGGGATGTTATTAAAAGCTCTCATCTAAGTAATCGGGCGCGTCGCGGCGATGATGTTCTCGAGGAAAAAGAGTGTTAGTAAAATAATCCCACAAAGCTTCTAAATAACAAAGGTTTTTGTAAAGTGACGAGAGATGTTGGGTGAGAATGTTGACAACATTGGACCTAACATTGGCTACCAACATTAGATGTTGTTCGCGTCTGGCATCGCATAACCTCTATCTATCTCCTTGTTTTCCGAATCTTTGGTTAATATCGGTGATTAAATTCGGGAACTTATTTGGTTCTTATCTTGAAGATTATCCTATCTCTTAATGGTTGTGTGATGTTTATCATGTTGGTTAGTCGTGCTTATCCTTTGAGATTTGGAGATCTTTTAGGGTTTTCATACGAGTGTGGTTGTGTGTTTGTTTTGGGGTTATATATTCTTCATCGTGATCACTAACGTCATTAACCCTTGCTCTCTACTTCTCTGTGTTTCTCGTTTTTATGCGAAATCGAAGCAACATGGATCAACTGGCCAACTTGCTCTCTCATTAGTTAAAGACTTTGGAACACGAGCGCACAACCTCTCTCTCTCAAAAATTGAATCTCTCAATTCTTCTCAATCCTCGGTTTATCTCTGCTCGATCCTCTTCCTCCTTCTCTTCCCACTGCAAAAATGGTGATGGCACACATCCCAATGTTCAACTCGGAAGAAGGCAATGTTGAGCTATGTTGATCTTGTCGGAGGACATCGAGAAAACCCGGATGATGTGCCCGTCAACGTTCTCGACAAAGGCGGACGAGAGGGCTCGGAGAAATCGGCCTCATGGGAGAAAGGAGCTCGGTGACAAAGAAGGCAAAACTTCCATGGATGGCCGGTGAATATCACTTGTCCCTCGTGTTGATGCAACAAGCGAGATCACCAAATCTTCTCCAAAGTCGAGCAGTGCGGTGGTGGTGATGCTCCGATCGTGGAGTAAGCCATCCTCAGCGAGATGGAGAAAAATGGTTGCCTAGAATGTTCTGAGGAAAGGTTACGAGAGGAAGATGTTGAACCACGGAGGATGTTCTGAAAACCCTTGTTGGATCGAAGGATGATGTGCAAGTGATAAAGGAGACCAAATCTACTCGAAAGGACAAGGAAAGATAATCCACATGACTCCGGTGGGCCCTCGGCGCACGGATCAAAGTTCACTCAACCTCGCCACGAGGCTTGAATCGCCGAGACGCAAGGGTGATGTTCGCAACATCCAAGGCTCAAAATCTCCGTGAAGAAGGAGACAAAAGGAAAAGCTCCAAAGCTCCATCTCCTTCCGGTCCAGCAGAACTCGGATAGAGACTCGGTCCGACTATAAAGTAAGAAGGGCTTCTCCACTCGCTTATTCTCGTGAGCTAAGAGCATCTATGAAAACCTTGTGATGAAAAGGTCCTTTTGAATGAAAGAAAGGTTGATGATGCTTTCTTCTCTAAGTTTGGTTTAGATGTCTTGTTGAAAGAAGAAAGTTGTGGAAAACTGACTAACATCTATCCTTATGATGAGAATGTTGTGAGGAGTTCTACACTAACATGTTAAAGGAGGTGTCGATATTACGCCTAAGAAATACGGAGGTGTATGTGAGAGGAGATCGTTGATTTCACCCTCATTATCAACAATGATGACCTGATGATGTTGATGAGAACTTTCCGAGAAGAGTATGATGAAGACCATTCGCAACAAGTTGTCTATATGGAAGCTACAGGACGCAACGACGATGTTATAGCGACATAAAATTTGCATCTCTGGTGCCAAGCAAGAACTCGATCGCCTTACCGAGATCAAGCTAAACGATTTATAAGGTTGGTAAGTCCTGGATTTCAACTTTGTTAAGATTGTTTTGCTTGTATAATCGTCGATCAAGACGATGTGCTCCAACACTCGCCATTTACAAGTCTCATGTAGCATCTCGACATCAAATGGCTTGAACACATCCAAAGAGGAATTGGTGGAAAAGTTAACACCGAGTTTTTCAAGGCTCAAGCATCGGATAGGGTGAGATCGCCTAAACCATGAAGGGCAAACATGTTGCTTCAACATCCAATGTTGCCAGAAGAAAAAGAAGATTGTTGTCTCGAGAGCTCGACTCTTTGAGGCTCGATAAAGGATGTTGAGCACGGCGAAGTTTCTGTGGAGGAAGAGCGATGTTGCAAATTCACCTCGGTGCTCATCTTCCTTCTTCCCAACATGCTGATCGGGACCTCCAAGAAGCGCAAAGCAAGGCTACCATGGATGTTGATGAGGGGCAATGACATCCTAGGATATTTCCCGATCCCCAAGAACTCCGACTCTTGTCGGTGTGAAGGCAGTTGGACCCGATGTTGGAAGCTAGTGAGCGCACCACAACAGGAGGTGGTCGAGATCATCAAGTCCCAAATTGATGCCTCGATCAAAATTGCATGATCGACTCACTCTCATTTCTCCAACAAAAAGGGAGTAGATTGCGCTGCGCCTAGTAATCACCTTGCTACTGCTTGTTCGATGTTACTATTTTTAAGTGCTAGACACTTTGTTTTATTTATGTCTTGGACACATTTGTTTTGGTTTTGTGATGCATGGACATCGTGGTTTTTGTGGGTGTATGAACACATTTGTCTTGCAATGATGCATATCTTTTGGTTTCGTGCTTGTTGGCTCGATACCATTTGGTTGCATTGTTGTTGGATTGTGATTCTTGTTTGCGGTACTTCTCAAGGTCTTGCCTTGCCGACCTTCTCATATTTAAGGGAGTTTGAATCTCTTCCTTATATGTTTCGTGAGTGTTACTCTAACACTTTATCTAATTGTTTAGAGGTTTTACCTCTTGTTTGATTGAGGGAGCTTTAACACTTTCCTTTGATCCGAACCTAACATAGAATTCTGCCATACATAGTTTTTCTTTGTTGTTTTCTTGCTTTTGCGGAAGGTTTCTCGCTTTCTTGTAGGAAGGCAAAGATTAAGGGGAGATTGTTAGAGTCAATGTTGACTCTCAATGTTAAATGAGATGTTGGTAACATCCGGTCAGTACATTCCGAGTCGACCTTGTAACTTTAACTCTCCAAACGTCGTGATATAAGTAATCTTTCTCTCCTTTACGCTTTTATGTTTTATTTATTGTCTAATAAACGTGGATTGCGTTGGAACAAGTTTGAATAAGTGGAGGTTAGTTAGATCATGGTTACAAGATCATGGGAAGTTAGTTCCTATTTTCTGGGAGATGATCTCCACTAACATCCTGAAGCGATCAAGCGTTTAGAGTGGATTGCGCGTTATAGGAGGTTTATGGACGTGGATTTGAAGCTTGAAGACCACGAAACACTCCTCTATAAAAGCTGCAAGATAGCTCTCACGCGTTTGAAAGGCTGAATGCAGAGAATCCGACACCGATCGACTCGTCATTTTACCTAAAGCGGAAGAAAGCACCTTCAACCACTCTTAAACGAGGCGGTGTTAGGCCCAATCGAAACATCGACCACGGTATTGCTAGGCAAGCAAGAGTGGGGTTGAAGATCGAGTCGCTTTTTCTATTCGGTTGTTTGTCCGTTCTTTGTATTGGTTGTTTTGCTTGTTGTTAACATTCGGTTCTGTGTTAGACTAGGTGACTTATCATAGGGTGTGCATCCCGTAGATAGGTCTTCGTGTGAACTTGTAATATGTTCGGTTATCAATAGAGCTAGTTGTCGAGACAACACGGGTTATTTTCATAACCAAAATTATCTGTGTTATTTACTTTTTAAGCCGTGTTACTTGAAATGTTATTAACATTGCTAGTAACATTACTCTACTAACATTCACACAGTGTTAATAAGTAGTAATTCAGGCACTGAATTCTTTCAGTTTTATATTTTACTGTGGAAAATAAGATGTTCGATTAGAACTTAGTTGCTTTAATCCTTGTCACTTGGACGGTCCTTAGTGCTTATTTTGTATACATTGATGCCCTAGCTGAGAAGGTATTTTTGCAGGTGAAGGAGTATTAATAATCTGTTTTAACATCGGGTGAAGCTCGTGGGTTGAAATGAGCGCTGCGTGGAGGCAACCCATGATTTATGTTTTTATGTTTTTCTTTATTTTCTATTCTTTTCAGATTTTGAATAATTGAGATGAGAATTTATGGGAGCTATACATCAAGAACGCTCACGCCACTGGACGTCGCCACCGCCAAACATTATCGATATGTTCTCGTTATTTCATGGAAGTTCACTTCTATACTTTACCTTTCGATTTTTGCATACTCTGTGTAGTGAGTTGTTTAAAGTATGGATGTGTGCTTGTCGTTTTATGGTGTCTACGTGTAGCTTGTGTTTGTTTGGGTGTGTTGTTGTCCTTTTTATATTATGGTTGGACTTGTGCATGCTTTATCGTATAGTTATGCAAGTAGAGTCAAGTAAGCATGCTTTTGATTGTATATGCATGTCGGAATTGATATCTGGGTTTTCTTGTTAATGTGTGATTTGGCTTGATAACTGTTGATGATTGATTTTAGCCGTGGGGCACGTCTAGGTGAATTGTGATGAAATGATGTGTGTAATCGTTTGTCGTATGTTTCTTGTGTGGTTCCCTTGTCTGTCCTATCTTAAAAAATATAGAAAAATATAGAAAAGTTATGTTAAAAAAAGTTTGAATAATTGTTGATGTTGTTCATATGTTGAATATAGTGAGTTCAAGGTTGAAATAAGGGGCGTCACTCGTTTTGCTTTGTGTCGTTTCTCGAATGTAAGTTCAAAAATGATGAATATGGAAAGCTACATTTGCATGTAAGCTCAAAAAAGAAAATGAGATGTGTTGTGCAAAGGGTCGTGTGAGTTAGCTTCTCAACTTTTGATTACATGTTGACTGGATTCAAGATTTGCCTAGATTAAGTCATTTGTTTGATTTATTGTTGATTGTTATCATATTAGGGTAAGTGTCTGGTTATGATTTCTAGGATGACCTGAAGTCGTGTTACAATCAAATTGAATACATGCTTTCTCATACAATTTGGAAGATATAACAAACAAAAGATCTCCTCGATTAATCGGAAAATATGCTGGCTTGGGGGATAAAAACACAAATATATATTTACCAATCTACAACCACTATTGATAGATCGACCTTTCTCTTCCACCTTATGTGCATGTTCAGAGGAATGAAGTTAATCAACAACGAAGGTTTTGGGGTTTCTATAATGCTCTTATCCTTATTTAATCTTCTTCAGTAAATCAACAGCGAAGGTTTGTGCATTTCTAATGCTTTGCTAAAAGTACAATAACTTTATCTCTATTTTACAGCATAGATAATATTTTATTGTCAATCATCTACTCTATTTTACAGTAAAAAATAATATTTTAAAATAATCTTTTTATTTATTCAATCTTAATAATTTTGAAAATTTATATTAAAATAAATTTAAAATACAATTGTCTTATAATTACACGACTCGAGTTATTTTCGTATTTATTTCCAGACGTTAGAGGTTTCGAGGATGTTCTTTCTGATTATTAGGAAAATAATTATGTGTCTTTTAAATTTTTGTTATCTTTAATTATTTTATGTGTTTTTATTTGGTTTTAGTTATTTTATGTAATTTTGTATTTAAATTTGTGTATCTTTTATGTAATTTTATTTGGTTTTAATTATTTTATGTAGTTTTATTTGATTTTAGTTCTTTTATATAATTTTATATTTCAATTTGTGTATTTTTAATGTAATTTTTATTTTACGTAAGTTTTAAATTTCACCGACGAGCATTTTTCACTCGATAAATAAAATAATGATGCATCAACTTCCATATCCATAAAATAGAATAAATAAACATTCCTCATTATATATTAATAATCCCAAAAATAATAAAAAATTGTTGAGTTTAGCGCAGCACACAACTGCTCTATTTTCTGTGCAGCACAATTTTTGAAGGAAAAATACAGCAAGATTATAGTGTGTGGCTAGAGCATGAATTCAACTCAAAAATAGCGTTGCGCGCTTAAATAGAGAAGGGTTGGAGATGCCATTAGCTGTTAAGTTTAAGTTTACTCAGTCTGCCAAGAACCAGAGTCAGCAAAATGAGAAAATAATTAAAAATGATAAACTCAAGTATGTTAGATATACAGATATGTTTTTCATAGTATTTGGCCGACTTGTGCAACAGAATTGCATCCATTAAAATTTTATAGTTGATTCACTAGGCTGAAGAGACAAGCAAGACGAAATCCTAAGGCCTGATCTAGGGATATCAATGAGTGGATTTTATCCGGACCAGAATCAATAAATAAGTAATGATTCTGGTTCTAGTACCACCCATTAGATACTGGATCCGGATCGGACTCGGACCATCAACTATAGGTCTTAAGCAGTCCGGATCTAAGTGGGTCTGGAACCATAACCAGACCAGAACCAAAATTGGAACCGAAAACGTTGCTTTATAATTTAATGGGCTATGAGTGATTTCGGATCGGTATGGATAAAACTGGTTCATTGACAACCTACTTAAAACTTAGGGTGTGTTTATAGACGGGTTTTACTCGGGTCAAAACCAATAAATAAGTATTGGTTCTGGTTCTGAAATCGGAACCGGACCGGACCATCAAATTATGGATCTAAACGGTTCGGGTCTAAAGCGGGTTTAAAACCAGAATCGGAACCGCTGCTTTAAAATTTAATGGGTTTTAAACAGTTCTGAACGATTCGGGTAAAATCCACCAATTGACATCCCTAGATTGGTCTATGATATGGACCTTAATAAATTTTGGGGTCCTAACTAAACTTTCAGGGGCTTTGTGCAGTCGCCCATCTCGCACAGACCCAAAACCCCCATTGACGAAACCAGAAAAGAAGTTGGTGCTCTCCTCGGCAATCATCAAATATCAATGAGTATTAGAGCTCGCAAAATAATCCCGACCAAGTTTTATGCCGATTTGGGCCTATAGATTTAGGCTCGATGGATTTTTAGTTGTGTCGGACCCACCCAAAATGACCAAAAGTTCGGTGGGCTCGACTTCACCCAAATTAACGCTTCAGGCCTGGTTGGATTCCAATATTTTTGACTCGATAGATTTTCGGATCTATCCAAGCTGATCCAATTTTAGGAAAAGCCCGACTAAATGTTTTGTCATCTCTAATATTTAAGACTTCTTCAATTTAGTGTTGGCCTGAAAGATTAACACATGATAAATCTAATTAATCTAATATGTACTCATCTTTCCGGTTGACAACAAGGCAATTTGGTGCCAAAATTATGCAACCAATCTAGATTCAAAAGCAATATTTCCTCTCACTCATATTTGTTTTTAGTTTTCATTTTTGTTATATCCTCAAATTTAT
Organism: Salvia rosmarinus; assembly: GCA_036937905.1. NCBI lineage: Eukaryota > Viridiplantae > Streptophyta > Magnoliopsida > Lamiales > Lamiaceae > Salvia > Salvia rosmarinus. The sequence continues at coordinate 7,725,895 of CM072823.1, read as the reverse complement.
TCTTTTATCATTTATGAAAACTATCTCACACAATACTATATACTTATTATCTTCAATAATATTATTTATTTACACTTTTTATCATACATAACTCATCATTATCCCTACTTATTATCCTCAACTACATCATTTATTGAAAGTATAGGAGACATTCTTGATCGACTACGTAGAGAAGAAGATGCCAATAAACGATCTTGCAACGAACTCTTAGATTTTACCACTCATGATCCACCAACAATTAATTTAACATTACATTAATATAAAATTCTTACTCCACTCACAATACACTCTACGACTTTTATTAAAATCCTTACTAAGAAGTATCGTTTATTAGATTCTATTTTACATTATGAATACCATGGTCCTGACAGCTATTTCCTTCTTCTTTTTTCATATTTTAAAGGACCATATTTAATATTCTGCCTAAAGCTCAAACCATGAAGTATAACTAACCCAAACATATAATAACTTTACACAATCTTTTATTCAATCGATCAAGTCGATTACAAAACTGACTTTTTTGAATGTAACAATTGAGCCCCACTGGTTAGCAAATTGAGCAGCATATACAAAATGAAGATATTCAACAAAGCTAAACGCTAATGTAAAAAAACATGAAAAAAAAACATAAGATGATTAACAAGTGAAGCCTATATTTCAACCATAGTGAATAGACAGCAGGATAAGAACACTGGGATCTTGTCTCACATAATACGACAATTCTGTTGCGACTCGAACATTTCTGGTGACCTGCAACAGAAAAACAAGAACTGATCGCCTTCTCTCCTAAGTGAAACCAAGAAACATATTATGTGAAGAAAAGGAAATAACATCGGCCAAAAACCAGACACTTGAAGCAGGTTGATCAGACATATGTAACAACGTGCTCAAAGCTCTGAGACACTTCCCAATCTATGCTGTTATCCACTAGCTAAATGTACAAAAGGAATTGAACTCATAATTCGCTCTTTATCTGTTCAAGAATTTATTGCAACAACTGCGGAGACTATTTGGTGTTGAAGTTGCTTGTGGAACACATCCTCTTAAATCTCCAGCATTATATTATTGCTTTAGTATATACCAAATATATGTGCCTTCACTTCAACATATTTCACGCAAAATTTAAGCTAGAATCCTGACTCAAACTACACTAGTGGATTTGTCCAGGAATTAAAATGTTATAGAACAGAAACGGGCAATTTATATAGACTTACAATTGTCCGAGATTCGATAGATCAAAATCTGGGGCAAGCTCTTGCACAATATCATTCGGTGGTTGACCACACTCTTGCATTTTCTGCATAAGCTCAACAATCTTGTTGAAGTTTTCAGGCTCAGCTTCATACACTTGATTCAGATCTTTTATATACTGGTATTGATGAGAATACCGGCTGTACTCTTCATCTGTGAGTTTAGCTTTATTCTCTTCCAACCATGTTGGGTAGCGTTCACCAATTTCTTTCATAGGTTCATAAAGGATTTCTTTGGACAGGAGCTGTTGCATCATGGTTTCTACAATTGACTCCATATCCTGCAATAAGAGGCCAAAAGTCATGTGTATAGCTCTTAGATGAAGTAAAAAATAAATGAGACGGCAATATAAAAAAAATATTGATCATGAGGTGCTATATTCCCACACAACCCTACAAGCAGGCCAAAGAAAACAAAAAAGTGAAATACAAGGGAAAGAAGAAAAGACAAAAAAATTAATTTATACATAACCATGCTGTTTATGGGAGCAAAGGATAGGCTATAAAAATTGAATATATCTAATCTATATATATAACTAAAACACGGTAAGATACGAGAACAAAAGATAAGGAAGAATGGTGAGTTATTCAACAGCAAAGCAGAAAAGAACTACCATCTATCAACATCCTCTTCATTAGTTTCATGAAATGCAAACTTCCTTCATCTATGACAAATGTAATATCCCCGATTAATACATGTTCATCCAGTACAACATGATGTTATCACAAGTTTCCAATGATGGGCACCAAGGGAGCATTTACTTTTCATTATTGATAACCATACATGATAAGAGAATTTTTATCCTCATTACTAGGATTTATCTAATTCTACCCTTTTAGTGAGAAATGATTCAAGAAAAAATTAGTTCAAAATAATATAAATTATCAAGAGCTTTGGGATATTCCAAAATTTCAATCTATCTTAGTAAACAGTAGATTAACTTATACTATTTTTATCTATCTAGACTAATCCTCACAAATAAATGTTCCATGAAGAACATCATTTCATATTCTACTTAAACATACGATTGATCCCTTATACATGTAATTGCATTCATTCATTGACTTGTGCATCTAACCATACAACTACATAGAATCACTAGACTCTACGGTAGCAATCCTTAACGACACTATAGTACGACATGGACATGCACAAAAATAACATGTTACTTCTTAGGTTTATCGTGTTTGTATAAGTTATCATTCTACATGATAATAAATTTTAACTATTTTGCATCAAATTTTGATATACTCCCTCAGCCCCTAAAACATGTTTATGGAATCTTCAATACAAGTTCTAATAAAAACTATTGAATGTTTTTTTGAGTGAAGTAAAAGTCTCACATTAGTGTAGTGTTAAATCAATTTGTGGTAGGTCATGTGTAAATAAGTGGTGGTGTTGGGTAATAAATAGGAATAGTGGTGGATCATCGTTGGTAAAAAGTGTAAAGAGTGTTATTGAGGATAATAAGTAGAGTATTTTATGGGAAAAGTTTCCATAAATAGAAAAGGAACAAATTTGAGGACGTACCAAAAATAAAAACTAAGAACAAATTTTGGGGATGGAGGCAATATGTTAATAATTTGGAAGCTATATAATACTCCCTCCATCCATAAAAAAAGTTCATTTTCCTTTTTCCAAAATATCAACTCCATAATTTTTACCCTAAATCACCACTTATTTACACAAAATTCACTCATGGCCCATTTTTTTCCAGTATCCATTAATATATTCATTTATTTATCTTCATGATCCACCTTTTAATTTCACTATTCATTAATCTATTTATTTATCATCTCCACTCGTTTTACACTTGTTACAATTTATTAAAACTCGTGTCATCAAAATCAAAGAATGAATATGGTGGACGGAGAGAGTATATTATCACGTGCTTGAATTAATTTAATTAATTAATACATATTTTATTTTGAAGTCTAAACGATAACACGATTCTTATTGTATTTGTGGCATTATCTCATTAATACGAAACACAAGATAATAATATGAAAACCTCTTCAGTTGTGTTGGAGTTTAATACATAATAATTATATTAGTCATAGACAAAATTCTTTAAGAGCGTTTACTTTTCATGACCGATAAGATATGTAATTTGAGTATTTTTTTTTTTCATATCACTAGGATTTCTCTAATCCTACTCTTTAAATTGGATATGAATCAAGAAAAAATAACTCAAATGCTAAAAATTATCTATGGATCTTGGAATATCTAAAAGTTTCAATCTATCTAAGTAAGCAACGGATTAACATATACTATTTTTATCTATCTAAGTTAATCCTAAAATAAACACCCCCCAAAAATTTAAAGAAAAGGAACATCATAAGATCCTCTCTACATAGTCTGTCCCCAAGACTCCCAACATAATACGTAATAACAAGCACATAACACTAGATTTATCTAATTACTCCCTCCGTCCATCAAATACATTTATTTAATTCAGTTTTGGTTCTTCCACCAAAAACTCACTTTCTTTTTTGGAAACATTAACTCCATAATTTTTACCCTAAATCTGTCACTCATGAACAACAAAACCACTCATGACTCATCTTTTTACTCTCACTATCCATTAATATATTCATTTGTTATCTATATGGCCCATTTTTTAATTCCACCATCCATTAATCTATTCATTTATTATCTCTACACTTTATACTCTTTATAATTTATTAAAACTCGTGCCACCAAAATCAAAGAACGAATATAATGGAAGGATACAGTAATTACAACAATGATTATGCATATTAAAGGTAGAGTTACAGAACTAAACATCTTGCTCAAAACCATCCATGGACCTTAAAAAAAAAGATTCAATCACCAAGTCATAGTGATTCACATCAAAGACAAGTAAAATATATATTTCTTGCACAGTCCCTATCCAACAGGGTGATATCATGATTTAAAAAGGTGGTTGTGAGGCGCGCCTTGGTGCGAGGTGCTCGGAAATTGCCTTCGAGGAGGCACCTCACCAGCTATAGAGATGTATGCCTCAACCGGGCCAAGGCGCACTGAGGTGCATGCCTCGCTATTGGCATAAATTTTAAAAAAAAAACTGATATTTGGGCTTCCATCGTTGGCTTTCATAATTCTTTGCTTTAGTTGGGAATGGACCGTTAAAAACAGCCCATTTTATCAGTAAAATTGAAAGAAACTAACCTAATATCCCACTCTCACTCTCTATGTTGCTCTCCCTCACTCTCTGGAGGCTGCGGCAGCATCAATCCCTCACTTCTTTCATTTATATCAAGTTTGGTCCATAAATTCTTCTATTTCCTATGTTATATGCATACCTTTTCTTTTACTATTGTCTATTGCAATTTATTATATATAGTTTGTCAATATGTAGATGCTTTTGAAACTTAATTACTAACTTACGTTTTTTTATGTGCTTTCATATATTTTTTATGTTTTATGTGTTTTTATTATATTATTATAATTTTTGTGTTTTTATGATTTGTCTCGGTTTTACAACTCGTGAGGCTATTAGAAAACACCTCGGTACTTAAAAACACACACACACACACACACACACATATATATATATATATATATTGAGGTTCAAATAAGAACCATTTTTAACATGAGAAGTGAGAACTAAGAACCACGAAAAATCGTTACGAACAAGATGTATTTGCTATGAAAATTAGTAAATCTGTTGAGAAAGTTATTTAATCCAAAATTCAGAATTTTCAACCTGGTTCGAATCCCATGAAAGGTGAAAATTTCATTTTTTTTGGATTGAGTAACTTTCCAGTGGATTCATTAACTTTCACACCGAATTCATCATTTTTTGGTCCTCATGTTCTCACGATAAAAATGGTTCTCACGTTAACTCTTCCCCCCACACACACACATATATATATATAACCTTGGGTGATATACAACAGCCTACTCCCCCTTTTAAATGTGATCACCCTCGTTAATGGCATGCTTATGCCTACGAAGACTTCAAATCATTTACATTATTTACAACAAGAGAAAACATGTTAAGTTTTTATAGAAGAATGTACCTACTTGGAGCATTTTCCAATTAAATAATTTTACTGTGAAGGAATATCCCTATCAAATGTTACTAAAGAAGGTTTGTAGCCCCTTTGATGGAATGGAAGATGAAAATGTTAGAACTTATTAAGAACTAATACCTACATATACATTCTGATTTGAATGATAAATAAAAATGTTCTTAATTTCTAAGGTATGAGCTCCAGAGAAGGACTAACTGTTCTTTCTTTCTCAAGAAACCATCAGATTTCTTTTTCAATAAATAGAACCAAAATGTAGAACTCCACTTATGAAATGGCAAAGCCCATCAACTAAAAACCATAAAATACATCAAATTTAGTGAGCAATACAAACCTGTGAGCCTGCAAGCTCCTCAAACTGCTTGACCCAATCGTCCATCATCGGGTCACCAACAAAACCATCTCCAGCAACCGGGGGTCGAGGCCCAGACACTGATTCCAACCCTTTCACCGCCTCCCTAGTTTGCTCCCTCAGCTGATCAAGTGCCTCCTTAATGTGTGATTCTTGCTTTGGTGGCGGTACCTTTTGTTTACCCTTTTTCTTGATCTTCAAATCAGGCAACCCCATCCCTAACCCTTGAACGTTCCCGCTAGTCAATGTACAACTCTCTTGCTTGTTCTCTCCATTTTTATCACCATTATCATCCATACCTCTATAATCCCACAAAACAAATATCAATATATATGTGTCTACATGAAAGAAATTCGGAAAATATTTGTCCTTAATCAATCACAGACCGAAACCAAAATGTAAAGAACAATCCACTTGATTTTCAACAACCCAATCATAGAAAAGATTTTGAAAATTAAATAATGTAGGTAAGGGAAAGATGAAGGTTGTACGTCTGAGCAGAAGAGGTGAGATTAAGGCTCTGAAAATCATCCAAAGCGCCTGCAAATTGTTTTGAAAACGTATAAAAAATCAACTGGCCCGTCTCCATATTCATTCAAATAATGAAATAAATACAGAATCAAAGAAAAAAAGAGAAAAACAACAGCAACAACAACAAAAAGGATTATTCCTCTTACTGTCAAGAAGTTGGTCTAAATCGTCGGAGTGGTCAGCCATCCAAAATTATTGTTCTTCGTTTCTCCAAATCCGAGTTCAATTACTACTGAGTCGCCCCTTTTATCGGTTCTCTCTGTGTATGTATGTGTGTGTATATACATACAACTGAAAATATCTACTCTTGAGTTCAGGATTAAGGAAAGGGTTTCTAGAATTTAGAAAGAGAAAAAAAAAGAATAATAAAATTAATTTAAAGGGTTTACTGCAAAACTAAGAAAAGCATAATGAATTAATGATCGATATTTGACGGATTTACCAACGAAGGAATGTAAGGCTGCATAATTTTGGCTTTATCGTTAACATAAAAACTCATGTACGCCTATTCACATCATAAGGAAAGATAAAAAGTATTATTTGTAATTAAAAATATATTATTTATATTAAAAATATCATTTATTTTTTACGTTATAATTTTAAAATAATAACATTTACATTGAATAAAATTATCAAAGTCAGATATATGTACAGCAGATCACCTGCCTACCTCTAACAATAATTATCTACGTAATAGACAAGGACTAGTATAATAATACTATGAAGCTACATAAACATAATACAAGTGAACATATAAACTCTGACATCTAATGTTACTAAAATTTGCAGAGATCAGATAATACAGGTGCTGCGCTCTCAAACTCGAAGAGTAAAAAACAGAATGGCGAGCTAACAAAAATGAAAAGAATAAGTGACAATTTTTAGCTAATTATCTTAATGAACTTGATTATTAAAAAACAAAAAAATTATACACATTGTAACAAACAGTTCACATATGTTTCTTAATTGAATCTAAAACGAAACATCAACATATCTCATTAATTGTGAAAATTTATATTGCTCAATTTTTTTTAAGGAAAGGTGACTTACAAAATAAATAATAATTCAACAATTACTAACTTTTGCATTCAACTCACTAATAACATATAATTATCCATATGTTATGGTGATACAATGTATAAGCAATAAAAGAAACATGTATCTATGACAATAAACATCTAGCAACAAATATGTATTAGACTTAGTATATTATATTTATAATTGTAATATTTGTTGAGATGTATAACAACTAATGTGTATTCTCTCATACATAAATACGACCCCACCAAAAATTATCACCCACCTCTCATATAAAATATTTTATTAATTTAATTTATATTATACAATATCAATATCTCTCAGCTTACCCATTAGTCAAAGCACTATCAAATGGATTAAGAAGAAATTTTGTAGTTCCATATGAAGCTACTAAGGCTGTGTAGTAGAGACCACAACAGCGCCATGTGGTCCACCGCCACTTGTGCAAAACCAAACAATAAAAAAAAAAATATTTATTTCTTTATCATCCCCAACCGTCAATGGGCTTCAATAGACCGCCATCACTTTTACAAACAATCACTCATTTCGTGATACTTATCAAATCTTTTATTTTAAAAAAATTAGATATTGTATTTTAAAAAATATTTATTAAACTTTTTCTTTTTTCATTTTCTATAAATAGACATCAATATTGACATAGTTATACACACAATATAATTATCTCATCTTCTTTATATATAACTTCAATTCTCACTTCCAAAAAAATTCATCTTTCTTTATTTTTCTATGGATCCCAATGAGAATTTTTTCTCAAACTCCCCATATTTTTCCACCATCCCAAGATTATTATCCAAATCTTGAAAATATTCAAAACTCTAAAAAATTCATGCAAATCGAAACTGCTATGAACTCCCAATTTTTACCGAATATCACTCAATCTCATATCTCCGAATATCACCAAACCTCTAAAAATATCCCTCGAAGCTCATCTCAAAATGTTCGGCAAACACGTACAAACACTTCCATCGGCCCACAAGTTTGAACTGATCAAGAAGACATGGTACTAATGTCTTCTTTGTGTATAGCCAGTGATAGCTCAATTATTGACACCAAACAAAAAAGTGACACGTTATGGCATTGCATTTTAATTTTTTATCAAGAAGCTTAAGAAACAAACCCACAATTAGGCTTTGAGAGATCTACTGAGTCATTGAGAAATCGTTTTAAAAGACTCAATACAAATATGACCAAGTGGATTGGTGCATGCAAGGAAGCGTATGATCAAAAAAGAAGTGGAATTAATGTCCAATCAAGATGTTGAGAGAGAGGCTCAAACAATTTATAGAAGGTATAAGTTTACACATAAGGAAGTTTTTGAGAAAGTTATGATGCATGGACATCCCAAGTGGGAATTGAGATTGGATGGTGGAAAAACACGTAAAGATCCAGATGATGAAGATAGCGTTGAAGAAGGTCGTGACAGTTCAAAAAAATCAAGATTCGATGAAGATGGATTTGATCCGACCAACTCAACTACAGAAACTCCAGTTAGCCGTACTTCAACAGTTATTCGTTTTGTTGGTAGTGATAAGACTAAAGCTAAAAGAAAAGGAAAAGCCACAACATCACAATCTTCGACTATTTCAGATGATTTCACTAGAGAACTTTGTGCTATGAGGATCGCGCATGAAAAGGAAATTGATTTAATGTCAAGGAAAAATGATGTAATGTCAAGAAAAAATGATGTAATGTCAAGGAAGACAGACATTGATGCTTTTATTGCGTTGACGAACAAGCGTCACCTATCTCCACAAGAAGAATAATTGAAACTTCGTAAGATGCAATTATTTCCAAATTGATTGTACTTTATTTGCTTGTAATTTTAGTTTATGTCATTTCAATTATTGTCTTTCAGTAACTTTCATTTTATGTAATTTTATTTTCATGTAATTTTATTTAATGTAATTCTAGTTAATGCAATTTTAGGTGTAGCATATCCTTTTACTTTTTTGGCTCATTGTACTTTGCAGAGTCACATGCATTTTTTGCTTTTTCATTTTTGCAGAGTCACATGCATTTTTGTGTTTTAATTTTTGCATAGTCACATGCATTATTGAAGACATATATTATTGTTTAAACTCGTTGATTTTTGGATTTTTTTTTTGCACTATTGAAGACATGCATTATTGAAGATATGTATTGTCGTTTTTAGGGGTGATTATCGGTTCGATTTCGGTTAACCGAAACCGAAATTTCGGTATGGAGCATATTTACTAACCGAAACCGACACCGATCGGTTAATCGGTTAACCGATTAACCGCTTCGGTTAGTCGGTTCGGTTAGTAATTAACCGAAATTACCCGATTTTAAAAAAAAAAAAAAAACTATTTTCCTTGTGGATTCCCCAAACAATCCGGATAATGGCAAACAACAAAAACGCAATTGATGATTATTTAATCATTGCTAGCACACATACCCCAATCAAGCCGTAAAAGAAACCAAACGCCAACAACACAAATAGCTTACGATGTGATAATAATTTTAAGCAATTGATCGAAATCAAAATCAAAATTTGCATTAAAAGCACATTGAGCGTAAGTCGCTAACCTTTAACTCCTTCCATCGGCGATGAGAATTGGGGATGGGTTAGCGAACCAAATGGATCTAGTGAGAGAGAGATCAAGGTCGTGTGTAATGGTGGCAACGCCAAAAGAATGGAAAATGATCTTCACGTTAAAATTTGATCTTCACGTTAAAATTTAGTATATATATATATATATATATATATATATATATATATATATATATATATATATATATATATATCAATTGAGAGATAGAGAGAAAGAACGTAGAGTATAATATATTTGCAGGAGACAAATGACAGTGTGAACTTTTGGTTGAACAATCGAGACTTTATGGGTTAAATATATTTATAAATAGGCCTTCCAATTTTAATGCATCTCACCTCCAATTCAATTTTAGTAGGTTAATCGGTTATACCCGTCGGTTATTCGGGTATAACCGATAACTGATGGTATGTATCAAGCAAATCCAAAAACCGACCCGAACCCGATGATGTCGGTTATCGGTTAACCGATAACCGACGGTTATTGAGTCGGTTACGGTTATAACCGATAACCGACCCACCGATAATCACCCCTAGTCGTTTTGCATTATTGAAGACATACATTATCATTTTGTAGGATTATTGTTTTATAGCTTTTGAGCTTTGCATAGAGACATGTGTTATACTTTTTTAAATCTTTTTTTTTTGTAGAGTCACATGTCCTGTTATTGATGGCTTTATGTGCTTTTGCAAAGTCATGTTTGTTCAAATAATTGAAGAGATAAGACTTATATATTTATGTTGAAATTCATCTAAGATTGCACACAAATCTCCTCCAACATATATTTCTTACATTTTCTTTTCCAATTCATATATCAAATTTGCACTCCTTAAAAAATGTCATCAAGCTCTATTTTGATGCTTCCTATTTCATCGAATTTGAGGAATTGAAAGAACGCATTGCTGAAGAAAATCGATGACTTGATCGTATTCTCGATGATGTAGCTATTCATACAGCAACTATGTCATTACAACCTATAGACTAGACAATCAGGGTAACTCGACAGTTCATTGACAGAAAACGTGAGAAGGGTCACGAAATTCTATTCGAGCAGTACTTTTCAGATGATCCAATTTATCATCCAAAGGTTTTTCGAACAAGGTTTCACATGTAAAAATCTTTGTTCGAGCGTATAATGAACAAAATTGTTGTCACGGATGAATATTTTCAACAAAAGCGTAATGCAGCTGGACATCTAGGTATGTCTTCAATTCAAAAATGTACTATAGCTATGAGGGTGTTGGCCTATGGAACAAGAGCAGACTTACATGATTATTACCTACGAATGAACGCACAAACTATCAGAGAGTCGGTTATGAAATTCGTTGCGGTGTAATTTCCAACTTCGATGATTAGTACATGAGAAAAACCACCGAAGATGACATGGCAGATCTTTTGCAAGTCGACGAAAGAACGTGGTTTTCCAGGTATGCTGGGCAGTATTGATTATATGCACTGAGAATGGAAAAACTATCCTACTACTTGGGCAGGGCTATATGCATGAAGAAACTGTAAACCAACAATCATTTTGGAAGTCGTTGCGTCTTAAGACTTATGGATCCGGCATCTATATTTTGGAACTCCAGATACAAGAAATGATATCAATGTACTTGAACAATCTCCTATTTTTATTGATATCTTAGAAGGCCGAGCACCAAAGGTTAGTTATATTGTGAATGGCCATAATATGAGATATTATGTCACTGATGGTATATATCTTCGGTGGTCAGTATTTCTCAAATATATTACTTGTCCACAAATTCGGAAGCACCAATTATTTGCTCAACATCAAGAGGCTGCCCGAAAAGATGTTGAGAGAGCATTTGGTGTTCTACAAGCTCGTTTCGCTTTTATTAAGCGGCCATGTCCTATTGGGGATTGTGATATGATGGGAAAGATAATTATTGCTTGCATAATCATGCCCAATATGATAGTGAAAGATGAACGAGCCACTTATCTAAACTATCGTGATCCCACAGAATTTATAGAAGCTCGACCTACACCGTGTGGTGATCAAGAAGATAATGTTGGTCTAAATTTCGAATTCTCTAAGAAACTGATTTGTAAGTCTAGCCAACTATATGAAAAATAGGTCACAACTTCGCAAAAGAGAAGCTCACATCGCTCTTAAAAATTACTTGATCAAGCATATATGGCAAAAATTTGGTGATGATAACTAAATGTGTAATATTATCATATTTTTGAAGTATCAGTTGTTTATTTCAATTGTTGTAATTTATGTTCTTCGTTTGTCCTATTTTTCTTAATATGTGATTTTGTATTTTTATTTTATTTTTTATTATAATTAATTATATTTTAATTAAAAATAATATAAATTAATTATAAATAATATTGTGGTTAGAAAGTTGGAGTGGTCATTGATAAACCATAAAAAAATAATATTGTTGAATTGGAATGAATATTGATAATATGGAAGAGAGAGAAATTAATTAAATATTAAAAAATTTGGATGGTTGGGTGATTGGGCTGGTTGCTTATAAACATAGCCTAACTATTTCATTTGGAAGCATCATAATATATTTAAGTTAATTTTGATATGGGATCACTGGGTATAACAGAAATCCATATACTTAAAAATAGCTTTTCATTCTCCCTAGTGAAAAAGTGGTATCGACCACCTTGGCAAGCCCTCGTCAAGAAAAAATAATTTCTTTGTTATTCTTATAAAATAATCAAATAATTAGCATTTTGGATATCATAGTGTTATTGAAAACAATGCAAACTTATTATATTCTTATCATATTGACACGATAAGAACACGAAAACGAATATAATAAATTTAATACTAACTCATTAAGTTTTTTTTTTTTTTTTTTTTTTTTTTTGGTCAATTAATACATGAAATTTTAAAGGCTGCGTCACGGTGGACTCGAACCCGAGACCTTGGCATCGGCATTAACCACTCTATAATAACACACAACACTAACTCATTAAGTTTGTGTATATTCATGTCATGCATGTAAAAAAAATTGACAGCTCTATTTATAGCTATATAATCGATGTATGCTACGCAAATTTGAGTTATATCAATAGCTACACATCAGGCCCAACCCTAAGACTAAGTTTATCAACAACCACATCCCAACCCAACTTTCACACCTTTATATTATTATATTCTCTCTTCTATAAATTTATTATTCCTCCCACCCACCACCTTCATTTTTATAGGTTTATCAATTACCTCATTATCAACCCAACCTTCACACCTTTATATTATTAAATTAATTTTCTATATATTATTATTTAATTAACTTTTTTAATGATTTAATTATGTGAAATAAATTAATAATATAAATAAAATTTAAATTTTTTAAAAAGTACAAACTAATATTAAATTGAGAATTCTCAAATAAACATAGAAATTACAATAACTAAAACACGAAAATCAAAATAAACAACTGATCACCGAATAATTATACAAAAATTACACATTTAATTATCATCACCAAACTTTTGCCATATGTGCTCGATCAGATCGTTTTGAAGACTGTTGTGAGCTTCTCTATCACGGAGTTGTGTCCTATTCTTCATACATTTCTTCAGACTTGCAATCCTTTCCGTAGAAAATACAAAAATATCATCTTCAATTTCTTCTACTTCTTCACTTTGTCCTGCAGTTTGAGTAGCTCGTCGATCTTCCATAAATTCCGTGGGATCACGATAGTTTAGGTAAGTGTTTCTTTCATCCTCCACTATCATATTGTGCATGATAATGTAAACAATCATTATTTTTGTCATCATATCACGATCCCATAAAAGGCACGGACGTTTGATAAAAGAGAAACGAGCTTGTAGAGCATGAATGGTCTCTCAACATCTTTTCGGGCAGCCTCTTGATGTTGAGCAAATAATTTGTGCTTCGAATTTGTGACAAATAATAGATTTGACAAATGTTGCCCATGAAGGATATATGCCATTGGTGAGATACCATCCCATATTCTTTTCCTGGCCATTTACAACATAACTAACCTTCAGAGCTCGGCCTTGTAAAACATCATTAAAAATAGGAGAGTGATCAGTACATTAATATCATTTCTCGAACACAGGTTAGAAAATGCATGCCATATCTATAAGTCTGCAAGCAACCGCTTCTAAGATTATCGTTGGCTTACCCTTTCTTCCTCCATATTGCCCCGCCTATGCTTTAGGGCAATTTTCCATTCAATGCATACGATCGATACTCCCGAGCATCCTGGAAAACCACGCTCTTCACCAACATGCATATATATGCCATGTCTTCTTGATTGGCTTTTGAGGTATTCATCACCAAAGTTGGAAATGACACCTCAACAAATTTGGTAAGTGATTTCCTTATTGTTGTACTCATCCGAAGGTATTCATCATACAAATCTGCGGTTCCATAGGCAACACCCTTATAGTGCGATGACATTTTTGAATCGAAGACATACCTAAACGTCCAAAGAGCATCACGATTTTGTTGGAAAAATTCATCCAAGCAACCACCTTATTCATTATACGCTCGAACAAGTGCTTTTGCATGCGAAACCTTCTACAAAAAATTTCTGGAGGGTAGATTGGATTGGCTGAAAAGTATTGCTCGAACACACTATCATGGCCCTTCTCACGTATACGTTCAATATACCGTCTAGTTGCTCTAAAAGTGTGATCTGTAGGTTGAATGTATAGAGTTGGAATACGAAATAGTACATCTTCGACAATACGATCAACTTTTTTATTTTGATCAACAATACGTTCTTCCCACTCATCAAATTCGATGAAGCTGGAATCAAAATTGAAACTTGATGACATTTTTTTTAGAAGTTTGAAGATGTGAAAGAAAAGAATCAAATGCTAGATGTATTGCAATGTTAGAAAGTTCATCAATACATATAGTGTCAAGTTATGCCATAATTTGATTTTTACGAAATTAAAGTAATGTAACATATGCATGTGAGTCTGCATAAGTTGTCGGATGCACTTGAATAAAGCTATGGTCAAGTTTATCATGTTGCAAATGTCATACGCATGTGAATAAAGCTGTGGTCAAATACTTTTAAAGCTCATCAATTTGAGTTGTCACAATCATGTTTTGGATGATAAAAATGATCTAACATATGCATGTGAGTGACAAACACATCAATTAAAGCAAATGTCATACGCATGTGAATAAAGTAACAAACACATGTGATTAAAATCACAAAAATTAAAAATTACATAAATTGAAATTACAATAATTAGATCACAAAAACAAACAAGAACTAGCAAATAAAAATACAATTTCCTAAGGAAACAATTCTGTCATTAGACGATGTTTTAACACTTCTTCATCCGGAGATAAGTTACTCTTTCCTATCAAGGTATTGAGCATAGTTGATTTCATCCTCAAATCTCCTAATTTAGTCATTGCATCAACTTATTTTTCACGTGTGATCCTCATTGCTCGCAGTTTTGAAGTGAACTCATCGAAAAAACCATAAGATTGTGATATTGTACATTTCCCTTTTTTTTTGCCTTAGCTTTAGCCTTATCTCTACCAATTGGACGACGGATTGTTGCTGCATCACTGAGAGGAGTTTCTGGAGTAGAGTCAGTTGGATCATCTCCATCAGTTCTTGATTTTTTTGAGCTGCCACGATCTTCTTCAATGCTATCTTCATCTTCCATACGAGACCGTGTACGATCTTCACTCAAATTCATCTCCCAATTGGGATGGCGACGCATCACTTTATCAAAAACATCTTTATACATAAATTTATATCTCCCATAAAATGTTTGTGCATGATCTTCATATCATCATTTGACCAACCGCTCTTTTGCATGCGATAAGCTTCTTTGTAGCATCCAATCCACTTTGTTACATTTTGATTAAGCCTCTTATAACGAGCTCTTAGAGACTCCGCAGTTCTTATGTCGAACGAATGTATCTTGTTTTCTCTTCTGCACCTTTTTGTACGCTCCCAAATGCTATTTCCCAAATGCTATTCCAAAACGTGAGACTCTTTTGATCGGTTCCAATAGCTGGATTCTCACTAATGATACACCATGAAGACATAAGCATAATGTCTTCTTGATTTGTCCATGCTTTTGGATTGTTTGAAGTGTTTGTTTGTGGAAGCTTAGAATTTTGCAAAACATTTGAAGAGATATTTGCAGTGGGTTGGTGATCTTCGAAGATAGGAGATTGAGTGGAATTTTATGGAAATTGTGAATTCAAACCAGTATTGAAATTTTGGAATTCTTCAGAGTTTTGGATATTGTCAAGGTTAGGATAATAACCTTGAGAGGAGATGAAATCTTGGTAATTTGAGTAGGGATTATTGGGATCCATTGAAAAGATGAACAAAAAAAATAGATATGAGATGTAAATGAAATGAGAATAAGAAATGATTTATAAATTGTGAATAATTATGTCAAAATTGGTCTCTGTTTATAGAGAAAATAATAATAAGAATTTTGATATAATTTATTTATTTTTTAAATATATTATACAAAAGTTAAATTGATTTTATGATAATATTATGATAAATATATATCCATGGTTATAAAATGATATGTAATATATATATTAAAGAAAAGTAGTAAATGAGTGGGTGGGTAAAGTCATGGACGTCTCAATCCATTTTCACGCAATCTTATCTTATCTTTTTTTTTTTAATTGTTTGGAGGATTCTTTGGCCATGCGCCGATAAACCCGGTCTAAGGACAGACGGTCTTGGGACGGACGGTCCCAAAATTTGGGTCCAAAGTTTTTAAATGTACTGTGTGTACATATATATATATATATATATATATAGGGAGGGTTAACGGGTAACCATTTTTAAATTTAGAGGAACAAAAATGATGAATTTTGAAAGTTGATGAATCCATTGGGAAAGTTATCAATCCAAAAAATAAAATTTTAAATCCTCATGGGATTCGAACTGGTGAAAAATTCTAAATTGTTGAATTCATTAAGTTTCTCAACGGATTCATCAACTTTCATAACTAATTCATTTGGTTCTTAGTTTTAGTGATAAGAATGGTTACCATTTGAACCAAACTCTATATATATATATATATTATATATATATATATATATATATATATATATATATATATATATATTACAGATTATAAATACTTTGTATTTTGTGATGTAGTGGTAAATTCTTATTGTGGTTGACAAAGGTTCGAGTCTAGTAGGCCCAAATTGTGTAATTTTATTATTTATTTCTGGAAACATATTTGAGGCCCAAAATTCTGTAATTTCTTTTTTTCGTTTTAATTCTGGAAACATATATATCAATACTTTTTCCCCTTTTCCCCCAATCCTCACTTGCCGACGTTTTTTTCTTCCTATAAGTGTTTACCCTCTCTCAATTGATAGGTCTATTGTTTCGTATTCCAATTTCTTTTCTTGTGTGCTTTATCTTTTTAGTTTCAGCCGCCAAACAAATATCATGAGATAAATTTTCCAAAAAAATTATTTACTGTCATAAATTATGAATATAAACATATTTGAGACTTGTCAATGTCGCAAGAAAGATCGAATGATTTAACAATTTTATGTATTGAAAATGATATCTTGGAAAATTTCGAAATAAATGATATTGTAAATGACTTTATTCCCGGATCTCATTTTTATCAGGATCGACCGCTACACATTTGCGTTTCTCAAACCATAAAGCGTCTATGTTTTAGTGTGTTTGCTCTCTTTTCTTCCGTTTCTGATCTATTTGCTTCCGAGGAAATTATGCATGTGAGTTTTGTATACATATCTGAACAAAATTTTAGAAAATGTTGCTAACCACAACTGAATTTCCAGAAATAAACTCGCTTGATGGTGTAATTATCAATTTACATTACACGAATCCAAAACAAGGTGTAACTAATTAATTACATATTAGAATCAAAGAAACATTAGATCCCATAAAAACAGAAGATCACTATACTCCCTGAGCTGAAATCTTCTCAATTCTGGACTTAATCCCGCTCCGAGCTCAATAACTTTTTTTTTTTTGTGTTTTAATAATAAGCATAAAAAATACGTTTATATCATTCCAACATTAAATATTCATTTAAAGTTTTTTTTTTTTAAAATCACCAAAAATCTCAACTATTGGATAAACATGATCAATAAATGAGAATGATATGCTACATGCTACCTAATGTTTTTCTATATTTCTAATATGATCTATTTGCTTACAAAGAAATTATGCATTTGAGTTTTTAATATATATGTGGGTTATTGACTCTGAACACACAAATTTTGGGTGTATTTTGATTTTATACACAAACTCTAAAAGTTGTTAATAAAGACGAACTTAGATATTGTTGTAATTTTTTAATAATTAAAATTTCCCCCAAATTAATCTGACATGATAGCCCGGTAGCATAATTCGAGTGAGATGATGTATACGTGACACTACTCCAATCAAGAAGGTATTGTTTTGTTAATGAAATATATTTAAAAAATAAGTATTTTTTTTAATTAAAAAATCCATCTTACCAACTTCCTCATTTTATAATTATTTCATTAGCAAACGATATCGTTTTGATGGGATGATAACATATTGACATGATCTCACTTAAATTATATTAGCGGATTATCATGTCAAATTTAATTTGAAAAAAATTGAAATTGTTAAAAAATACAAGTATTTAAATTAACATATTTATTCTCAACTTTTAAAATTCGAATACCACCAAAATTTATGCATTTAGATGCTAATAACCTATGCATGTGCACAAAATTGTAAAGAGGGTTGCTGAGATGGTCATTACCCCAAATTAAGAGATATTACCACAACTGGAAATAAACTCGTTTGATGGTGTAATAATCATATAAATTATACGAATCCAAAACCAAAATTTAGGTGTAACTAATTAATTACATATCAGAACCAAAAAAAAGAAGAAGAATTAATTCCCAAGAAATTAACGAGAGATCACTCCACTCCCTGAATTCTGGACTTAATCTTGCGCAGAGCTCCGTCAACAGCAATGTCGAAGGCATCCTTCTTACTCCGTAACCCCAGCGAGCTCCCATGCTTTCTGTACATCACTCTCTCTATCATATGCATCACTTTCTCTCGCATCCGCCTCACTTCCCCTCTCGGAATCCCCATCAACACATCGAAAATCCTCACCTCCTTCCCCACCACCTCCTCCTTGGGTATGAACACCGAGAACTCCGAGTACTCCTCCACCGGCAGGTGCGACGTGTACTGCCTCCTCGCCGAGAGCTCCTCGAAGAACACCGGTATGCACCCCGCCAGAATAGCGTCGAATGTCGACCGCCGCGTCGGCGTGTCGCCCGGCGGCTGCAGGCAGAAGCTCGCCTGCAGCATTGGCTTCATGAATCTGATCGGATCGTGCTCGCAGATCCCGTTAGAGCAGTCCACGAAATCGCAGAATTTATCGTATCCGGTGCCGTTGGCGCTAAGGGTTGTTGCGACGTTGTCGCACTCGAGGCGGATGCTCCGGCGGATGTTCGGATTCGCCGAGATCCCGCCGCCACCGGCGAAGAGCATCAGCGAGGTGCGGCGAGTGCGCCGCACGCGCTGCGACCATGACTCGAGGAAGCCGAGATTTTGTGGGTGAAACGACGTCGGGTAAGGGATCGCCTGCTCCTGCCACGGGTAGGCACGCGCCTCTAGGGTTAGGGCGGTGACGTTGAAAAATTCCGGCGATTCGAGGAAGGAGGTGCCGAAGATTGGGGGATCGTTGGAGAGGGGCTGACTGAAGTCCCAGGCGGGGCGCGCCATGGCGAGGAAGTGATCGTGGCCGCCGCGGCGGTGCCAGATCGAGGGGCGGTCGGTGACGGTGAGGAAGCGGAAGAGGTCGAGGCCGTGGAGAAAGCTGGAGTTCTGGTCGGGGCCGTAGAGGTAGCGGAGGGCGTCGATGCCTGCGTAGTAGGGGAGGTAGACGGCGGCGGCGAGGGAGGGGTCGGAGGTGAGGCAAGGGTACTCGAGCATGCGGCGGTGGAAGATGAGCTCCAGCATGAGGGGGTCGGTGCGGTACCAGCTGCGGGAGGAGTTGTGGGTCTTCTGCCCGAGGCCGTGGTTGGCAGCGTAGGGGCAGAAGTCGTCGAACACGGGGTACTCGGAGCAGTTCGAGAGGAGGTCCAGATTGAATTGCGCCGGCAGCTCGCGGATGTGGATCCATCGGTCCGTGCAGTCCGGTTCCAGATCGGAGTCTTGCGCGGCCGCGGCGGTAAGGAGGAGGACGAGTAGGAGAGTGGGAAGGAGTGGTGGAGGCATTGTGGGTGAGTGGTGGAGGATGAATGGTAACTGAAATTTCCTCTTCTTGGGATTATGCGCCTTTCAAATAGAAGAATTCTTTGACATTTGGAGTTTAAACGCTTTTTTGTACATTTTATTACATTGGTAATTAAAATTAGTTTCTTAACTTGGTGTTTTTTTGTTACATTATTGTTCTTTTTGAGGCAATGATGTGTTGAATTTAATTTCTTTCATCTTTGTGATGATAAAGCCCATAAAACAAAAACTCACCGACGAATACAAATGTTATTTATTTATTAAAAAAATATCATTTATATTAAAAAAAGTATCATTTTTATCATATAATTTAGAAAATATTATTTATATTAAAAAATATATTACATTGAATAAAAGTATCAAAGTATGAATAAATGTGCCGCCCATAAATATCGAGAAAAAAATATTCAATAAGGGGAGAATATTTATATCCAAGATCAGCATTGAATTACTAACTGTATATCATAAAGGAATTACAGCTTTCACTAAAATTACTCATACTGTCTTGTAGTATGTTTAACGAAAATAAATAAATACCCACGTTACCTCATGCAAATAAATTCAATTACTTATTGCGGGCAATTTCTTTTTCTTTTTCTTACAGCTACTTTAATTGCACATGCTAGTATGACTATTTAGTCCAAAAGAAGAAATTGTATAAAACCTCACATTTGTACACTCACTTCTCAATAATATTTATAAAAATTAAATTCACTAATAAAATATTATCATATGATATATATGATTTCTTTAAAGAGGAAATTCTTTAAAAACTAGTGCAACATTATCCATGTAAGGCTTCATAATTATTCATTATATCTTGAGAATGGCGTATTGTGGAGTGTGTATGTTTATAATCAAACATTTCAAGTTCAAATATTATCAATACTTTATATTTCAGATTGATGTATTAAATTCATAATCTATTCCATAAAAATAAAATTTTATTTTCACATCGTATTGTGGAATTTCATCTGGTGCAAACATCAAGTAGAAACTGCAGTTACTATCATCATCAAAGTATTTATTAAGGACATAGTTTGAGGTATTTTAGGAAAAATTTCAAAAGATAATATATAGAGTTTTTTTTGGGAGGGGAATTCAACATAGAATAATATAAATTTAAAAGGATTTTATTTTTAAAGATTAGTCTAGATAAATAAAAATAGTTTCAACTGATCTTTTATTTACCAAATGATGAATTAAACTTTTGGGATATCACAATAATTTTAATAACTTTTTTACTTAAATTTCATTTAAAAAATAAAATTCAAGATACTTTTATAATAAAAATAAAAATACCCAGGTACATTATCAATAAAAAATGTAGAAAGTAAAAGAGCACACTTTACTAAAAAGTGCTGTCTGTCTGTCGGTGAGGGAGGGGAGCATATTACAAATGTAATTTGAATAGTCCTATTAAAGTATCTCAAAAAAGAGAGAAAACGAAATTGGCCTATTAAAACCCGAATCCGGATTTGGTTAATGCCCGGATCAGACCAGATCCGGGACCATGTCATAGATGGTCTTAGGCCAGGCTGGGTCCATTTATATTTAAAAATCCAACCCATTCCCGGCCCAATTTAGTTACAGGTTTGGCTGAACTTGACAAGCTATCTCATCCCAATATAAAAATATACTTAGGGGTATTTGGTTTGTTGAATGAGATAAATAAGATTGATTGGATATGTGATGATGTGATTATTTTGATTATTTAACTTTTTGTTTGGATTGATTGATTGTGGTGTATGATTAATTGGATGATTATGACTAAATTGTAGCATAATAAAGAAATTACCCATTTGAACCAATTTCCTTGATTTGCAACCACATTAGAGCATATTATTATTATTATTATTATTATTATTATTATTATTATTATTATTATTATTATTATTATTATTATTATTATTATTATTATTATTATTATTATTATTATTATTATTATTATTATTATTATTATTATTATTATTATTATTATTATTATTATTATTATTATTATTATTATTATTATTATTATTATTATTATTATTATTATTATTATTATTTTTCGAACTATAGCAAATGATTCTAAAAATTCTCATTTAATCACAATGTGATCCTAGCTAATATATAACATGAATCCGACATTAAATCAAACCTTAGAAATTGTCGATCATTATCAAATAATTTATAAAATATGCTTAGCTTTGAAATAAATCATCAATATGCACATATAATCATATGTAGCATATTTAGTAAACAATAAACATGCATGATTTTATTCATAAGAACACATGCTTGTATATTAAATCTAACCATTGGATAATTAAAATCTTAATGTATAATCGAAGCTCGTTCGATATCTAACCTTTAGCAATGTCGATCGGGTTGTAGGATAAATAGAGCTCAATATTTTAGAGAATGGAAGATGATGAAACTTGGTTTTCAAAAGAAATCTCGGTTCTTATGTTTTGGGAGAGAATAAAGTGTTAAGTGTTTGTGTGCTTAAGACTTAATATAAGTAAATAAAAGAAATAAAATACATACACATAAAACACTCTCTCGCTTATGCAAAATAATTTAATTAAACTAAAATTAATAGCATAATAATATAAAGCTAGTATTAGTTAATTAATTGAAAGACCTAAAACACCTAGGGATGTGTATTTGAAAATGGTTAATTGGGTAATCCAATAACCGAATCGAAAATTCGGTTACTTAGGAACCAAGTAACCGATTTTACTAGATTTGGTTTGGTTATCGGTAGAGCCGACAAAATGAGCCCTATTGTGGCAGCCCGCCTATCTAAAGTACGGATTAGACGGGACTGTTACCAACTAAGCAGGGATTAAGAACATAATGACCAACAATCTTTCAAAACTTCAAGCTGTTATAGATAAACACACAACGATTTAGTACAAACTAGACCAACAGACCATTAACAAAAGGATTGGTGATGCGAGGTAATATAAGTAATATCCAAAATATAATAAAGTGTTTTGAGCAGTGAAGCGTGTGAATGCATATATGATGATATACATCCAAGGTGAACTATTAGCGACAAAAACTCCATTGCTCAACACTTGTTGTCCATCCTGACTCAACTGCACGTTTTAAAACAAATATGCGGGGCTAAGTACAAGATTGCACTTAGTGGACTCATGCCAAAATCATTTCATAAAATTACGCGCCCATTAGTATAACACGAGGATTTTAGTTGAAATAACTCGTGAATACCAAAATCTTTATTATTTCTCAAAAGATTAGATGCGCCATGCATTTTCGGTTACGTATGATCCTTATCATTCACATAATTACTCATAAGCGATCTCATAAAGCGATCTCACGTGCGTGAAGTAGGCGCCTTCTCACCAAGCGAGCGTGATCGACGAAGATATTGCTAACGACATAACGCCCCTAAATCTTAAGTACGATTTAGCGGGGACTAATACTTGGAATAATAATCGAGGAAGCTTTAACGATATATATATATACAAAACTCATATGTTGCGAAGTATTCAACTAATCGACATCATAAGATAAATTAATTGATTGCGGTGAGCGTGTGAATACACATATGACGATGTGTATTGAGTTTCTAAATTTATTGTATTCAAAATGGGTTCCAACCGCTCAAACACATCTCCATCCATCATCATCGCTCAACTGCGCATTTAAAACAAACATGCGGTGAGTGCAAGATTGCACTCGATGGCTCGTGCGAAATAATTTATCACATTTGAATTACTACGCCCCGTCACGGTAACACACGAGGTTTTATTTGAAATACTCGTGCTTACTAAATATTTTCTTTCATTTTCCATAAAGATTAAATCTGTGAGACATTTTCCTTGTATGTATGATCCATATCCACCACAATAATTCATTCCACAACAATTCCTACTTGTTGGAGAGGCCTCTCTCAGACGCCGTGACCGACCGAGCACCCTTCGGACACAGTCGCAAAATAATCGGTGCACAAAATCCGGGCCGTCTCGACAAGAATCTGAATTCTCCATCATCCTTGGGGTCTTCCAAGAATCTGAATTCAAGCATGTCGTAAAGTGGGAGCTACCCGACATTATGCATCAACAATCATGAATTGGATACATACATAAAACATAAACATTTTGGGCGGTAATTAAATAAATCGGTTCATGAATATTTGCTTGCAATAAAGCATCATAAATAAATTATTTGGTAAATTCTACCGGTTTGAGTATAGTAAAGCCCACCTTTACTTTTAAACTTCGATTTTCGATCGCGTGCTCTCCTACGGTTGCGTGTGAGCCTTCCGTCCCGCTTTACGCAAAATTTTACGTTTAGCGTTGAGTGCGCTTTTCGAGATTTTCAAAGTTCATTCAACTTTGATAAATAATAATAACTCAAGTTTTAATAAACTTTAATCGTCGTTTCAATGCGTATTTCAATAAAAATAATTCTCGTATCTCGAGAGAGGCGTAATATGACCTCTGGTCTCATTTTAACCTTTTAGGTTAAATAATTAACGATATATTAACGTTATTGATAAAATGATTTATATTAAAAATATTTTCTCACAATTGAGATAATCGGATAAAGTGTCGTTTTCACGTATTAGCGTATTTAACGAGCGTATTTAAATGCGTTAATTTCGAAAGTCGACCATTTTGACTTTTCGTTATAAAATTTCAATAAAATACATTTTAATGTATAAAATTAGTATAAATCGATTTTCAATCGATTTCTTTTCAATTCTCGATTTTCACGCAAATCGATAAACTTGATTAATATTTTCTTTCAATATTAATCTTTTAATACTTTAAGCATTATTTATGCTTTTAATTTATTTAATATAACGTTTAAATCATAAACATAATATTCTATGTTTAATAATTCTCAAAAATTTCAATTATGTCTAATATAATTTTTTTAGACATATAATAAATATTATTCTTAATTAAAAAAGAATTAAAATTCCTTAATTCCACGACATAGCTCACGGCTATATCAAAATTTTTCCAACCTTGTTCCAAAAATCCTTTAAATTCATATAGTGTATTATTCTACACTATGATCATTAATATGTATTAATAACACATAGAAAATTTGGAACTCACCTATATATACTATAGGCTCACGGTTTTATCACAAATAAATCCAATAAATTTCCAAAAATTCTAATTATTATACACAAGCCTCCAATATTAATATATAATATAATTATAACCTATGGTTTAATAAAATCAAACCATACACCAAGAAATAACCAAATGTAGCTCACGGCTACTATAGGTATATATATACCAAACAATTTTATAAAATCTAATAAAATTACACTATGCTTATATGCTATCATATAGCACTAATACATCATAATATTCAACTATATCGACACACAACTATCAAACCCTACACAATGGCTCTCGGCCATTTAGAAAAATTTAGCATATTTACTCCAAAAATTCTAATAAATTCATATAGTCCATAATCAATACCTAGATCGATAATATGCTATCATATCATTTAGACAAAAATTTATACATCAACATACATTTTTTCTTATTTTCGTGATTTTCAAACTATAGCAAATGATTCTAAAAATTCTCATTTAATCACAATGTGATCCTAGCTAATATATAACATGAATCCAACATTAAATCAAACCTTAGAAATTGTCGATCATTATCAAATAATTTATAAAATATGCTTAGCTTTGAAATAAATCATCAATATGCACATATAATCATATGTAGCATATTTAGTAAACAATAAAGCATGCTTGCATGATTTTATTCATAAGAACACATGCTTGTATATTAAAATCTAACCATTGGATAATTAAAATCTTAATGTATAATCGAAGCTCGTTCGATATCTAACCTTTTTAACGGTATCGATCGGTTGTAGGATAAATAGAGCTCAAGATATTTTAGAGAATGGAAGATGATGAAACTTGGTTTTTCAAAAGAAATGCTCTCGGTTCTTATGTTTTGGGAGAGAATGAAAGTGTTAAGTGTTTGTGTGCTTAAGACTTAATATACTTAAGTAAATAAAAGAAATAAAATACATACACACATAAAACACTCTCTCGGCTCCCTCAAATACAAAGCAAGACACAAACAAATTTGAGATAGTCAAAGGCTTAGGTCATGTAATAAAATATCTCTTACAAGGTAGTAACTACTTGCAAGGCTTTAATAAAGTTTTGGGAATTAACAAAATGAAATTTTGTCTCTTACTCTAAGCATTGCCGTCGACTTGCATGGAGAGAGAAATATTTTCAGATTTTTCATGTTGTATACAAGTGTATTTATTACACTCTTCCCCAAATATTATACACTCAAGTGTATTAAAATCGAGATCGATTTAATGTACATAAGTCAAAATAATCGGCTCTTATATAAACATATTGTTAGTGTATTTTCATCTACACATATATTACTTGGTAAGTGTGTATTGATACTACACTAAGATATAATACAATTTGGAAGATCAAATAAAACAATTCTATGTTTTACATAGATAATGCTCACGGCATTTTGAAGAATTATGCGAAAATTGATTTTCATGCTATAAGTAGATATATAGCATAATATATATCCTAGATGATAAATTATATCATAGGAAAAAATTTGGAATTAATCCATGGGTAGAAAACCCTAATTCTCGATTTAGGGTTTTCGAGAATCTTAAATAATCACAAATATAATTTCCAAAATTTTCTAGCATTAATTCAATGCTAAATAATATTCTAATTATATAAAATAATCATAGGAATTTAAATATCATAATTCCTTGATCGTTAGACTTGATTCTCAAGTCGTCTCAAAACGTTAACGTTTGAAGCGTCTCAACGTTAATTATCGACTCGTCTCGGAATGGTCGTAATAAAGGCGTAATCACTTTATTAAATTATTCCAATAATAATGGAATTAAATTCTAAGCTTAAACACTTAGAAAGATTACGAAATTTCAATTATCGATCTGTGATCGACGTTGAAATATCTTGTTGAAATCGTTACATATTCGTATTTCTCGATTCACATTTATTTGTGAATAAAACATAGGAATTTATTATTCAACAATAATCGAAATCATTATTCGATATATTGGTAATCAAATTATTATAACAATACTCTAATTTACGAAATTAATATTGTAATTAGGCGTTTAAATAATCGGGGTATTACGGCTCCCAATCACATAGTCGGGATTACGCGATCGACTAGGATCCATGCGGCCGATGATGTTGCTAACGGCTCACGATCATGGCGGTGTACACGTTAATCTTAGCGAATTTCGCATCGACTAAGATCCGATGTCGATTTAAAATTGGGGCGACCCGATAAGCGATTCACATACATCGTTGGCTCGCCCGACAACATGATAGGATCCATACGTTAAAACATAAATATTTTGGGCGTGTAATTGATTAACGGTTCATAATCATTTCTGTTGAAAGCTTGTAAATAAATACTTTTCGAGCGTCGTAAATAAAAGGGTTTTCGGTAAAGCCCACCTCGCTAACGTAGGTCTTTATCTTGGGTCTCTTTTCCTACTTGAGGTCCCGTCACGTATCGCCTACGTAAGAATCATTTTAATGCGTCGGTCACGTTCGATAAAGCGAACATAGTCTATAACGTTCTACGTGTCGAATAAGGCTAACGTCGGACTTATTTTGGCGTTTCTAATCGATTGATGTCGATTATGAAATTTCTTAACTTATAAAGATATTCTATCTTTTAGTATATAATGTGCGTTTTAATGTACTTACGTAGCGTAAGTAGCATTGTTACTAAGCGTCTTACGTCACATTGATCACGCATTATCGAATTGCGTGCCCGTTGACCTGGTCAACGATTTTGATCAACTATTTTGACCAAGTCAACCAAAAGTCAACAATTTTGACTTTGGTCGACGAAAAGTCGACATTTGACCTTTTCAACTATTTATGAAATTCTTATCATTTATGTGCAATTCTTGTTCCAAAATTCTATAAAATCATACTATGTCTAAAACATTATTTTAGATCATAATATGTAATTATACTTGATAAAATAAATTTATATCATTAATGCACATAATATAAAGTTTTAGGTCATTATCTTTAATTAGCTTAGACTTGTGCAAAATTCTTATAAATTCACATGTCACACTATTTTATCATGTGATTAATAATATGTAATTACCTTAGTCAAATAAAATTTTTACACCTTAGTATCATACTCCAATGTTTTGGTTCTCATAAATAACCCATCAAATGATTTTTAAAAATTCCAATAAATTCATAAATCAATTAATCACCCTCAATTATGCTTACTACAACATAATTGTTATTTATTATGACTTATTGAATAAAATTTTCCTAAGTCATTTCCTAAATTTTTGACTTAGGTCAAATAAATCTTTATAAATTTCAATAAATTCTCACAACCATATATTATGAATCTACACACTTGATATGCTATTATAACACTTAAACATGAATTATATCACAACATAATACCATATACTAGAATTTTCGGTATTTATCAAAATATAAGCTATAGTTTTCCAAAAATTCTAAATAAATTCATATAAGCATAATTAATACCCTAGATCATGATTTCATACTCAAAACAACAATTAAAAATCAAAATCATCAACATATATAACCCCTAAGTTTTCGGTCAAATGAATAAATTTAATAGCATGCTTAATTTCATGATATAATTAATATACATGCTTCACAACATCATATAAACATAATATCTAAACATATTAACATAAGTTCTATAATTTTCGAAAATTTCATATATAAACTAAGATCATAACATAAATTCTAACGGACGAAATTCGAAAATTTAAGCATGTATACGAAGCTTGGACGAATTCTAACCTTTTAATCGGTTTCGATTTTGATCGGCAACGTTTATTTGCTAAAGATTTGGATTGAAACTTGATGAACTCTCTCTTAAATTTCTCACTATATTTTCGGTGGTTTGAGGTGCAAAATGGGAGAGTGTTGTGCTCTCCTTATATTTATAGACATTAGCAAGTTGTAATACAATAATTACATGAAAAATATCTTATACTACTTGCCTAATTTTGTCAACAAAATCGGCACCTCCATTAGCTAGGAGACAAAATTTTAATCTTATCCTATACACAACAACTTGTTATCTTATCCTCTAATTAAATACATTGGATATTAGTTGTCACAAACTAGTTAAATTCACACATTATAATATGTGTGTGTGTCGCTATAATGAATAGCCTAGGATTGATTTTATTTTATCACTATATTATATACCTTATTATGTTATATAATAATTTAATTATTATTTTATATCATAGTTATTATGAAATAAAAGAATTAATCACCTATGTACACTAATGTACCATTCTCGCCAAGCTTAATTAAATAGGAGAATTTTATTATTTTCCTATTATATAGTATATTATTATCATATTATAATTATAGTATAAAGTGAAGTTTGAAAAGTCGATTATTTCAACTATCTGAATGACACTAATATATAGTATGAAATCAAATATTTTCAACCCATTTTTCAACCATTTCGCTCCTCATTTAATTAGCATGAGATTACTTGTTTTAATTGTCTACTATCACTACTTTACACTTAGAATATGATAGGATCCAACTCATATTTATTTATTAATTATAAGATAATAATATTACATAAAATCATACTAAAAAGCCTCTAATTTTCGTCCCATATGTGCAAGTGTGCACCCCACTTGTGCAACTTGTATTACACCTCATTTAGTCCTTAATGACATCATAATAATATAATAATTATCATATATCATTAATTAGATAAGAATAAAATATTAAATCATACTTTAAAACTCACAATTTTCGAAAATTACTAAGTCATGCCCAAACATTTGATTTTCATGTATAAAATAGCTACTACATATTTATATGACATATTATATGCCTTAGATAATAAATTTAATTATAGAAAAGTATTTAAAATAATTTAGGTCTTAAAACCTAATTTAAATACTTAGGGTTTTCGAAACCCATTAAATAAGGTACATTGCATTCTTAAATTTTCTAGCATTATTTTATGATAAATAATGCTCTTATATAATAATATAATTATAGGAATTTGAATTTTATAATTCCGAGATCATATGCTAAAGTTATCGCATTATCTCTAAGCGTGAGCGTTTGAAACGTCTCTAAATTCTCATAGTTTGATTATCTCTAAAATGTTCAAAATAAAATTTGTTACAACTTTATTTATTCCTATAATAATAGAATTTGAAATTAAGCTTAACCGCTTAATAATCTTTGTAAGGCGTAAGCGTTAATTTATTGATGTTAGAAATTACGTTCGAAGGAATATTGAAAATTATATTCCTTAATTCACTAAGGCTCGATGAATCTCATACGAAATTATCCAATTATGCTTGGTCAAAGTCAAGAGTTGACTAATTAAGATTTTAATTATTGAATTAATAATACTAATTACGAATTTATTATCGTAATCTAGTACTAAAATTACGGGATATTACACCTATCCGAAAAGCACGTCCGAGGTACACGGGGTTTGGACTTAAAAATTAAAGGCAAAAAAACACCAAACCTAAAAAGCCCGTCTGAAAAAAACCCCAGGCCAACCGTGCTTCAGGCCAAAAAAGCCCGGGGTTTCGAGCTAAAAAAGTATGCCCGATATTCTATTAAATATAATATTTATAATATTATTTAATATATATCTATGATTTTTAATAATATTAATTATAATTTAGAATGAAATTTTCTTACTAATTTACATACTGGTCAGGAAAATAATTTTTTTTAACAACAACACACCAATATTCTAAAAAAAATAATTACCTCATGAATAATTCTTAAGAGAAATTATCTCCAAAAATATATAGGCTGATGATTAATTACCTTATAATATGTAAAAAACTATTTTAAATTCTTGATCTTAAATATATACTGTATAATTAATTTATTTTTTTCTATTATTTTAGATGTATAAGTGGGATTGACGTTTAATAATATCATTTACCTTTGATTTGTAATTACTATTTTTTCTCCTTAAATTAAAGAATTAAAATTATACTACATTACAACATCATCGTATGAATACATAAATATGTCAAGATATACAAGAAGCATTATCATAAGAATAAGTAAGCTCAATATGTTCTTATCACTGATTCTTTATTTAAGTTAATGAGTTATGAGATTTTAATTATATATTTAATTAATTTAATTTTAAATTTAAAATATTAATTTTATATATTAAAAAAATTAAAAAATAATCTAAAAAAGCCCGCCTACCCGGGGTTAGTTTGGGCTTTATATTTTTAGGCCGAAAAAATATAAAAGCCCGATGGGCCCAGGGCAGGCCGACCACTACTTTGCCAGCTCTAGTTATCGGTATAACAATTTTAAGAATAGCGATTATCGGTTATACCAATAACCGAATGAGAATTACCAAATAACTGAAAAAAATATATATATATATATATATATATATATATATTATAATATTATTTTATCAAATTCTATTGTAGTTGAGTTAGTTTTGGCGGAAGCTTTAGGTTTCCAACTTCCAAGAGGTTATGTATTCAATTCTAGTGTAGAACGCAATTTAATAAATTTTTTAATGATAAACGACTAGGATAAATATATTTAAACTATACATATTTCAAGTTGCAATCGTAACTTAGTTGGCTAGGCGTCTTCATTTCTCCACAGAGGTCGTGTGTTCGAATTCTTCTTGGCACAAAAATGAGCAATTTTCTGTAATTGAAATGGTTAACCGTTTAACTGTTTAACCGATCGATTATATCGATTGGTTAATCGGTTAACCGATTAACAGATCGATTTGATTATTGGTATGTAGATTTCATTTAGTTCGATTTCGGTTTCCACCACTAAAAATACCTATCAAGTCAATCCTAAATAATTTATAAACCCATTTAAAATACATAAAACCACTTGGCCCCAAAACAATACAACAAAAAAAAGAAAGAAAAGAAAAGAAAAAGAATTGGCCCATCTCTTTCATCTCTCTATACGTGTCCCTGAACCCTAAGACTACCCACATGACCCAACCCATCCTTCTAATAAAATATATATTTCTCTCTCTTTAAGATATCGCATGTCCATTAATTATTTATAGCGTTCTGACTGCTTAAAATAATTAATCTTTTTAATTCCTTAAGTAGTACCACTCAACCTTATTATTGTACTTGAGATAACTTAACCTGCAGGATTTAGTACAATAAACCTTTGAGCTCCTTAAGGGGACGTAATCATCCTAAACGGATATGGTGACTCGATACAGGTAACTAGCATGACATAAAAGCACTGCAACCACCCAAGATGCGGAGAATATTGAGTTATCTCATGTAACCCTCACCCATGACAAGTCAAAGTGATGGTCAATAACTCATACTCACCTAATACCTTATAGAGGTTTAGAACAACATAAAGTCACCGAGATCTAGGTTCTTCATGACGGTCAGATAGAATAACTCATCTCACTGTGATCCATCAATATGTCAGAGACGTACCAGTATAGACAAGCAACCAAGTCAAGTCACTTCTTATCTATACCGCAGCCTATACCGACAAATCGTCCTAAAGTTATCTCAGCTTTGATCCTTTTATATCTCATTAAGCTTGACCAATCATACAGACTTCTGTGATCTTCTACACACTGTTTGATCTAACTTATATAAGAGATAAAGGGACATACATATGCAATCAAGTAAACAATTCAGATATGAGATTGTAATAGTGGTAACATGAATCATTGTATACAAGCTCAACCAAAACTGCTTCCAGTATACAAATCCAACATCGGGCGCGTGGGGCGATGTGGGAAGGGCACCCAACTCTCGTTGGATGCCGGCTAGCGCGGGCTGTGTGTGCGACTTTATTGTTTCGCTTCGTTCTCCCTCGTCCGAACTCCGAATTGCGATCCGCTTGCACTACACACAACTTTCGCTAGCAAGAAATACCACATCACCGTTGACATCTAAACGATACACACAACTTTTTCTAGGCAACTGGGTAAATCCATAGGACTTTACCACCTCGTCAAAGCGTAAGTTCCAGGATCGTGAAGCTTGCTTAAGTCCATAAATGGACTTTAAGCTTCCATACTAGATGCTCTTCACCCTTCACCACATTACCTTCGGATTGTTTGCATATAGATGTCTCTACCTTCTTCAAGGTGGCCGTTAGAAAAGCGGTTTTCACATCCATTTGCCAAACCTCAAGGTTTAAGTGGGCTGCTATGGCGGAAGAATTCGATGGACTTGAGCATTGCTACGGCGAAAAGGTCTCATCGAAATCGATGCCCTCAACTGAGTGTACCCTTTCGCCACAAGCACGGCTTTAAAAGTGAAACCTCTCCATCCGAATCTATCTTCCTCTTGTATACCCACTTACTACCTATGGCTTCCTTGCCATCCGGTAGAGGTGTCTTTCGTATACATTCATAGTGTTATGGACTCAATTTCTAAGTCCATGGCGGTGTGCCATGATCTTGCATCGATGTCTCAGATCACCTCACCGTATGTCCATGGGTCGATTATTGCACCGCTCGTTTCACGGGACTAAACCAAGATTCACCCATTAACATAAATCGCTCGGGTTGACGAACAACCCTCCCACTACGACGGTGCCACCTTGGCACAATGGCAGCGGTGGGTGCAAGAACTTGTGGTTCTCTATCTTGCACAACTTGTCGGATAGAGCCACTTGACGGCCGGTATCTCGGTGGAACTCGACCCACTTCAATTTCTTGAAGTATCCGTGTCGATCCTCCCACTAGACACAACATCTCGCACCTTTCGCTTAATCGGTGGTGGAATACGATCATCTTCTAATTTTTGAATAATGATTTCAACTTTGGATTTATAGTTTTCATATAATCCTCTTCTAAGAATCGGGAATTAGTGCTAATAATGACCTTCCGATCCTTAGACTATAGAAATAACCACCTTCGTTCCTCTAGGATAGCCAATAAGCGATCTTGCATTAGATCTAGACTCAACTTGTCGACCTTCTTGTTCGGCACATGTGCCGGATCGCCCCATATCCTTATGTGGCTTAAACTAGGCTTCATACCAAACCACAACTCGAAGGGGTCTTTTCGATCGACTTGGATGGTACTAGATTTAGCAAGTATGTCATTGTTTCTAAGGCATACCCCCAAAACGAAAAAGGCAATGTTACATAACTCATCATTGATCTAACCATTTCTAAAAGAGTCCTATTTCTTCGCTCTGACACACCATTTTGTTGTGGTGTGCCCAGTGTAGTGAGTTGGGAGGAAATCCCACACTGCACCAAATAGTCCATAAACTCGTTATCGAGGTATTCGCCACCGTGATCGGATCATGATGACTTGATACTTTACCAAGCTTCATCTCCACTTCCACCTTAAATTCTTTGAATTTCTCAAAGCATTCGGACTTGCGGTGAACGGTATATGTATCCGCACTTGAGTAATCGTCGATGAAAGTGACAAAGTACTGTACCTCCATGAGCTTGTGCGGACATAGGTCCACACGTCGAATGGACTAACTCCAACACTTCTTTGGCTCTATAACCCTTCGCTTTGAAGGGTCCGGTCGACATCTTTCCTTCTATCAGATTCGCAGTGGGAGCGGAGTGGCGTGAGATCACCCAACGCTCCATTCTTAGCCAGTCTTTGGATCCTATTTAGATTGATGTGACCTAATCTAAGATGCTAGAGAAAAGTGGTGTCATCTTGCGAAGAAAACTTTCTCTTTTTAAGGTTTGATGTAAATGCAACATAATTAAAGGTATTATGTTTGGCAGAAATAGTATAAAGCGAATTATATAAAGTGCCACCACAGATAACTTCGTCATTTCTTATGATAGAAACACCACTATCAAAACAACTGAATATCCATGAATAAATAGTTTCGAAACTGAAATAAGGTTTCGCCAAAACTCCGACACATATAAAACGTCTTTTAAAACTAAAATTGTTCTATCAAAACATAAAGTAACATCTCCGACTGCAACGGCTCGACTTTCGCCGTGTTGCCCATGGAGATCATTATCTCGCCATCACACATCTCCTTGTCGCGGGAACCCCGCAGGTGTAACAAATATGATCGATCGCACCCATATCTACTACCCATGAATGAGTAGAACAAGTCGCTAAATATGTTTACACATTAAAGCAAATGGCGTACCTTGAGCATGAGCATAGGGCACTTGGCCTTCCAATGCCCGCCTTGCCGCTGACTGAAGCACTTGCCCTCTCCTTGGCTTTTCAAGCCTCCGTGGCGAACATGTTCTTGCTCCCATTACTCCCACTAGTTCCTTTGCCTCTACCACCTTTGGTGCCTCTTTTCTTCTTTCATTTTCAACGGAAAATTTGGGCCCCTAGATGTCTTTGGCAAGGGCATGTCTCCTTTGCCCATGACTCCTTCCGCTGCTACGAGATCATTAAGCAACCGACTAAGTGTATACTCGGTCTTGCTCATGATCGCTCACGCCGAAAGTTCTCAAAGATTTGGGCGGTGTGTTGAGGATGATATCGACCTTGGCCGCCGTCAATACCTCCTCCCAACCGATCAAGACTATCCATGAGATGAGTCATGGGAGACATGTTCATGGACCGAACTTCCTTCTTCCATCTTACACGCCAAGATTTCTCTCATTGTGTGGAAGCGGACTGTCCGATCCGATTGCCCAAACTTACTCTCGAGACTTGACCATATTTCAGTCGCGTCTACCATCGGTGATCTGTCAGTTTGCAAGCGCTTTGGACATTGTAGTCATTATATAGCACTTGGCCATATTGTTTGACTTATGCCAAAGTCTGCTTGACTCTCGCTGCTCATTAGTCGATGTGTCAGTAAGGGCATCGGGTTTGGGAGTAGTGAGAACAAACATGTGTTCTTCAGCGATAAGAACATATTCCATGTTTCGTTTTCACTCGATAAAATTTGGACCGGATAGAGGATTTTGTGCGAGCATATTGATAATCGGTGTAAGAGACATATCTGAAAAGTAATGTAAACACATAAGCATACGATCGCACATAATTTGTAACAATAATATTGTAACCTTTTGATAAAACAATATTAATTGAAACGTCGATCGCCCGAAATCCGACATACAGCGCGCGTGTGGGCGTTTACACATGAATTCGACCAGACTAAAATATACCTTTTAGTCGTTTGATTTCAATCCATGTCAACTTATCCTTATGACAAATGAAATTAATGATTGGACCTTACTAGACCACATCACTATCGCAAGAAGGGACTTCGTGGGAAGTTGTACTTGAAGTGATGTCTAAGCAATGACCACAATTTTAACAGCAGAAAATGAATTCTTAGAATTGGCATACTCACTAGGACCATACCGCTTCCAATCCAAATTCCTTTGTTATCTCATTTTAAATCTATTTCTAGAGAACTTATGAAAAATCGCATATGCAAGCCACGCGTGTGGACGTTTACACATGAAACTCCCACTTCTCAATAGATTAAAATGTTTACTCACAATGTGTATCACTTATGACAAACAGTGCAAGCAAGCCACGCGTGTGGACGTTTACTCACAATGTGTATCACTTTGTTTAGAGATCAAAAAGTGGAGGTCTTGACATTTTAATTTAAAAAATTAATATGTCGGGTTACTTTCTTAGTCTTTTGTTTCAAAAGGTTTGTCCATGCAGATCACGTAATCCTAACATGCATTTCTATAGAACTCAACATGTAAAACATGCTCATGTAATTCTAAAATATGCTTGAAAACGGATAAACCTAGCATATTTACTATGCGATCCAATCACGAAAACATATAATATGTTTATCTACGTAATTAAACATACATAGCATGCTTCGATAATTTAAACATCCACGACATGCTTTGAATGATAAAATAAAATAAAATCGTTCATCGCGCCCACTCGTGGATCCTGCTTTTCTGCCTAATTTATTACATAAAATTTGCAAAGTCATGATCTTCAAAACTCAACGAGCCTCGTGTGCACGGCACGGACCGGATTCGTCAAAAACTGGATTTGGGTGAAAAATAAAAACAGCCGGATCATTGAACGGGCCGAA
Source organism: Salvia rosmarinus (assembly GCA_036937905.1). Classification (NCBI taxonomy): domain Eukaryota; kingdom Viridiplantae; phylum Streptophyta; class Magnoliopsida; order Lamiales; family Lamiaceae; genus Salvia; species Salvia rosmarinus. The sequence goes on along the minus strand of CM072823.1, from coordinate 7,688,793 downwards.
CCGGTCGAAAATCTGAACCGGTCAAAATTTTGGATCTAGGCCGAAAAATCGGTCGTGGTCGAATCGGTCGGTCGGCCCAAAACAAAACTGGGCGGGTCAAGATAGGGTGGGCTGCGCTAGGCACACCCGTACGCGCTTGACTCGCTGCCGTCGCCCACGGCTCGCCGAAGCTACCGGGAGCGCCGCCGAGGATCGCCGAGAGTCGGCGGGACATCTACGCGTAAATCGCGCGCCCCGCCTCACCCTCGCTACCGAGAAATTCGGGCGTTGAGGTTTCCCGTGCGAGAATCACGCGTCCCTCATCGCCCGGTGTTGCCGAGCCGTCTGCGGTGCTCGCCAGCGCGCGCACGCGACTACCGAGGCGCTGCTGCGCTGCGTCTTGCTCCGCCGCCGAGGCGCCGCGCGCGGCTCGCCGAAGAGCTCGCGCTGCGTCTTGCGTCTTGCCGAGCATCGCCGAAGGCGCCGAGCCCGACTCGCCGAGGCGTGTCGACCCACATCGCCCGCTGCTGCCGAGACCTCGTTGAGGTTTCCGGCGCAATCGCCGAGAACCGCCGGCGCCCGCGCCGCCGAGAGGTGCCGAGGGCAGCAGCCGCGCGCCACATGCTGGCTGCCGAGCCATGCCGCCCGGTCTCGCGCATCGCCCGCACGCCGCCTGCCGAGGGTTCTTCGCGCGACCCGTCGGGCGTGCCGACACTGCGACCCGCGCGCCCGATGCCATCGCCCGTCCGCCGGGCCATCGACCGCCGAGAAATCGCGACGCACGCTGGGCGGCGTATCTGCGAGCACCGAAACGCGCTCCGCGCCGTCGCCCGACACCGTCGGCCGTGTGTTCGGTTTTCCGTCGTACTCCCGTCGCCTCGTTCTTCGTGCTTTCGTCTTCGTTCTTCTTTACGGATAAGATTTACAAGAAAAATCTAATCTAACCACGGATTTTCTCGTGGTGAAAACAAAATCCGACAAAAATAAAGCGAGCCACGATGAGCGCATGATTCATAATTAATTAATTGCGCACGTTATAATCAAACGTGAATTAATCTATGAGCTAAGATATTGAAACACGGCTCGATACCAATTGTAGGAAATCGATTTTAACCTCTCCCGAGGATCTATCTTGGATGTTTAATTCACCATACATTGATTATATTCCTAGCATGCACCTATATAATTAATTACAACACGTAGGAGTTTTCTCGTGTTTACCTGCGAATCTGTCGGGGATAAATAGATCAAGACTCGTGCTTTGATCTTCTGGACTGTATCCCGTTTGCCTAAACTCCAAAGCCGAGTGAGGACAATCTATGGAGAATGCTATAGAAAATCACCTTCTTCATTCTCTCAAGATTTTCGAAAATTCTCACTATTTAGGAATAGTAATTCTCGAAAATTATAGCTTAAGCATTAGCCTTGATTTTCTCTCTCACCTTATATTTATAATGCAACCCTAAATCCTATCTAGATAGGATTTATGCATATCTAATAAATATAATCATATCACTTAAGATAGAGAGGATCAGCGAGTCCCAGTGGGACTCTAATAGAGAGAGGAACGATTTTCCCTTAGCCAATAGGCCTGGATGGGCCAGCAGAGGATCAAATGCAAGGAATAAAGATGGACCTTAAATAAATTAATTATCTTATGTTCAACCCGTAACATAAATTAATTCATAAACATTTATTCATGCCACTAGAGAATAAATCTTGACTTACCCTTTATTTCCGAAGTTGAGTCGGGCTTGCACTTAGACTTTACGAATCCCCGTATTTAAGATATCGTACGTCCATTAATTATTTACAGCTTTCTGACTGCTTAAAATAATTAATTACTTTAATTCCTTAAGTAGTACCACTCAACCTTATTATTGTACTTGAGATAACTCAACTGCGGGGTTTAGTACAATAAACCTTTGAGCTCCTTAAGGGGACGCCATCATCCTAAATGATATGGTGACTCGACAGGTAACTAGCATGACATACAAGCACTGCCACCACCCAAGATGCAGAGAATCTTGGGTTATCTCATGTAACCCTCACCCATAGCAAGTCAAAGTGATGGTCAGCAACTCATACTCACCTAATACCTTATCGAGGTTTAGATCAACATAAGTCTCCGAGATCTAGGTTCTTCACGACGGTCAGATAGAAGAACTCATCTCACTATGATCCATCAATACGTCAGAGACGTACCAGTATAGACAAGCAACTAAGTCAAGTCACTTCTTATCTATACCGCAGCCTATACCGACAACTCGTCCTCAAGTTGTCTCAGCTATGATACTTTTTATATCTCATTAAGCTTGACCAATCATACAGACTTCTATGATCTACAACACACTGTATGATCTAACTTATATATGAGATAAATGGACATTTATATGCAATTAAGTAAACAATTCAGATAGGAGATTGTAATAGTGGTAACAGGAAACATTGTATACAAGTTCAACCAAAACTGCTTCCAGTATTCAAATCCAACACTACGAACTTCTATCAATATGCTCTTCAACGTAGTCTACTTTTTATCTCCATTATTTCAGATCCATTTCATCCCATTTAACGCCGTTTGTTACAAAAACTTTGAAGCAAATCAAATAAGTTTGAATCGATAAATACTAATCAAAACAAGGATGAAAATAAAACAAATCACGAGAAACGACACACATAAACACACCAAGGATAAGCACAAAATCATACTTAACAAAAACCATACCAAATCATTGACCATAATATAATGCAAAAAATAAATTCTACGAATCAGACATATTTACTAGAATCATGCTATTTATTGTTGGATTTGTTAATAAAAGCAAGATGTTTTATGTTTGTATATAATGTTACCGGTTCATTATTCTTCTTCTATCTGAATTGTTAACTTATTACATATTAATGTATCTTTATCTCATTATAAAGTAGATCGTATGGTGTTTACTGTTTTGTAGATCACGGAAAATCATGTAATTGGATTAACATTATGAAATATAAACTAATATCACAATCGAAACAACTTGAGGACGAGTTGTTGGTTTAGGCTGCAGTGTAAATGAAAAGTAGTTTGTCTTGATTACTTGTTTATACTAATATATCTTTACGTATTGATAAAGATCACAGTGAGATGAATTCTTCTATCTAGTAGTAGTGAAGAACCTAGATCCCGGTGATTATTAGGTGCATTATAATTAGTTATTGTTTGTTGATCATCTTGGCTCGATTATTTATAATTTTTCATTGGGATACGTTTGTTTGTGACGTTGTAATCGTTTTTCACCACCAGAAAATCGGTGGTTAGATTAGAATTTATGTTTCTATAAATTATATATGTAAAATAAAAAACGAAGATGAAACAACAAGAATGAGACAAATTATTTTATTATCGTTCTAATCATGGCATTGATGTTTAAATTATGTAGTAGCATGTAATGTATGTTTAAGTATGTGGAAGCATAATCTATTTATTTTCGTGATTATAAATGCGTTTAGCAAGCATGCTGAGTTTACCACGTTTGAAGTATGATTTAGAATTCCACGAGTATGTTTTACATATGAATTTTAGATAAACATGTTTAGGAATTACGTGATTATGAATCTTCTTTTTTTGTTTCACAATATTCACATTATTATAAGTTAAAATGCATAAGAAAAATAAATATACCTTCAGAATCCGTCTATTTATTCTTCGCTTTTCTCAAAGTCATATTCTTCACAGGCAACTCTAAAATTTGTAGTTGTATAATAGAGTTTTTGTTTGTAGATTTCAATTGCCAAGTTGCAAAGAATTTAGGATTTCAATTCTCAGTATTTTGTAGAAGAAATTGAAGAAAAGAAGTGTAATATCCCAGGTCAAGCAGGCACCTCAATCTAGAAGCTTGAAAATAAAGATTTTTTTTCCAAATTATAATTTATATTATTCTATAATTGTTATTAGCTTTGAAATCATAATAATTAGACCAGGAATTGGAATTTAATTCCAATTAACTAGAATTAGTAACTTGAGCTCATCCTTAGAAATTTTAGTTTAGAAAATTAAGCTCAATTTAAGGATTGAGATAACGACATAAAAATAGAGTGTCAAATTAGGAAACTCAGTTACGATGGACTAGATCCCCGAAATAAAAATTAATGGTTCAATCTTTATATATTAACTCCCGTAATTAAATCCTTGTAATTAATTGAAACTTGAGTAACTACTTGAATCTCAACTTAATAATTATTTTGGAATATGATATCTTTTTGTTGTATTACGTGCGCATATATATTTATATGCCTTAAGATTTAATTCTTTGTCTGCATGTATACTAACTAGAAGACTTATATGTACACCATTAAATGAAGAAGGCATAATTGGACATATGTGTGATTGTATAAAACAAAGGTAAGGAAGAAAGGATGGAGATTTCCTAAGTGTTAAAATTTAAATTTGCTAAGACATCACACAAGTGATGTCATCTTCCACTAACCCCACACAAATCCATAAAGAATCTCCCTAAGTATATATACATATATGTATGTCGGGCATGAGATAGGAAGTGTGAAGACACAACCATAGGCAAATCATTACTTAGGCAGTATAGCTCCTTCACTAAAGCCATGCACGCGTCCACCTTTTAACTCCCAATGACACTTGGAAATCTTGTCGGGCGTCGCCTCAAGTCTCCACCTCTCATTTTCTCCTCAACATGAAACTTCATCTCTCACTCTAGCTCTCCTCACATTCATCTTGGAAACCAGAGGGAAGTTCATCTTCCTGATGATCTCCACCATCGTTCGTACCGGTGTCGACGAGGGCACCCCGTCTTACCAAGCTCTCTGTCTCTGCCTTTGGAAGCCCACGCACTTCCTGTCGTGAGTCCTCAACTTCCCTGACATCCTCGTCATCAGCGGGAAGCTTTGTACTTTTACCTCTCTCCCATTGCCAAGCGTTATACTTGTAGAGGTAAAACCGAGCTCCTTCTTCCACTTTCCTAGCCCGAGTCTCATCAACTTCTAACTTAAGAATCGACTTGTAGAGGGCTGAGTTGTTACAGTCCGTCGGAAGACCGAAGCGATCGGGAGATTCCTCATACTTATAAACTAAGATCTTAAGCCATAGCCACTAGTCGAGGTACGGCTCGTCTCCGTTCTTCTTCCTCACATGCATCAAGATTTCATGACTTCTAGGCACACATCCAGATCTAGGAGCATAACTAAATAATAATTCATAGAGTTGTCTGCCAAAAGGCTTACCTACATGCTGGTAGAATAAATAGGTGAAATAGATTCTTGCACTTATATGCTCACGGCACTAGAGATGGATTATTGTGGTGGCTTTAATACTTGAGCAATGTGACTATACGTCGTCTGTGTGTTTTGGATGCATGCATGCATGGTGACTTACTAATGGTCTTGGTTTTAAACTTCAAGTGCATGATCTAGTCTTAGTCGAGAGTTGTATAAAGGGTGGTAACAGATTTACCTGACTTGCATGTTGGATTTACTTTCATTTTCATGTGGTTTTGCCGTTTTGATATCTCAATCTTTGGCAAATTGAATTATGCTCAGGATGACTTGTCAAAACGTATTAATGTGCTGCACTGGATTTCTTGATGAGATTGTGAATTCTTAAGGTGTAAATGCTCATTGTTTTATGAAATCATGAGGTGAAAACTTGATTAAGCCGAAGCTATGCGACCCATATTAAGAAGGAACTGGAATGTGAATACGAAGCTGAAGCTAGACATGAACATTAAGTGGAATAATGTTTATTAAATCCTAAAATACAAATAAATAAATGGTGGCTTACCATGCCTTGCATTATGCAATTTAGTTTCAGACTTGGTCAAAGTAATATATCTGAAGACATGTGTAGGAAACTTAAACTTAGCACACACTAAAATGAGCTCAAGAACAACTAACGAAAAAAGGTATTACCACTTATCACCCCAAATCAGCCATAGTCGTAGGCCAATCATCGGAGCTATGGAAATCCAATTACCACAAATTTTAACCACGTCAACCTAAATATGTTGATAAATGTCCACCAAATTTCAGCCATATCCGGGACCGCTTACTATTTTTCAAAAATCACAAAAAAAGCTGTTACTCTGTTTATACTTGAAAACTGCTCAGCTCAGTAATAAGCCAATGAAAATAGTTATGATGTAAAATAACATCTCGTAAATTTATCATGTATACATACAAACCTTATACCTCTACAAAATCTTAATCCGATCCGAGCTCGTTAAGTGAGCTTTCTGAATTTCACGAATAATGCTTAATTAAACCTCTAATTCTAATACATAAATCTGACCCTTAAAACAATTTGAGAAAACCACTCATGAATTATAGATCCTCCTTATAAAATTTGGTAATTTAGGAATTCACATTAAATTACTAAAATTGTTATAAATCTACCAGTTAGTCAAAGTAAATTAAAATTCCCTTATTATCTTGAAACTTAAATAGGTAGTAAATAAAATACATGCACAACATGCATTTATAACGGTAGAGTTATTTCTGTGAGCAATTGCCTGAATTATTTGGATGTATAATGTAATTGTAGGAATTCCAATTTGACTTACTACGGATTTGTGATTCCGTAACTTCCGTGAAAGGTGGGCTTTATATTCTAAAGTTTACTTAAGCATTTTTTTGAAAATGTTAGCATGCTTAAAATGTTTTAGCTATGCAATTATTTCGTGCTAGTGAATCGGATATATCAATTTCACTTATAGAGATCTCGGATCTTCCAGAGAACAATTGTTCATTGGGCTACCACGAGCCAATGTAGTGTACATAGAGATATAGATTTGGGGAATTTGGCCCGATTACCAACTCCGGTGTAGATCATCAGTGGGCAAAGGTTCCCGTATGATCTGGGAAGGCACCAATTGATTGATAGCTCAGTCCGCGGATTATGTTTTTGTAAAAATATGTGTTATACCTTGAGTAAATATCTTTCTTTTAAATGCCTCTTGTGTATAACGAAGCATGCTAGACTTAACTATTGTTTTGTTATGACCACTGAGTAAATCAATTACTCAGCCCCCAAATATTTTTATGTTTTCAGGTACTGGCATGGAGTAAGGGGGGGATATGGAATAAGGTGTTGACTGTGCTAAGTGTCCTTTTTCTTCTTTTTGCTGTGTAGCCACAAACATATAGGCCCTCTTCTCTGGGATTGCGTTTGCACCACCCTGCTCTAATGTCAAAATTTCTAATACTCCCTCCGTCCCGCTTAAAGTGTCCCTTTTCTTTTGGACACGGGTATTTAGGAGAAAAGTATAAAGTATTTAAAGTGTTAAAAAGTGGGTAGGGTCCCCCCTTTTTAAAGGGATAATTATTTCCTAAAATGGAATGGGACAACTCAAAAAGGAAAGTGAGACATTTTAAATGGGACAAATGGAGTATTTACTTAATTAATCAGATGTGTTTTCTCGTGTGTGTGTGTGTGTGTGTGTGTATTATGTAAGTAAACTTTTCTCCTTTATTCACTACTTTCTGTCTTCTATAACCTGTGGTATCTCTCTATTACGATCGGATTGATCGGTGAGATATTACAAGAAGAAGAAATTGCATAGATGAAGAAAATAAATCTAGAGAAAAGCTAGGGATTCCTAGGGTGTAATTTTACAATCCTGCCCCTAGGCGGAATTTAAAATAAAATAAAATAAAATAGAAAACGCACTGACACGCTGCAACGATTTGGAATATCCGTGAGGCCAAATTTGGTACTATATACTTCCTAGGAATATGGTATTACAGCAAAAAGATGACAAACTATAGAAGAACTCATAAAATTTCGACTGCTTAAACTTGACTTGTTCTTGAGATTTTATCTAATTTGTTCTAAATGTCGTACACTGCTAGAGATCAACATTAACTTATGTGGTACCAATTCTTTGATATGCTATTGCTTATTTCCATTGCCTATGCATCTTGCGACTCTTCTCTATTAGTTTCGAAGCTTGAATGCTCACCGAATCTTTGAGAAATCAATGAACAAGAAATTGCAGAATTCCTAATTATGAGTTGCGATGAATGAGAAGTAGATGACACACGAATTTACGTGGTTCGATCTTTCGATCTACATCCACGGAGGAAACACACAGCTTCAACTATATTTCAATGATGTGGTTACAGATTACAAATCATAGAACTCAAGCTCAAGAACTCTCTAATGGCAGAATAATAAATCTCCCAATTCCTCAAGCTATTCTATATTTCAATCCCACGCTCAAAAACTCATACAAAAATGATTGAATCTAAGCTATATATAGAAATTTGTTACACGGTTATTATCACGTAATGCAAGAACAACAGTTTTCTTGATTTCTCTCTCCAATCGGTTCTATTGGTATAATGACTCTAGAAACCGAAAACCTTTTTACAATTAAGTCCATGAACTTTCTTCAAAGTACAAACTGACTCTAGCTACTATATTTGTGGCATACCTCACAAATCTCCACCTTGTCCAAAATATAGTATCCACTGCTCCTCAACCAATCTAACTTTGATAAGAAACCACTTTAACCAACTCCAAACAGTATTTGAACTTTGAAGAAGGTAAAGCCTTTGTTAAGAAATCAGCAGCATTCTCCCCTGTTGCCACTTTCCCCATTTTAACAATCCCTTTATTCACAATGTCCCTGATGAAATGGTATCTAACATCTATATGCTTTGATCTTTCATGAAAAACATGATGCTTCACAAGGTGTAAGGCACTTTGATTGTCACATTTGATTTCAACAGAAACTTGATGCAAACCAAACTCACCAATCATACCTTTAAGCCAGATCGCTTCCTTCACAGCCTTGGTAACAACCATGAACTCTACCTCTGTTGTGGATAGTGTTACCACACTCTGCAACATTGATCTCCAACTAATTGCAAAACCAAACAACGTGAATATATATCCTGACTGTGACTTTCTACTATCTACATTTGATGCATAATTCGAGCACATATCCAAGCAATGGACAACTAACTTCATCCTTTTGTTTCTGAAATAGAATACCCAGATCATCAGTTCCTCCAATGTATCTCAATATCCACTTTAAAGCCTCCCAATGGCTTCTTCATGGTTCAGCCATGAACCTACTAGCCACACTTACAGCATGCGCTATGTCGGGCCTTGTACAAGCCATTGTGTACATTATGCTACCAATTACATTAGCATAAGGTATATTCCTCATTTCAGCTTTCTCCATCTCATTTTGTGGCATGTGTTTCTCTGATAGCTTTGTATGAATGGCTAACGGTGTAACCACTGGTTTAGCTTGATGCATTCTGAATTTCTCCATCACCTTTAAGATGTAATCTTTCTGGATCAACCATAAACATCCTGCATTCCTATCTCGAATGATATCCATTCCCATAATCCTCTTAGCACTCCTCAAGACTTTCATTTCAAAACCAGCCATCAATTCCTCTTTCAAGCTTTGTAGTTCAGTCTTGCTATCACTAGCTATCAACATATCATCCACATATAATAATAGATATGTTATATTTCTTCCATCCATGTGTTTCATTTAAACACAATTGTCATATTTTGATCTGCTAAAACCAATCATTTTCACATATTCATCAAACTTTTTATTCCATTGTCTAGAACTTTGCTTAAGTCCATATAGTGACTTCTTCAACAGGTATACTTTCTCCTTGTGCTCTGGATTCATAAATCCAGTTGGTTGTTCCATAAAAATTATCTCCTCAAGGTCTCCATTCAAGAAGGCCGTTTTAACGTCCAATTGCTCTCATTCCAGATTGAATTGAGTCACTATGGAAAGTAATATTCTTATGGAACAATGCTTTACCACTGGTGCAAAACTTCATTAAAATCTACCTCTTCTTGCTGGTTGTATCCCTTAGCCACAAGTCTAGCTTTATACTTGACTTCTTCAATTCTTCCTACCTCAAACTTCTTCTTGAATACCCATTTGCATCCAATTACTTTCTGCTTTTGAGGTCTGTTTACTAACACCCAAGTTTTGTTCTTCTTGAGTGATTCCAGCTCATCTTGCATAGCTTCAAACCAAAATTTTGACTCATGACTTTTCACAGCTTGATCATAATTCTTTGGCTCCTGATATTGTAATTCTTCATCTACACTGAGAGCATAAGCAATCACATCAGCTCTTCCGTACCTCTTGTTAGGTTTAGAAACTCTCCTTGCTCTATCCCTTACTAACTGATAATTACTGAGAGCATTTTGACGACCTTCGGGAACCCGTCGTTAGAGGTCCCAAGATACGTCAAGATACATTTATAATCTCCTCCAATTTGAACACATAGTTCCGTATATGGCAAGTTAAGGGGTCGAACCCAAGAGAGCTGGTTGTGTTGTTACTCGAGTTGTCACGGTTTGAGTAGGAGGGTGCCCAGAGGGCAAGGTGTCAGTCAGGCTGACGGTCTCAGTAGAGATGTACTGAGAGATAGATCATGAGCAAGAAGCAAAACTGAAACTAAACACAAGGTAAAAAGATTAAATAACAAGTAGTTGGACCAAGGGTTCCGCACGTTGAGATACTGGTCAAGACGTCGGTCATAGGTTCAAGGGTTTTCACCACGAGTGGATGTCGTTAGTTAAAGGTACCAAGGGGTAGGCGTTCTTTTAGGTTGTCACGCACACGTGCCCCCACCCCGCTTGCTCGTGAGATTTTAGGATCTAAGCATGAGGCCCCCCTTGCCCCTTGCCAAGACGGTCCCCAAAATAGGTTATCCCGCCTCCAACAGCTTGACTCACTAGACAGCCCAACTAGCCACAGCCGGTCCAAGGGAGTGGCTCGCAGCCCTTTGCCCAAGGCCGACGGCTACAATCATCCACTCCACCAAGACTTCCCGGATAAAGAGACACTGATGTCTTACTCCGCTATTGCTTGTAGCTACCCCTCCCCCCAAGGCTACCGGCCGAGTTAACACTCAAGGAAAGGAATAACATGGGTATAAAGGCCTATAGCTTCGGGAACACCCACTCAAGATTCTAAATACGTTTAGACCTCATGACTCGTATGACCTCGACTCAACGTGCTTCACCCCGAGCCCAACCAAACCGACTACTCACTCATAATCGACATAAACATGAAAGCAATAAACAAGAACATAAACGAAACCACACTTGAATAGAAAATCAAACTGAAATTAAAGGGAGTCTCTGCCAAGCAGTTGCTAAAGCAGAGATCATAACATACATAAAATAAATATTTTCCGTAGGACTTGTTTCTTCCTCACCAATCACTCATGAAATGTCACAGCCCGGTTTGGCTAATCCTTTCCAGACCGTGACTTGGGGTTTGGATTACGTAAATATTAAAAGAATAAAGTTTTCAACTCATTTCATCTACGAAGAAGTATGGATTTCAAAATATGAATGAGATTAATGATGGAACAAAATAACTTATATAAAGAGTTTATACGAAAGTTCGGACAAATAGTAACTCTTACAAAGCTTCAACAGGATAATCAAGAGCTTTAACATAGAAACAAAATATCAAAGAGTCTCAAGAGTTTGGCAGCGGAATAAAACGTGTGAGACATGCATATGAAGATGCATTCTCAAGGCGAACCAAAAAGTTCTTCATACTACTTGACAAAAGATTCCGCTCAACTCCCGCTCTGTTCCATCACCCGCTCAACCTGCACATTTAAAAACAAATATGCAGGGCTGAGTATAAAGATGCACTCAATGGACACATGCCGAAAACATTTTACTTTACGAAATATTGTACTGCCCTCATCATAGTAAGACACAAGGGTTTTATTTGAAAAAGGCCTTGTTCTTACTAAATACATTTTCATCATTTTCTCAAGAACGACTGCGCAGTCATTTTCTCATAACGTATATTCCAAGTCGGCTATGGATAATGCGCCGGGAGGGAGGCCTCCCTTCACCCGAACGCACGACCGATCGCGAACTGTTCGAGAGGTGAATACAACCGATCGTAACCCGGTTGAAAAGTCAAGTGTACACAACCCAAGCTAGATTCCCTTCACCTCTAGCTTAGATCCGAATTGTAATCTTCCTATTGCCTGTGCAACCCGAATGGACATAAACAAAACATAAAATATTTTTGGCAAACAATATCGTATCTCAACTTTTGCAGAAAAACAGTAAAGTAATAACAGTAAAATATTTTCATAAATCGCTTTTGGTTTATAAGAAAGCCCACATTTTGTTGAGATAAGAAAGTCCACCTCGAGAACTTATAGTTCTTACGTCACTAGTTCACTTTTCCGTTTTCTTTCTCCTTCGAGCAGGACCCTTTTCAATCTTGAGAAACGAGGTTTAGTACATCGCTATACTTTTCGATAATCATCTATCCGAAACAACGGACTTACTACATCATTCCTTTTAACATCAAGAATTCTATTATCATACTTTAACTACTATTATATTCGTCGCGTCTCGAAGAGATATAAATTTCCATTTTTTCCTTAGTTCAAATCATTTTGCGTAACGTACGAACATTAATTTCTTAACTAACTTCGTCACGTACTAACTTTACTTCTCATCTTACATATATACTCAATTCTAACGTATTCACAGTCATATTTTCATACGTCTCCACTTTTCACGTATCATATTATATGATACACATATCACATATCATGAGACATCATAATTCTTCATGTCACAATTTCCGAAAATTTCAAACATTTTTTCGAAAATGTTTAATTAATTCACATAATATATTATCATCATCATATATCAATAATATGACATAAAATTCATTATATACAACTTGTACATCAATATTTCATGCTTTTGTGATTTTCGAAATTATCATCTCATAATATTCCATATTTTTTTTCAAAAATTGTGATTTAATTCATACGTACTTGAATAGTACTAGCTATCATTATTTCATGCTCAAAACAACAATTATAATTCATGTTTCCTCAACATCTAGGTCTTACATAATTTCGATCATGGCATAAAATTTCATAACATGCCAAACTTTGTATTAAAATCATAATACATGCTTATAAACATCATATAAACGTATTTAATTAACAACTCAAACATATAGCATATATTTCATGTACGTCACATATTTTTCGAAAGCATGTAACAAAACATATCATATATAATATTTTTGCATGAAATAATAAGAGTTGTATGGTTTCTAACCTTCTGTATGGTTTCGATCGACGTCCGCGACGTTTTTCTCTCTAGGGTCGAAGAGAACTTTGGAGAACATTCTTTATTTTTTCTCTCTAGTTCTCTCTCTATTTTCTACTTATTTTCGGTTATAATGGTATAGGAGGGGGTGGTCTCCAATTTATATATGTTATAAAGTTGTATTAATCATTACTTTATAAAATATCTTAATATAAAGTCAAAAATTACAACTCCTTTTTATCTCATAAATTTTTGGTCCATATGAGTTGTACATGAGACAATTTTATCTTTATCCTATACTTTAATTATTCATCATATCTTATCTCTAAAATAATTACCTTTCATTATCAAATTAATAACATATCTTAGCATAAAATTTAAAATACAACTCATACCTTATCTTTAAAATTTTCGGCCACCTCCTATTGCTCATGAGACAATTATTTTATTTTATCCTATAGTTTATTATGTTATTTTATCATTTAATTAATGTATCTTATAATTATCATAGAATAAATAAGTTATTACTTTATATAGTGTGTGTGTGTGTTTCGGCCACTTCTAGATCCTTAGGATAAATTTTTATTTTTTTCTATATCATATATTTTAATATTATCATATAATAATGTCACTTTTGAAAAGTCAACATTTTCAACTTAGGATAAGATATCATTTTCAAGGTTGAAAATTAAATCTTCCTACCTTATAATAAGTCAATATTTTCGGCCATTACATTCCAAAACCATAGGTTACTTGTTTCATTTGATAACCATCTCTACTTTATACCTAATAATATCCTAATTTTATAATTATAGCTCTCATTAATTAAAGTATGATATTTTATCAATTTCACACTTTAAAGTCTAAATTTTCGCCCTCATAAATAATATATGCTACATATTTTATTTTCTTCCAAGTAATAGCTATGTGACATAATATAAGTCTTAGATGATAAATTAAATCATAGGAAAATTAATTAAGATCAATTTATGTTAAAGTAAAGTTATCGACAATTAACTAGAATTTTAAGAATAAATTAATAAATCTTTATTCACTTCATAACTAATATTATTTTCATGAAAAATTATATAAATATAATGATCTTATATCATAGAATAATATTTTGAAACAATTCTTAGCAATTTCCCAATTTTTTCGAAAACTAGGGTTTTCTAGAATTAAATTTCACAAAATTCCATTCTTACCCTATCTTATAAATTTCTAAAATTACATAATATCTAGGAGATAAGATTGATCTAGAAATCATGATATTTATCAAGTATTAAAGGTTGTGCAATTAAATAAATTATTTGATAAAGTATCTCACATAAAATCATAGATTTTTTCGAAAATCATGAACTTCTAGAAACAACATATTATCTCCTATGATGTTTATCATATTACTACACATATTTATGAGATAAACATTATCCATGCTTAGTCATAACCTTATCTTATCATTTTATAAAAATATCATAGCATACTTATCACAAAAATATCATTTTCCAATCTTATCATATACACCTCATTTTCGAAAATCATGCTTGGGTGTAAGATAATCATCTTATCATATACTACAAGATAAACATGACAACTCATCACATAAAATCAAGTGATTACATATTAAATCACAAATTAATCACCTATTTTCCCTAAATTTTCGAAAATCCTCAAGAATAGAGAAAACATTTATTTTTCTTCCTTAGTGTAAATAATATCCCACATATACTTAAAAACATATTTATTTACTATTAAAAATTATTTCATGTGAAAGAGATTAAGAATTTTTCGATTTTACTCAAAATTGACGACTATCGACGTTCTTTTTCATTCTTATTTCTATCGTAATATTCCTTCTTATTTTCGAAAATTAATAATCAAAAATTCGGGGTATTACATTCTACCCCCCTTAAAGAAATTTCGTCCTCGAAATTTACGTATTCTCATAACGTTCTTGATTTCTTCTCCATCTTGCATTCTCATTTTTTCAACGTTGGTACCTCGTACCCATTTGATCGTCGTATGACCTTAATTATTATTCGTATCAACTTATTTCTAAATCTCCAATCCATATGTCTAATATCCTTATATTTTCTAATCGTATCTATTCAACTATCGATTCTTATAGACGGTGAGTCCTATGTCCAAATCTAATTTTAAGTGAACTTATGCTAACGTCGTATCTTCTGCTTTTGGTGAAGAAGATTCGTATCCCTTCATCTTGTTTCGTACTAAGTTCCAAAATACTCGCGTATAATCTTATAATATTGTAGTCTTGAAATTCTCATATTGATAATATAATCATAAGTATGTTGAAAGCGTATTTATACATGTCGGGTTGTTCTGGTTACTTTCAGGTTGTTGGTTGAGAGCAAAAGCCCTTGGCTGTCGTGTCTGCTGCATTGTCCTAAGTGGTTGGACTTGTCGTGGTGGGTTAGGTCTATCTACTATCACTTGTCCCTGTTGTGGACAATTATTCGCATAGTGCCCTTGTTGGCCACACCTAAAACAGTTGATACGTCCAGCTAGACAAGTGCCAGAGTGATACTTATGGCATCGTGGGCATTGAGGGATAGTTAGTTGCCGTTGAGTGTTTCCACCTCGCCCATAATTCATTTGACGGCTTTGTCCTTGTCACGGGGCCCATTGTCGCCTTTGATTACCTTGCCATGGCCTCTTTTCATCTGGTTATAGTAATTGCTCTTTCCTTGTTACGACCTTCCTCCCACTTCCTTTACCCTTGTCTCTCGGGCTAAAGTCGGTTTATTTTCGGTAATGCTTCCTCTATATCCAAAGCTCTACCTAATGCCCGGATAGGTCATAGTTCCATGGTCGGCAAGAGATACCATAATCTCACGCCTTAATCCCGATCTAAACTTATCACCATCTTTTCATCAAGATTCACTGATGTGGAGCAAACCTTGCCATGTCACAAAATATCCGATCATATTCGATCACCGACCTATTTCCTTGTTTAAGATTGAAAAATTCAATCTCCTGTTTCTTCCTATAGCTTTTCGGGATATACTTATCATATAACATTGTCTTAAAATCTTCCCAAGTAAAATTCTCCATTTGTTCGGGAGTCATGATTTTCTTCCTAGCTTCCCACCAAAAATCAGCGGATCCCGTCATTTGAAAAGTAACACAAGAGAGTCGTTCTTGATCCGTGCAATGCAAGAAATTGAAAATTCTTTCTATAGCCCTTACCCATTGCTCGGCTTCCTCAAGACTTCCAGTTCCATTGAACGTAGGTGGATTTTGTTTAAGAAATATTTCCTCTACCCTACGAGGTGGTGGTGGTTGTTGGAATTCTGGTTCCGAAGTTTCTTCTCCTCTCCCACGTCTCAATTCTCTTCTAGGAGGCATTCTTTATTGTTTTAAACAAAACAATCGTTAATTTCTATATCAATACTTAGCACGTAACCTTATTATGGATCATGGAACAATAAACATATCACATGCCGATGTTTTTCCACAGCAACCATGTAACATCATGTATCATCAAAATGCCTCAACTAGGACTTTTCCATATATTAGTTTTATAACGATTGATCTTTTCAACTTAGTACATAGCGTGATGTCCTATTTACACCAAAATTTTGACACCACTATACATACTAACTACAAAAGGTCTCTAACTATGTTTTCTTTATACATGCTAACCATATTTATCTACGTCATGACTTACTACATAAGTTTTACTCCATCTAAGTGCTCTATGCCCCCGAGGGTCCTTCGTCGGAATCGTTCTTCTTGCTTGGAAATTTTCCCGTCTCCAAATATGTTTTTACCTCTTTTATGAGACGATCCAAATCCTTTAAAGAGCGATCGAAATCTTTTAAAGTGTCGGGTTGCTTATTTCTCCAAGTAGTAGCTCTTATCTCCATGTAGGGTTGTGATGGAAATGGTAGCTCTCCCAATACCCTAGGGCGATAAGATCCTGTCCATTGGCCATTCTCATCTATTTCTCAGATAATCAAGGAACATAACGTGGCCCGGTGTATGGAACTTCTTGATACAACCATTCATTCATCTTCTCATGCTGTTCATCCAGCTTAGGAAAAAGGCCAGGTCCCATAGGTGCTGCTCCATATACATCGCACGTATATTTGAGCTGGCTGACAAATTCTGGTAGATCTGCCAGAACCTCTGAGTTTTCTTTGTAGAAAACATACTCCCTTGCTATTTCTCTTGCATAGCCTTGCCAATCTGTCGGCAAACGGTGGATGAGACGTTGGATACCATCCAGATCCGTTACTCCATGGTTATGAGCATCCATCCATAGGCGTAAGAATTCCTCCAAGAATTGTCCTAGATCGGTGCCTAGCTTGTAGTAAAAGAGTCGATACTCCCTTGTGAGTTCTAGGTCTGAAGCATATGTGTTCGTATTCTTACCCTTATTATTTCCATTTCCTGCCATCTGAAAACAGATTGTTCTAAGTAAGCCTGTCTTAAACTTAAAAGGCAATAGGGGCTTAAATCATAAGGATTTCTTAAGGAACTAAACTTCTTAAAACACAAAATTTGTGAACATTTTTCAGCATAGGCTTGTAAACACTTATCTTATTTCTCACTTATCATTCTAATCCCCAAGTTCATCTATCGCTTTAGATTAATTCGTGTAAGCAACAGTCGATTATGTCGCGTAGAATCTCAAGTGAAGAAAACTATGCCCTTGTGGCAAGTGACATTCGTTTGTCGAAGCTTCCATTCCTTCACGTAGCATTCCAATTCACGTTCGTCAAATCGAACATAAAAGGCATTCTAAGTTCTCAAGTTTTCATGGTTCGTCAAGCACTACGTTATAAATAGAAGAGAAATTCTTATGATCTCGTTCAATCTAAGTTCTTCGTGAAACTTAGAGATCATCTACATTCTTTTGAAAATCAAAATAATTTCACAATTCAACTTTGTTTCATAAACAAAATTTTCATTCAATCTCACTGAAATATAACTCTATATATGTCCTTCATCAATACTCATATACCACCCGGGTATAAGCTTTAATCACTTTCAAATTCATCATAACAAAATGATCACATACCAACCGGGTATGAGCTTAAACTTCTTCAGACAAACCACTTGTTTGTCTTATCCTCAATGAATTATAAAAATTCAAAGCTTTTCACATTTTCTTTTAACGGCATGTTCATTTCAAAAACATTTGTCACTTGTAACATAACTTTTCAAAACTTTTAAACCCATACCTTTTTACTTGAAAATATCAGAAACCACTTTTCCTTGCTGGTTGAGCATGATGAACAGGAGCGTCGAGCGGTGATGACTGCTTCATAAAAAGTCTAGTGATTCAAGCCAGACTTTGGATAGAAAGAATATTTTTGGTTCAAAGCAAACGAATCGCCCGATACCACTCGTCACGGCCGGTTTGGCTAATCCTTTCCGCATCGTGACTTGGGGTTCGATTACGAATATTAAAAGAATAAGGTTTTCAACCCATTTCATCTACGAAGAAGTATGGATTTCCAAATATGAATGAGATTAAGGATGGAACAAAATAATTTATATAAAGAGTTGATACGAAAGTTCGGACAAATAGTAACTCTTACAAAGCTTCAACAGGATAATCAAGAGCTTTAACATAGAAACAAAATATTAAAGAGTCTCAAGAGTTTGGCAATGAATAAAACGTGTGAGACATGAATATAAAGATGGATTTCAAGGCGAACAAAAAGTTCTTCATACTACTTGACAAAAGATTCCGCTCAACTCCCGCTCTGTTCCATCACCCGCTCAACCTACAAATTTAAAAACAAATATGCAGGGCTGAGTACAAAGGTGCACTCAATGGACACATGCCGAAAACATTTTACTTTACGAAATATTATATCGCCATCATCACAAGAAGACACAAGGGTTTTATTTAAAAAGGCCTTGTTCTTACTAAATACATTTTCATCATTTTCAAGATCGATCAGTGATCATTTTCTCATAACGATATTCCAAGTCGGCTATGGATAACGTCGTCGGAGGAGGCCTCCCTTCACCCGGATGCACGATCGACCGCGAACAGTTCGAGAGGTGAATACAACCGACCGTAACCGGCTCGTGTCAAGTGTACACAACCCTAGCTAGATTCCCTTCACCTCTAGCTTAGATCCGAATTGTAATCTTTCCTGTTGCCCTGTGCAACCCGAATGGACATATACAAAACATAAAACATTTTGGCGCATAATATCGATCTCAACTTTCAAGAAAAACAAGAAAGTAATAACAAGAAAAGATTTTCATAAATCGCTGTTTATAAGAAAGCCCACATTTTGTCGAGATAAGAAAGCCCACCCCGAGAACTTATAGTTCTTACGTCACTAGTTCACTTTTCCGTTTTCTTTCTCCTTCGAGCAGGACCCTTTTCAATCGTGAGAAACGAGGTTTAGTACATCGCTATACTTTTCGATAATCATCGATCCGAAACAACGGACTTACTACATCAATCCTTTTAACGTCAAGGATTCTATTATCATACTTTAACTACTATTATATTCGTCGCGTCTCGAAGAGATATAAATTTCCATTTTTTCCTTAGTTCAAATCATTTTGCGTAACGTACGAACCTTAATTTCTTAACTAACTTCACACATACTAACTTTACTCTCATCTTACATATATACTCAATTCTAACGATTCACGGTCATATTCTCATCGCTCCACTTTTCACGTATCATATTATATGATACACATATCACATATCATGAGACATCATAATTCTTCATGTCACGAAAATTTCAAACCACATAATATATTATCATCATCATATATCAATAATATGACATAATATTCATTATATACAACTTGTACATCAATATTTCATGCTTTTGTGATTTTCGAAATTATCATCTCATAATATTCCATATTTTTTTTCAAAAATTGTGATTTAATTCATACGTACTTGAATAGTACTAGCTATCATTATTTCATGCTCAAAACAACAATTATAATTCATGTTTCCTCAACATCTAGGTCTTACATAATTTCGATCATGGCATAAAATTTCATAACATGCCAAACTTTGTATCAAAATCATAATACATGCTTATAAACATCATATAAACGTATTTAATTAACAACTCAAACATATAGCATATATTTCACGTACGTCACATAATTTTCGAAAGCATGTAACAAAACATATCATATATGAATTCCTAATATTTTTGCATGAAATAATAAGAGTTGTATGGTTTCTAACCTTCTATATGGTTTCGATCGACGTCCGCGACGTTTTTCTCTCTAGGGTCGAAGAGAACTTTGGAGAACACTCTTTATTTTTGTCTCTCTATTTTTCTCTCTATTTCCTACTTATTTTTGGTTATAATGGTATGGGAGGGGGTGGTCTCCTATTTATTGATGTTATAAAATTGTATTAATCATTACTTTATAAAATATCTTAATATAAAGTCAAAAATTACAACTCCTTTTTATCTCATAAATTTTCGGTCCATATGAGTCGAACATGAGACAATTTTATCTTTATCCTATACTTTAATTATTCATCATATCTTATCTCTAAAAAAATTACCTTTCATTATCAAATTAATAACATATCTTAGCATAAAAATTAAAATACAACTCATACCTTATCTTTAAAATTTTCGGCCACCTCCTATTGCTCATGAGACAATTATTTTATTTTATCCTATAGTTTATTATGTTATTTTATCATTTAATTAATGTATCTTATAATTATCATAGAATAAATAAGTTATTACTTTATATAGTGTGTATGTGTTTCGGCCACTTCTAGATCCTTAGGATAAATTTTTTATTTTTTTCTATATCATATATTTTAATATTATCATATAATAATGTCACTTTTAAAAAGTCAACATTTTCAACTTAGGATAAGATATCATTTTCAAGGTTGGAAATTAAATCTTCCTACCTTATAATAAGTCAATATTTTCGGCCATTACATTCCAAAACCATAGGTTACTTATTTCATTTGATAACCATATCTACTTTATACCTAATAATATCCTAATTTTATAATTATAGCCTCTCATTAATTAAAGTATGATATTTTTATCAATTTCACACTTTAAAGTCTAAATTTTCGGCCCTCATATATAATATATGCTACATATTTTATTTTCTTCCAATTAATAGCTATGTGACATAATATAAGTCTTAGATGATAAATTAAATCATAGGAAAATTAATTAAGATCAATTCTATGTTAAAGTAAAGTTATCGGCAATTAACTAGAATTTTAAGAATAAATTATTAAATCTTTATTCACTTCATAACTAATATTATTTTCATGAAAAATTATATAAATATAATGATCTTATATCATAGAATAAAATTTTGAAACAATTCTTAGCAATTTCCCAATTTTTTCGAAAACTAGGGTTTTCTAGAATTAAATTTCACAAAATTCCATTCTTACACTATCTTATAAGTTTTGAAAATTACATAATATCTAGGAGATAATATTGATCTAGAAATCATGATATTTATCAAGTATTAAATGTTGTGCAATTAAATAAATTATTTGATAAAGTATCTCACATAAAATCATAGCTTTTTTCGAAAATCATGAACTTCTAGAAACAACATATTATCTCCTATGTTGTTTATCATATTTTTATGAGATAAACATTATCCATGCTTAGTCATAACCTTATCTTATCATTTTATAAAAATATCATAGCATACTTATCACAAAAATGTCATTTTCCAACCTTATCATATACACCTCATTTTCGAAAATCATGCTTGGGTGTAAGATAATCATCTTATCATATACTACAAGATAAACATGATAACTCATCACATAAAATCAAGTGATTACATATTAAATCATAAATTAATCACCTATTTTCCCTAAATTTTCGAAAATCCTCAAGAAATAGAGAAAACATTTCTTTTTCTTCCTTAGTGTAAACAATATCCCACATATACTTAAAAACATATTTATTTACTATTAAAATTTATTTCATGTGAAAAAGATTAAGAATTTTTCGATTTTACTCAAAATTGACGACTATCGACGTTCTTTTTCATTCTTATTTCTATCGTAATATTTCTTCTTATTTTCGAAAATTAATAATCAAAAATTCGGGGTATTACATGAAAGCAAAGAGAAAATAAAAGAGATAGGTTGCAGAGAGAATTTCGGACTGATGCTCTCACTCCCCAACTGAATGTGTGGAGTTGTTGTTGAATTCTCCTATTGGGAGCCTAAGTTACTCCTCTTTGTCTCGTCGCTGCACACATCTCGAGGAGGTAGGTGGTGAGGTGCTTGCTCGGGCTTGGGCGCCGATGGAGACTCCTCCGATTCACCGACAGTTTGTCTCATCTCGCAAAGATCGCAGTCGACCTTTCCTTTCGGCAAAATCAAACAGTGCAGAACGACCTTGCCCGTAATCTTCTCATTTGCGTGCAAGTCTCCGTAATCCTTGTCTCAAGGCCTCCCACCGCATCCTCGATTACCCCCACCACAACGCCACTACCGTCCTTTTCCCTATCTTTCTTGTCTCGATTATCTTCGCTTCATGTCACCGCTGATCGTGCTCGGCCCAATGTGGCATGCTGTCTCGCAAGATGTCGAATGCCTGCCAAGGTAGTCTTCGGATTTTTACCTCTCTCGTGAGACGGCCCGATCTCGCCCAAGGTCCGCCTCAACCCTGCAACATCCCAAGCGTGTCCTCCCGCACACAAACACACGCAAAGAACACACACAAATGCACTCTTTCTAGGCAAGGACTATCCCAAAAGAGCACGAAAATGGGCTCGTCACACTCACACACTCGAACCACGGTTGTCCTCAAGTGCAAGCATTCCTCGCCTAAAAGAAAACAAAACACACAAACAACACACGCAAAAGACCAAAGAAGGATAAGATGAAAACATAACAAATATTATCCGCATAGGCGATTAATACTGACTATGTATCAAGGTTAATCAAGATCGGGCAAAGCAAGTTTGTGAAGTTCCTCTCAAGAACTCAAACTCTCGTGTTTAGGGTTTTCACGCCTGATGACTGATCAAGGAAGTGTCATAGCTTGCTCGCCGCCTACTATCTCTCGCCCCATAACTTGGTCTAAATTCTCCATCCTTAGGTCTTTAGTGGTTGTATTGAGTGGCTTTATGGCAAAGTTCGAAGTATTTAAGCTTTGGGTAAGGTTGTCTCGACATAGGTCTTTGCGTATCGCTTTTCTATTTCCTGGCAAGATACTTACAGCCTCGAGCACACTTTATATTTTGGGGAACTTTTTCTTTTCTTTTATATTTTTAAACGTTGTTCCCCACCCTTTTTCTTTTCTACACATTTTGAATTTGCTTATTATGCCCTACCAAGGCCAAGGCATCTAATGTTTGTGTTTGCCCAAATGATGCCCAAGACATAAATATATCCTCCCTATTCTTCATCTCTTAATCCCTGTGTCGGGGAAGAGCACAAGGTAATTTTAAAAGAAAACGAACACTCAAATGGGGCTTGCAAAGGATATATATATCGGGTTTATGTTCATTATCGACCATGGCTACTAAAAGAAAGCCTAAATCGCTCAGAGCACTTAGACTACAAAGAGTTGAGCTTTGATCAAGACAATGATAAGTTCTAGCACAACCAAGTCAAGCATCCGAATAACACATGTAATAGAAATTATGCTTGCAATGATAAAGCATATAGGCTCAATTTCTCACAAGTGTGCATGCTATGCTCCTTTTCCGTCATACTAACCTTATTGAAACAAGCTAAACATGTATTACAAAGCATATGCCGAGATCATACTTATCATGCGCATCTCAAACGTGCTGGTCAACACACACAACAAAAAACAGGGGCCCTCCCCACTCACACACTTTGCTTTTGGCAAAGTGTTAGATTGATTATGGTCCCCGAAAAACATAAACACACAAACGCACAACAAACAAATACGAAAATGTAAAAGAAAAACAAAACACAAAAAAACATAAACAAAAATGGAGGAAAAGCTTAGGGGGATGCAGGTGGGTACCTTAATCCTTGGTGGGCGAAAAATGCGAGTCAAGGCCTGATCTCATTCAAGGTTTCTCAGATTCGAGAGGCGGCTTGAGTGTCGCTTGGCGTGCTCGGTGTTGTCAAGGTCCCGCCTTTCCTTAGACTTTGAGCGTGCTGGCTTGGCAACTGGCTTCTCAAGCTCCTGCAATATGGTGAGCTTGTTGTCCTCATCTTCCACGATCCTGAGCATCTTCTTGAGCACTTTCAGTCAGGTGTCCCTCTCGGGGTCATGGCAAAGTCGGGCCGAGCAGATCGCTCTCCTCGCAAAGTTGGTCGGCAAGTGGCACAAGGGGCCGCTACTCCCCGCCCATGATGCTCTTCATGTGCGAAATCGCAGGCGCGCAGTTGAGCCTTATCTTCTCGCATCGCCTGGAGGATGTACAACCGCGCTTCGACATGGTTGCGTTGTCGTCCTTCTCGCCAAAGAGGTTGTAGGAGAGGATCCGATGGCACACTAGCATGGCTGGGTCCTTGAGTGCGGTTCCCTTGGCATCACACGATTTAAACTGTGCGCCATCCTTTCCGATTAACTTTGCCCAGATCCCCGACCATTTTCCATCAGTGAAATTGGGCACCACCTTGACTGCCCCCTTGTAACTTGCTCCCTTAGCCTCCATCAATGTCACCATATTGAGGGCTTGGTTGAGATCATCAACCGTGAACTCTCTCCGCTCCCCGAGGAGTGTGAACTATATTCCCACTGGCACTCTCTTGTCGTGGTCGATGTCAAGATCCCCGTAAAACTCCTTCACCAAATGCGCGTAGACTGTGGTATCCCATTCAAGAAACTTCCCCCGCCCGATTCCTTTAAACAGCCGCTCGACGTCCTCTTTGACACGCAGTTGCTCGAGGAGTGCAGGCTCCAGTCGCTTGGGCATCACCATTTTCTTGTTCTTGGCGAGCTCCTTGGCACTGATAGTGTAAGCCTTCACTCGCTTCGACGAGCGTGTCACCATTTTAGCCTTCTTCGCCGGTCGTTCTTCAGTGAGGAGGACGTCTTCTTCCTCGATCTCTTCCGCTGGGTCTTTCCTTTCATCTTTATCTTCTCCGAGCGTCGTCAGAGCTTCCTTCCTGAGACTTCCTTCTTCTCCGTTGCCTTGCTCTCAGACGGCGGACTCAAGTGTGAGAGGGTCGGCATGGCTTCTTCGAGGTGGAGGTGGTAGGAGTCTCCTTCGCCTTTTCTTTTCGATGGAGGAAGACCTTCTTCTTTTTTCCCTGCCTTCTCGTGCGTACGCTTCTCTTTATCAATTTCCACCTCCATGTGGATGTCATGGAGAATGGGCGCTTCTTCTGCTCCCTCGGCGAACTCAGTGAGGAGGGCTCGATCGCCGGACGATGGGCTCGGCTGGTGCTTTCTTCATTTTGATGTGGCGAGTGACGGTCTTCTTTGGGGTTGGTTCCGGAGTTTTTCTTCGACGTGTGCACCATGGATGGAAGGTTAGGGTTTTGTGCTTTGGTTTGGGAAGTTTTTAGCGAGGTTTGAATGTGGGAAGGTGGGTAGCGAAATAGGGGTAATTAGAACATGGGGTTGGGCGGTTATAGGGTAATGGGTCGATCGATGGGACGCCTCTGGTCACCCATAGAAATTTAGATACCGCCTCGTGTCCTGTGTCCTCGCCAGCTGTCTCCTTGCCACCGCATACCCATTTTGCCTCGCCTGAGTTCCTCCCTGCACTGCAATAAGAAAGTACGCCATCGAGGAAAAACGATCCTCTCAAGGAGCAAGTCAAAATAACGGCTGGCTTCCTGACTCACACACTTTGCTTGAGGCAAAGTGTTAAAAGTGGTCAAGGTCATCCCTCGACAAAAAGGAAATAAATGTAAACGGTTAAAATCGCATTCCCACCGGTTGTCTCCTGAAAGCCGTTGTTTAACGTCGTTAGCTCGACGCCGCCCTTGAGCTTAGCGCCTGAGGAACCTCGTGAAGCTCATCTTGCCGCCTTCCCATTCTCTGCTTCTGGTCGTGCCCATGGTAGGTCTTGAGCCCGCCTGCTCACCTTGAACATTTTTGCCGCCCATGTCGCTTATCTCCACGGCTCCATTGGATGTTACGTGCACAAGGTAAGGTCCCACCCACTTGGTGGTCAACTTGCCGAGGCATAGCGGAACCTATTTTGATAGAGTAGCACTACTTGCCAATTTTCGAACTTCTTTCCTCGATCAAAGATCATGGGCCTCTCGAGCCTATCCTCAGATATAGCGGCATTATCATAAGCTTCGAGGCTAATCTCCTCGAGCTCTTATATGTCAAGTCTTCGCCTCTCCCGCCTCATCCCACCAAAGTTGAGCTTATGGATTGCCCAAGATACCTTGTGTTCCAACTGACGTGAAGATGACACATCTTGCCAAACACCATCCGTAGGGAGACATTCCAAATGGTGTTTCAAGGTCGTCCAGATGCCCATAGTGCATCGTCGAGGTGAGTGCTCCACCTTCTTGCTTTCTCCCAAGGCCTTCCTCAAGATAGTCTTCATAATGCGGTTTGAGAGCTCATCTGGCCATGGCTTGAGGATGGTATGCGGTGGACATCCGTGACGCGCCCCATACTTTTCGAGTAAGCCGCCAATTGTGGCATTATCGCACACCAAACCCGCTAAAGATGTTTGACTTGCCCCAATCATCCATTATGGCCTCGCTTCACCCATTTTGACACGTAGTCCACCGTTAGGAGTATGTATTGATTCCTTTAGAGTTTGGCAAGGGCCCATGAAACCATGCCCCACATGTCTAATACTTCCACCGGTAAGATAGGTACTAAGGGCATCTCATTCCTCCTGAGACATTACCCTCGTGTTGATACTTATCGCAGCCTCTAACTTCTCGTAGCTATCCTGAAGATAGTGGGCCAAGAGAACCCACAATCAGGATTTTCCTTGCCGCTCTTTGTGCCCAAAATATCCTCTCGCACTCCTTCTCATGGCAAAGGTGCTCAAGGATGCTTGTTTGCTCACCTTCGAACGCATCTCCTCAAGATCAAGTCTCGAGCATTGCTTCCACAAGTATAGGTCATCCCATACGCATTGTCGACTCTCCTCTCGAGTTTGTTCCTCCGTGTGTTGGCATCCCCACCGGCAACACTGGTCATGATGTAGTTCACCGCCGCACCACGCTCCTCGTGTAGATCTCGAGTAGTCCTCGTCTGAAACGCTGTTCTGATTGGATCTCCTTCATCCTTTCTCAAAATTCTCGCTCAAGTGGTCGGCCACTTGATTTTGAGATCCACTTATCTTTGATCTCAACGCCGAACTCCCGGAGGAGCGAGTATCCACCGTGACGCCTGGCTTTTGTCCTTCTTTGCCATGAGATATTTCAAGATGGCGTGGTCGATGTAAACCACCGCCTTGCTCCCAAAGTGGTAGGAGGAAATTTCAAGGCAAACACCACGGCAAGAAGCTCTTTCTCCGTGGTTGTGTAGTTGATAAATCAAGGCTTCACCCTCGCCCCAACGGACCTTGCACCTACTTACCACACCCAAACCCAACCATTTTGCACGCGTTTGCTCGCTTTTTCATAGTTTTCCATTTATTTTTGTTCTAGCTTTGATTTAGATTAATTCTAGTATTAGTTTTCCATCATTCTCGCAATTGTTCTACGCATTGTTATCGATTCGTAACGCCGTCCGAAGAATTCCACCGCTTTCCGCTTTTCCGCCGACGTTGATTCAACCAACGATTGTTCTTCGTACGCCACCCTACGGGTTTTATCAATTTAATTTCGCTTTTATGATTATTTCGCACTTTATGTCGTTAATTATGTCTAGCTAATTTACTGCTCTAATCCTGGTTTGCATGATTCTATCCCATATGTTGTGATTGTTATCGCTATTTACCTTCCGTGCATCGATTCATGATTCTTGTGCTTATTTATACGTGTTGATTGATCAATTTTGATGCATATCATAGTTGCCGCTAATTACGTGAATGCTTTTAATTGTCAATCGATCTCGAATGTATGATACGGATAAGCCTTGAGTCGTGTCGAGATAGAATATTCGTAGTAAGCATATTCTTTGTAATCCTTTCGAGTTGCTTATTTTCCTGTAGACGAATAATGTTAATAGGAAAATTAGTAATCAATCGTCACAATTGTCGAATCGAAGTTGTTGGCTACATATGTGATCTTCCATCTTGTCTCGGATTAAAATTGGTTATGAAGTGATAAACATACGCTGTGGATAGATTAATGCATCCCTGTGGTTAGTCTCTCTTATCTGCTTTTATCATCCGTGATTTTATTGCTTTATTTTATTTTCTCGCTTGTTACATCTCGCTGATTAAATTCAAGCCCTTAAACCTTTCACCCTTTTTATGTGCTTGAATAATGATGAATTATCGCTGAGCTAGCTTCTATGTTTTGCGATACAATCCCTCAGGATACGACATCACTTACTTTCTATATACGCCTTTACGTGTGAAAAGTGAGCGATCAAGGCTTTAGGCATTTTTGATCGGTTATTTTCCCTCCTATCTTCTATTTTTCTTTATTTATTTTTGTTTGGTTAATTCTTCCCATGTGCGCGCCAGAATCCGCTTTTCTTGCCTCAGGTTTGTGTATGCTAGGTCGCTCTGAGTCTCAAAAGGAAGCTGGGCACCAAAGGTTCGACAACATTCTGTGGTAGGAGAATTTAATCTTCAACCCCAAGAAGAAAGCTTGTTTGAAAGTCGAGGCAAGCAAATGACGCTGAGTACTGAGAGTTTGGAGAGTAGATCTCCAAGAGAGGAATTTGTGCCGGAAGAAATGGCGAAACTGAGGAGGCCATGAAGAAGGAAACCCGAGGATTCGTGATTTTGCTCGACCGTCATTGGGGTGACAACGCCATGCATAGTCCTCGGGATCCGACCCGAACTATGAGTTGAAGCCCATCCACCAACCCGCCCGCTGCTCCATTCTACGCCAATCCCGAGGACGCTCGAACTTTATCCGGAATTCATGCAAGGGTTCATACTTTTCCACCGAACGGCCATGTAGATACACCGAGAATGAGGTGTTTTCCTGAAGCCAAGACATGGTTGATGTCTCTACGTACTGTTCATCATGAGCTTGGCGCGCGGTATGAAAAGTTCATGGAAAGTACCACTCGAACTGTAAGACACATTCTAGCCATATTCAAGGGATGCCAGCGAGGACGGGATCGCTTCAACTTTATCCGGAATTCTATGATTGATTCACAATGGTTCATACTTTTCCACCGATGTTAGCGAGATTCGAGACGTTATGAACTCACAAAGGAGAAGATCTAAGACCGAGCAAGCAGAGGACGCCTAATTATGTAGCGTCGACGACACAAAGAATCAAGGATTCACAAGTTCAAATGTATTGAGAACAAGATCCTCTAAGTCACCATTCCAAAGAAGATGTCGATGGTTAGAATATGTGAGAAGCGGCATGGAGCTAACATGTGCCAAAGAACCGAGATGAAATATGAAGAAGCACAAGGAATGATGAGTTGGCAATGGCGTGTATGAAAAGTTCAATCCTCGTGGAGGAAAGTACTACTCGTGGTGCCCGCTCAAACAAAGAACCTCAAGAATAACTTGAGGGCTCCGAGGATAGCACATTCAACTCCGATGTAGTGGAGAACTCAGCCGAGTAACCCATGATGGTCGAATCATGGGATCAAAAGGGAAAGTTTGCTAATCGGAGCATGCCAAGGTCATATCTATGGAAATGAGAACGAAAAGGTGCAAGATGAAGAGATGGCAATGCCCACATCACCATTAGCCGCCCATACGAAAAGAAGGACGGGAATATGAAGAGCTGGTTCGAGAAGAAGAAGCCCATTCTGCTGCAATTGGTTCTATGATGATGGCGACAATGGACTATCAATACATGATGATAATGCGGGATCGCCAAGTGAGACATTGGAAACTAGCTTTTACGCCGAGGACATTAGCGAGATTACAGAGACTGACTAGCAAAAACTCACAAAGGAGAAGTTGTGACTAAGACCGCTCAGAAAAGAGATGACGCCCAATTATGAAGTGACACAAGAATCAAGCTGATTCACCACGTTCGATTGAGAATCAACCAGAACCTCGAAGTCACTTCCATTCCAAAGAAGAACAATGTGATGTCGATGGAAACTTAGAATATGTGAGAAGCGGGCATGGAGCTAACATGTGCCAAAAGAACCAAGTGAGATGAAATATGAAGAAGTACAAGTGAATGCTATGCAAGGGTTCCAACAAGGTACCAGAGTAAATCGCCAGGTTATCCGTCGAGGCCTTTATACAATTCCTACTCAAATTTTACAATCCTCGGCTGAGAGATCACCCTAATTTCTCGAGTCGAATCGAGGGGATCAAGTCAGGTGCCTGGGCTCAAACAAAGAACCTCAAGAATAACTTGAGGTCCTCAATAAACCACCGCTGAGGATTATCTTAATACTTTTGTCCAAGCAAGCACTTTGAGATTTCAATCCTTGAGGCATCTATCAAAAGAGTGAGACTCAGTGGGACGGTTGGTAACTCAAGCTGGGATGATGGTCGAACTGCTGAGCAATTAGCACGACGAGATCAAAAGGGAAAGTTTCCTAGCTAATCGAGCATGCCAAGGTCATATCGCTTATGGAAATGAGAACGAAAAGTGTGAGCTCGATGAAGAGATCTGAGTAGAAGGTTAATGCCAAGCAGAGTTTATGAGCCAATTGCTCCATTTTCGAGCCGCCCGATAGTCGAAAAAGAAGAGACGGGAATATGAAGAAGATGGTAGGCGAGAAGAAGAAGCCCATTCGCAAGACCAACCCAAACCAAGGCAAAGTGATCCGTAGCTTTACTCTAACATTGCTTTTGGTATGGAAAACTCAGATCGGGATGCTCGATTTAGCGCCGGGGTTAATTTAATGTCCTTTCTCTGCTTAACTCATTGAAACTTGGGGAGTTAAAACAAACTAGCATGCGATTAGAATTAATGAGGAACCTATTCACACTCCCGAAAGGCGCGATAAGATGTTTTAATAAGAACGGGTCACCTCTGGGCCTCGCTTGATTTTTGTAATTGATATGGGAGTAAGAGATTGAAAACACGAGAATGGCATCCGTTGTTGTTAGGTAGACCATTTATGGCTACAACAAATACCCAAATTGATTTCACTAAAGGATTGATAGTTCGAGGCTTTGGGAACCACGGAGACATTTCATGCTAGTCAGTACGAGTGATAATTCCCATCGCTTTTACCATCGCATCATGTTTTCATTATTGCACCTGATGCTTCTGACGAGTATGGTCTCATGCGAACAGATGCCTAAGGAAGAAGTTGAGAAGACCCAACCCACACCCGTGCTAAGTGGGCATGATCCAAAGTGAAGCACAAGTCGAGGATAAGGGAAAGAGTCGCCACCTTATTCTCCGTATATGGTTATCGCCAGCGATAGCTGCTGGATAACGGTAGCCTGAGAGGCTTAAGCTTTCCGCCGACAAAATTCAACAAAACGAGTAATCAATGATCGGTGGCGACGTTAAACTAGCGCTCGTGGAGGTAACCCACGCTTGTTTCGCTTTGTTCTTGTTTTATTTTCGCTTTTTCTTTGTTTGTGTTTCGCTTTTTGGTTTTTCTCGTGGCGTAGGTTTCGCGCTATCATTTTTAGTTCCTGGGACTTTGTAATCCGTGGTGGTGAAGTCGTGATGCTCCAACTCTACAACAAGACACTCATCTATTATCGTAAGCATCATCCTCTACGGCCTTTTGTATTATTATCGTTCGAGCACCTGTGATGCTCGCATTGCGTGGGGATGATTATTCGCCATGTATGCACTTATCTATTCAGATGCTGGTGACGTGCATCTATGCTTATTTTGATTTCTTGAATCAAGCATCGATATGCGAGTAAGTTAGATTATGATTTGCATCTAAGCTCGTGGTATGGTCAAACTGCTTTTAATTTCCAAACTTTGGTGATATATGATCTGATGCTAATGTGAATCGACTAGATTGTGATTGATAGAAATGAATATGAGAATTGATGTGATTTGTCCGCTAATGTTAGGGGAGTGTTAACATTGTGGTCACCTATATACTTGTTTCATCTATCGATTATAAAAAAAAAGAAAAAAAAAAGGAAATGTTTGAAAAGAGGTATTACGAGATTGTTGAATGGATGATGGGATTCTCATTCCTCTTCGTAATTTGAGAAATGGACACGGAAACCACGATAGGAAACTCGAGTTCATCGAGGGTTCGCTTTTCAATATTGTTCCAAAATCGTTAAAACATTCTATGTGCTTAAAAAGAAACTTGTTGCTAAGCGTGACCACATTAGTTAGTTCACCCCTAACGAGAGTTAGGTCCGAGTGTAGATTACCCTTTATTTATTGGAAATCATTTGTCGCCCCAGATTAATTTCATATTATCTTCGAATGCGAAACACCAAGTGTGTGGAAAGCAATAAGGTTTGATTGATTAGACTAAGAGGAAGTCAGTACGAGTTATCTTCCTATTCTTACAGTATAGACTTTGTTTGAGGACAAGCAAATGGATAAGTGTGGGGAGTTGTTTAGTATGAATTTGTGCTGTTTTTTGGTATTGTTTTGTGTGTCATTTTCAGTGGTTTATCCCGTTATGTCGCTTGTTTGATTAATATTTATCGATTCGACTTACTTCGTTTCGATGTTTTGTAGAAAACGGCATAAAATAGGATGAATTGAATCTACCAAAGATCAAGTATAATGAAGAGCATCTCGACAGGAGTTCAGAGGCGAAAACCGGTGTGTAAATCGGAGTTCGACGGCGAGAACGGCTAAAACAACGGTCACAAGACGTGCGCGAAGCTGCCCTGCTGCACGTCCCCGCATCACAGACACGCGACGCCCAGCGCCGCCACCCGCACGCCTGCCACACTCGGCTGACACGCGACGCCCAGCCGCCAGCCCCACACGCCTGCCACATCACTACAAGACATTGCCGCCTGGGGCCGACGCCACCTCAAGACGCTGGGTTACACATCATATACAAGAATGGCCGCCCGCCACCCCGCACGCCGCTTTCTCCCCGTCCTCCATTGAAGCCCAAAGCCCTCTCTCTCAGAAGTAGAGTTTCGTCCGCCGCTGGGTGGCTACCTTGCCCCTGCCCCATTTTCCTTAAGCAAGCAACCTCCGTCTCGGCGCCCCACTTCAAGTCCGGGCCGGACGTGTTCTGAACCTTATGGTGAGTCCGGTTTTGCTCCGTCCGCTACTGGTTCCCGAGACTTTTCTTCCGTAAACTCCTCGTCCGCTACTGGAGGAAATGGACTATATATATTGATTTAACGCTGAAACCTAGTGGAGTTCATTATTTTATTCGCAGACGCCGCTTTTTTCAATAGTTCTCCCACGCAATTGTTCATCTATATTCCAAGTAATTTCTTACATTGTTTTGATTCAAGACTATCGATCGAGAAATTCATCAACCACATTTACAATTGTAAGGATTGTTATTCACTTTTCGCCTTTCAATTATCGGATAATGATTTCTATCAATTATAATTGTTTCGATCCGTGAGACGAGCATGAACTAATCCTCTTCTGTGGTTGGGTGATTCAAATCGATTGATTGATTATTTGTTTGATTGAGAATACTAATTGAATCCTAGAATTTATTGTTGAGTGATCGATTTCTATCAATTATTTATGTTTCGTGTATTATCTAGAGATGATACGCGCATGATAGGAATTTGCTAAGGATTAATCACTATTTAATTTGATGTTTCGTGTATTATCGAGATAGATACGCTGCATCATAGGAATCAATCGGGTTAGAGGTTACCTAAACCGTAATTTAATAGTGTATGTATTTGTGAAATTTGATAACCCAGGTTTAATCCACTTAACGAAAGTCCAGTGTTTCGGATTTCAGTTTGAGGATTGCATGAATAGGTAGATTTCGATCAAGCAACAATCGATTAATCAGCGCGAAGAACCCTAATACCCTAGTTTATCTCACACTCTTGAATTATTCCTCGTGCGATCAACCGCTGAACGCTTGGTTCAATCGCTTATGTGTTTAATTTCCTGTTAATCATCACCCCAATCAAGTTTAGGACTTAGATTTATTGCTTTCATCGTAACACATCATAAGCCCTGCTAAGTCTTCCTCGAGAGTCGACTGGCCGACCTTCCACCATGTGACCTCGCACTATCATGAGGTCTTAGAACAATTTGCGAACAAGTATCCATATCGACGAAGCTTTCCATGAGATATTTTTGTAAACCACCGCCTTGCTCCCAAAGAGGTAGGAGGAAATTCTGGGCAAACACCGCGGCCAAGCTCCTCTCCGTGGTTGTGTAGTTGACGAGATCTTCAATGCTAAGCTTTCTTCCCAATTTTCCGCCCGACATCACCAACAGATCCGGCATGCCCCATTCAGTGGTGGCCATTATGACGGGCGCCGACAAGGTGCTCCTTCAATATCCGGAAAGCTTTTTCATGCTGCCGTCGAACTCCCACGGTACATCGCTCGAGTAGACGGTTCATCGGTCAGGCTATTCGCGAAGTCCTCGACAAACCGCCGATAGAATCCAACTGTGGCAAGGAATTCTCGCACCGCTTGATGTTATGGATAAGGCACTGGCTATGATCTCCACCTCGCTTTGTCACCTCAATGCCCTTCTCGTAGATAACACGCCCAAGGACAATTCTCCTTTACCATGAAGTGGCATTTCATAATTCAAAGACAAGGTCCTTCTCCACGCACCTCTCGTAACTAACTCAATATGCTCTATGACCGTTAAACATCTCGCCATAAACAAGAAATCATCCATGAACACCTCAATGCATTGCTCAAGCAAATCAAAAATATACTCATCATGATCTTTGAAATGTCATCTGGGTATCAGATAAACCAAACGACATACGAAGATATGCAAATGTGCCAAACGGGCAAGTGAATATAGTCTTATCTCGATCTTCTAATGCCACACAAATTTGCATATAACCAGTAGTAGCCGCCAAGGAAATGTAAATACTGCTCCCATGAGTCTCTCAAGATCCGTCAATGAACGCAAGAGGAAGTGGTTCTTCCCGGTCACCTTGTTGAGTCAGTAGTCGATGAAAACCTCCACCGTCTCGAGTCTCATCGCGACTAGCCTCGCCTTCATTCTCACCACCAGACGTCGGATTTCTTTCGAACGACATGGATCGGGCTGACCCATCTACCGTCCGAGATAGGTAAACGAGGCCCAACTCAAGGAGTTTGAGTATCTCCACCTCGACAAATTCCTTCATCACCGGGTCGAGCTTCCTCCGAGGGTCTCGACCGTATGGCATCGCCCCGAGCAAGACGTAGTGTCGACAAACAAGAGGGCCGATGCCCTCGAGGTCGGCTAAGGTCCACGATGGCCTCTTTCAGACTTGCTCAAGACGGCCTCGCCTCTTCTTCTTCTTGATCGTCACCGAGCTTATGATTACCGGCAATGTCTCGCCGTTCGAGGTAGATATACTCAAGTGCTTCAAGAGCGCTTGAGACGTAGCTTGGGGCTTTCTTCAGGAAGGTTGCATCATCTCCTCACATGCACTAGCGGTGATTGATAGCTTGGTTGATCGTCCCCGCTTTGGTCGGCTTTTACCTCAAGCACTTTGCTTGCCTCGACCTCCTCCTCGTCGAGATACCTAGGTCTTCAAGGTGTCCTCGATGATTCTATCAGATACGCCCTCGATCACCACGCTGGCAGTAGTATCTATCAACATCCTTCTTAGCGAGATCGATTTAAGTCCACCATCTCTGTCGATCGGAAATTGCTCGGCTTTGTAGATGTCAGGTGATCGCCTCCCCCCGAATTTGCATGTGAGCTTCCCGCTTCAATGATTAAAGTTCGCCATCTTGAAAACGACCGCCTAGCAAGATGAGCCGCTCGTCCGGCATCGCCCATATTTAGGACGAAAATCGGTTGGGAAAATAAGGTCCCGCACCTCGACGAGAACATCCTCAATGATCCCTTCGTGATAGACACTGACTTGTCCGCCAAATTAATCTCAACACAAGATGGCCTGAGTGGTCCAAGTTTCAACTCGATAGATAGACAGGGCATCACATTGATTGATGCCCCGAGATCGAGCATAGCTTGGTCTATCCTCGCGTCCCGATCACGCAAGGTATATAGAACATCCCGTGATCGATACACTTGATTGGGAGATCTCGCTGAGCACGGCCGAGACGCTCTCCCCATCCGAACTCGCATCGTCCGTACTGACTCTCTTGCACACGCCCCTTGATGAACTGGCATACCTCAAAGATCGAGGTCAAAGCGTTGATCAAAGGTATATTGATCTCACCTTCTTAAAGATCTTGATCATCTCATTCATCTCTTCGGCTTCTTTGTTCCTTGCCAACCTTCCCGAAACGGAGGTCTTATCTGATCTCTATCTTGTTCACATTTGCAAGCGAAGCCTTCACCACGGGTTCAGTTCCTCGACCAAGTCCCCGACTTCTGCTATGTCTTCTATCTCGACCGACTCGACCGGGCTCCTCCCCGCTGGCGTTCTGCCGCCTCCAAGTTGATTGCGCTGACGTGCGATTAGGTCGGATTTGCACTGAGCAAGAAGTGTCCCTTGTTTTTGTCGATCTTTGAAATCTCTTGCGCCAAGGTGTTCACCGGGTCAAGTCACAGATTGCAGGACTCTCTCTCTCTGCTTTGAACTTGTCGAGGTCTTGCACTATCCTCCCTTGGGTAGCCCTTGATTGTGCACTATCTCGGCTAAAGACGGCCGAGCTGAGGTGGATTCGCCTGTGAGGTGCTTGATAGGTGTGCTCCGCACCTCAAGTTCTCATGATTTTCCATGGTGGTTGTATGGGTCAAGCGGGCTTCGACCTCGAGCGCATTCCCTCGACCACCATTGTCGATATGCCCAAAGGCATTCACCCTTCTTCTTCGGCTACTTGTAGACACCGTCCAGACAGTGTAGTGGCAAAGCAAAGCCGACATGACCGCTGACATTCTTCTGGCCATAGTGGGCCCCATCGGGTCCATCATTTATTTCATCACGGCCTTCATATCCTTCATGCTCCGATCCATCCGGGCGGTGGCTTCGTCGGGCATCGCTCGACTATTGCGTTGGCATCATCTCGAGACTCTTCACCAAGTCTCATGAAAGTAATTGAATGCCTCGCCGGGTTGTTTGTTGAGGATGGAACCTCGCACGCAGCAGAATCACGAGCCTGCCTCCGAGTCTCCCTCAAGCCATTCACATAGTATCGATCGATCTTGATCGAGATTTGGCGATTGGGACACTTTGCCAAGACGGACTTAAACGACACCAATAGTCGTGACACCGCCCCGCCATTCCCCATCCGGAGGGAACTCATCATTTTCCTCATGCTTTGTATCATTGAGACGGGATAGTATCTCAAGGAACTTCAAACCCCGCCCAAGTAGTGACACCACCCGAGGCAAGTGTACAACCACCTCGAGCACCGCGTGGAGAGTGAACGGAAAAGATATGAGTCGGATGTACCCTTCTCGACTTCATCCCAGACACCTTATGGTGCTACACACCATTTCAAAGTCCCGAGATGGCGCTGGGGTCCTCTCCCAAGATATCAAGCTTGGCAAGATCTGTATGAAAGAGTGCCTCAGCCTCCCGCTTGTCCTCGATCTCGGCAAAGTGATGCCCAAGGGCGAGACTCTGTTGTTCGGGAACATCATCTCCCAAGCCTCCGCTTCCCTGGAGGTGGTGGGTTTTGTGAATTCTTCTCTCCATGTTGTCTCGCTCGGTCCGCCTCCTCAAGACGGGCGCTTCTCCTCACTGGGTCTTCTTCTCCGAATGGTTCTCTCAATCTCGGGTCAAACAGAGCTCTCCTCCCTCGCCGCAAGGTTAGGTCGAGCATGAAAACCAAACAAAAATAAAAAATGAGTAACAACACTAGAATGAAAGAACACCCCAAGAACGCGCTTAACTGACGACCTCCGGAACCCGCTGTTAGAGTTCACAAGACGCGCCAAGATACATTTATAATCTCCTCCAACTTGAACACATAGTTCAGATATGGTGTTAAGGGTCGAACCCAAGAGAGCTGGTTGTGTTGTTACTCGAGTTGTCACGGTTTGAGTAGGAGGGTGACCAGAGGCAAGGTGTCATCAGCCGACGGTCTCAAGAGAGATGTAATCGAGAGATAGATCTTGAGAAAGAAGCAAAACTGAAACTAAACACAAGGTAAAAGATTAAATAACAAGTAGTTGGACCAAGGTTCCCAGACGCTGAGATATCGGTCAAGACGCCGGTCATAGGTTCAAGTGGTTTTCACCACGAGTGGATGTCGCTGTTAAAGGTACCAATGGTAGGCGCCTTTAGGTTGTCACGCACACCCGGCCCCCAAACCCCAGCCTGCCTCAGATTTTAGATCTAAGCACAGAGGCCCCCGCCCGCCTCAAGCAAGACGGTCCCCAAAATATGTTATCCCGCCTCCAACAGTTTGACTAACTAAATAGCCCAACTAGCCACAACCGTCCAAGGAGGGCTCACGCCTTGCCCAAGGCCGACGGCCACAATCACCCACCCACCAAGACTTCCCGGATAAAGAGACACCGATGTCCACTCCTGGCTATTGCTTGTAGCTACCCCTCCCCAAGGCTACCGATCGAGTTAACGCCAAGGAAAGGAATAACACGGGTATAAAGGCTCAGAACTTCGTGAACACCCACCAAGGTTCTAAATACGCTTAGACCTCACGACTGTATGACCTCGACTCAACGTGTTTCACCCCGAGCCTCAACCAAACCGACTACTCATTCATAATCGATATAAACATGAAAGCAATAAACAAGAATATAAACGAAACCATACTTGAATAGAAAATCAAACTGAATTAGGCGCCTCGCCAAGGCTGTGCTCGAGCGAGATCATAACATACATAAAATAAATATTTGCCCTGTAGGACTTGTTTCTTACTCACCAATCACTCAAGAAAGCAAAGAGAAAATAAAAAGATACGTTGCAGAGAATTTCGATCGATGCTCTCACTCCCCAACCGATGTGTGGAGTTGTTGTGAATTCTCCCTCCTGGGAGCCTAAGTTACTCCTCTTTATCTTGGTCACCCACGATCACGAGACGGCAGGGCGAGGTCGGCTTGGCTCTGCCTGGGCGCCAATGGAGACTCGCTTCGGGCCCCGACAGTTTGTCTCATCTCGCAAGACTACAGTCGACCTTCCCTTTTCGCAAAATCAAAAGCGCAGAAGCGACCTTGCCTAGAATCTTCCCATTTGCGCGCAAGTCCGCCAGTAGTCCTTGTTCACGCCTCCCACCGCATCCCGGGATTACTCCGTCCACCGCATCACTACCGCCCTTTTTCCTCTCTTCCTCGTCTCGATTATCTTCGCTTCACGCCACCGCTGATCGTGCCCGCCCAATGCGGCATGCTGTCTGGCAAGATGTCGAACGCCTTGCCAAGGTAGTCTTCGGATTTTTACCTCTCACGTGAGGTGGTCCGATCTCGCCCAAGGTCCGCCTCAACCCCGCAACATCCCAAGCGTGTCCTCCCGCACACAAACACACGCAAAGAACACACACAAAATGCACTCTTTCTAGGCAAGGACTACCCCAAAAGAGCACGAAAACTGCTTCTTCAACTTCACCGATTCCTTCCTTCTCAGATTAGTTTCTTCATTCATAATAGGTATGGATCAAGCTCCACCTCAATCCCTGTGATTTTCAGTTCAGCTCCTTGTGTGATTTCTTTCTGTTTTTCTGACTTCATCAAAGGCATTTCATTTTCCTTGAAAATGACATCTCGCTAATCACAACTTTCTCGATTATTTTGTTCTATAGACCACAACCTATAACCTTTTACACCATTCTCATATCCCAAAGATCACACATCTTTGTGCCTTGCTTCAAGCTTATCCTGCTTGTGAGCATATGCAAGGTAGCCAAATGTCTTGATCTATGTATAATCTGCATTTTGCCATACCATCCGTAATCAGCGCTTGAAAATCAATGGAACTGAAGGGCATTTATTGATAAGATACACCGCAGTAGTAGTCGCTTCTCCCAAAACCTCTCGACATCCCCGAGCTCAAAGAACATGCATCTAACTCTCTAGGATAGTCATGTTCATCCTATCCAACTCCATCAGGCCGGATCGTGTAGGAAAACTAGGTTTACCGCCCCGAGGATCTATCTCGATATTTAATTCACCATACATCGATTATATTCCCAGCATGCTGCCTATATAATAAATTGCAACACGCTAGTTTTTCTCGTTTACCTTCGATCCGCCGAGGTGAATCGAACGGGATGAACGGATCGGTCGGAACGAACGATCGACTGCGCTTCGACCTTCCGGATCAGATCCCGCTTGCCCAATCTCCAACGCCGAGCGAGGACGATCTATGGAGAATGCTTCGAAAAATCACCCAATACACTCTATGAAAATTTCGAGAATCCTCACAAGAGCTATGTGATGCTCGAAAATTATGCTCTCAATTATGAAGATTAAC
Source organism: Salvia rosmarinus (assembly GCA_036937905.1). Classification (NCBI taxonomy): domain Eukaryota; kingdom Viridiplantae; phylum Streptophyta; class Magnoliopsida; order Lamiales; family Lamiaceae; genus Salvia; species Salvia rosmarinus. The sequence continues at coordinate 7,648,290 of CM072823.1, read as the reverse complement.
TAGACTTTATCTCATACCTTATATTTATAATGCACTACCTTAATCCCATATGGAAATGACCATAATCCTATATGGAAATTACCATATGGAAATTACCCTTTATGGAAATTACCATACTTCCGTGATTATTACCATACACCCAGATTATTACCATAATCTTATATGGAAAGGATCTATGCATATACCATAAATATAATAACATCCTCAGAGGATAAAGAGAATAAAATCTTGCCACAGAGAGTACATGGGCCGATTTTCTTCTTGTTACGGGCCTGACGGGCCAACCTGTGGATCAAATGCAAGGAATAAAGATGGCCTCAAATAAATTAATTATCTTATGTTCAAATTTCCAAAACATAAATTAATTTATAAATATTTATTCATGCCACTAGAGAATAAATGTCGACTTACCCTTTATTACCGGTTGAGTCGCTTGCACTTAGACATTACGAATCCTCAGATTTAAGATATCGAACGTCCATTAATTATTTATAGCAATCGATCGCTAAAATAATTAATATCTTTAATTCCTTACAGCACCACTCAACCTTATTATTGTACTGAGCTAACTCAACCCGCAGGGTTTAGTACAATAAACCTTTGAGCTCCTTATGGGACGCCATCATCCTAAACGGATACGTGACTGACATGATAACTAGCGTGACATACAAGATCGCCACCACCCAAGATGCGGAGAATCTTGGTTAGAACATATAACCTCACCCATAACAAGTCAAAGTGATGGTCAAGAACTCATACTCACCTAATACCTTATCGAGGTTTAGATCATCAGAAGTCACCGAGATCTCGTTCTTCACGACGGTCGATAGAAGAACACATCTCATCGTGATCCTTCAATACGCCGAGACGTATCAAAGATAGACAAGTAACTAAGTCAAGTCACTTTATCTATACCGCAGCCTCATACCGACAACTCGTCCTCAAGTCGTCTCACAAGGAAACTTTTATATCTCATTTTTCGACCAATCATATGCACTTCGTGATCTTCTACACATCGTATGATCTAACTTATATATGAGATAAGGGACACGATATATGCAATCAAGTATTCAATTCAGATAGGAGATTGTAATAGTGGTAACAGAAACATTGTATACAAGCTCAACCAAACCGCTTTCAAGATACAAACCAACAATCTCCCACTTGTACTAAAGCAAACTTTTAGTATACAATATGTCTCTACTAGCTATTACAAACAACCATCACTTTGCTTCTCCCACTTATACAAAAGTTTCTTTCTAAGTGGGTGCCATCAAGCGCAATCCAAGTCCTCGAACGCACTTCATGACTTTTGCGGTGCTCTTTGTGAATGGATCCGCTAGATTTTCCGTCAGATCAATCTTTTCAATCAAGACGTCACCTCGCCTAACGATTTCTCGATGACATGGTACTTTCTCTATGTGTTTGGTCGCCTTGTGGGTCCGTGGTTCCTTCGAGTTTCACATCGCACCGAAAGTTATCACAAGAAACTATGATACTCTTAGGCAAACCAGTACCACACCTAGATCCATGAGGTAGTTCTCGAACCATACACCTCCTCCTAGAAGCCTCCGCGGCCACATATTCGGCTTCCATGGTAGAGTCCGCAATGCATCGCCGCTTGCACTCCGCCAGATACGGCCCACCTCCCAAAGTAAACACATAGCCCGAGGTCGACCTTTTCTCATCACGGTCGCCTTGGAAACCGAGTCTCAGATAACCCAAAGGCATTAGACTATCTCGCATGGTAAACCAGCCTATAATCTCGAGTCCTTTCGTGTACTGAGTATATGCCATCAAGCAATTCAATGAGCTTGTCCTGTGGTTAGATCGATATTCAGCTACTATGCCACCGTGACAGCGTATATCGGCCCGTGCATAGCATTGCGCACATGAGACTTCCTACGGCTAAGCGATGGAACTTGTCTCATTTCCTCTATCTCCTTCGCAACATAGGTGATCATTGCTCAGATAAAGGAACGCCATGTCCGAAAGGTAGCAACTTTCTCGCGGTCCGATACTAAAGCTTTAGTAATCACAAGATCAATGTAAGACGCCCGAGATAAGCTCAATATTTTCTTCTTGCGATCTCGTGAAACCTCGATCCCAAGAATGTACGCCGCATCTCCTAAGTCTTTCATTTGAAACCGATCGGATAGCCAACTCTTTACGCCCGATAATGCCTTCACATTGTTGCCAACTAGAAGGATGTCATCTACATAAAGTGCAAGAAATACCACATCACCGCTGACATCTAACCGATACACACAACTCTCGCTAGCAACTGGTAAATCCATAGGACTTTACTACCTCGTCAAAGCGTAAGTTCCATGATCGGAGGTTTCTTAAGTCCATAAATGGACTTCTTAAGCTTCCATACTAGATGCTCTTCACCCTTTACCACATAACCTTCGTGTTGCTGCATATAGATGCCTCTACCTTCCTCAAGGTAACCGCTTAAAAGCGGTTTTAACATCCATTTGCCAAACCTCTAGGTTCAAGTGGGTCTGCTATGGCCGTAAGAATTTCGATGGACTTGAGCATTGCACAGCGAAAAGGTCTCATCGAAATCGATGCCCTCAACTGAAAGTGTACCATTTCGCCACAAGCCCGGCTTTAAAAGCCGAAACCCTCCATCGGAATCTCTTCCTCAGATATCCACTTACTACCTATGGCTTCCTTGCCATCCGGTAGAGGTGTCTTTCATATACATCCATAGCCATTATGGACTCCATTTCTAAGTCCATAGCGTGTGCCATGATCTTGCATCAATATCTTGTATCGCCTCCCTTGTATGTCCATGGGTCGATTATTGCACGCTCGTTTTCGACTAAACCAAGATTCACCCACGAACATAAATCGCCGGGTCGACGAACAACCCTCCCACTACGACGAGGTTCTACAGCACAATGGCAACGGTGGGTGTAAACTTGTGGTTCTCTATTTTGCACAACTTGTCGGGTGGGTACCACTTGTACGGGTCGGTATCTCTAGTGGAACTCGACCCACTTCAATTTCTTGAAGTATCTCGTGTCGATCCTCCCACTAGACTCGACATCTCGCACCTTTGGTCTAATCGGTGGTGGAATACAATCATCTTCTAATTCTTGAAGAATGATTTCAACTTTGACTTATGATTTTCATATATTCCTCTTCTAAGAATCGGGCATTAGTGCTAATAATGACCTTCCGATCCTTAGACTATAGAATAAACCACCTTCGCTCCTCGTAGGATAGCCAATAAAACAGCCTTTGCGCCGGATCTAGCCTCCAACTTGTCGCCCTTCTTGTTCAAAGACATGTGCCGGATCGCCCATATCCTTATGTGGCTTAAACCGGGCTCATACCAAACCACAACTCGAAGCGGTCTTTTCGATCGACTTGACGGTGCTAGATTTAGCAAGTATGTCGCCGTTTCTAAGGCATACCCCGTAATCTAAATAGGCAATGTTGCATAACTCATCATCGATCTAACCATTTCCAAAAGAGTTCTATTTCTTTACTCGACACACCATTTTGTTGTGGTGTGCCAAGAATCTGTTGGGAGGTAATCCCACACTTCACTAGATAGTCCATGAACTCGTTGCAGGTATTCGCCACCGCGATCGTAATGCGATGACTTGATACTCTTACCAAGCTTCGCTCCACTTCCGCCTTGAACTCTTTCAATTTCTCAAAACATTCGGACTTGCGTGAAGCGGTATATGTATCCGCACTGAGTAATCGTCAATGAAAGTGACAAAATACTGCATTCTCCACGAGCTTGTGTGGACATAGGTCCACATGTGTCGAATGGACTAGCTCTAATATTTCTTTCGCTCTATAACCCTTCACTTTGAAGGGTCCGATCGACATCTTACCTTCTATATGAGATTCGCAGATCGGGAACGAGTAACCGTGAGATTACCCAACGCCCATTCTTAGCCGCCTTTGGATCCTAGTTAGATTGATGTGACCTAATCTAAGATGCCGAGAAAAGTAGTGTCATTTTGCGAAGAAAACTTTCTCTTTTGTGGTTTGATGAAGATGCAACATAGTTATAGGTAGTATGTTTTGCGTAAATAGTATAAAGCTAATTATATAACGTACCAACACAGATAACTTCGTCATTTCTTATGATAGAAACATCACTATCAAAATAACGAGAATATCCATGAGTAAATAATTTCAAACAGAAACAAGGTTCCTACCGAAAATCCGCACATATAAAACGCTTTCAAAACTAAAACTGTTGTCCCAAAACATAAAGAAACATCTCCAACCGCAAAGCCTCGACTTTCGCGCGTTGCCCATGGAGATCGTTATCTAAATCATAGCTAGCCTCCCTTGTCCGCAGAACCCCGCAAGGTGTAACAAACATGATCGATCGCACTGTGTTCTACTACCCAAGAATGGGTAGAACAAGTTGCTAAACATGTTTCACATTAAAGCAAACAGCGTACACTTGAGCCTTCGAGCATAGGGCACTTAGCCTTCCAATGCCCGATCTTACCGCACTGAAGCACTTGCCTCTTCTCCTTCGCTTCTTCAAGCCTCGGTGGCAGCCATGTTCTTGCTCCCATTACTCCCACTATTTCTCGCCTCTACCACCTTTGGTGCCCCTTTTCTTTTCCCATTTTGCAACGGAAAATTTGGGCCCTTAGATGTGCTAGCAAGAGCATGTGCTCCTTTTCCCATAACTCCTTCATGATCACGAGATCATTAAGCAACCGACTAAGTGTAAACTCGGTCTTGCTTATGATCGCATTTACGAAAGTTCTCAAAAGACTTGGGTAGTGTATTGAGGATGATATCGACCTGGCTCACCACAATACCTCCTCCCAACCGATCAAGACTATCCATGAGACGAGTCATGTGGGAGACATGTTCATGGACCGAACTTCCTTCTTCCATCTTACACGCCAAGATTTCTCTCATTGTGTGGAAGTCGATCGTCCGATCCGATCGCTCAAACTTACCTCGAGATTTGACCAAATATCGGTCAGGCTCTACCATCGATCGATGTCAGAATGCAAGCCTTTGGACATAGTAGTCATCATATAGCATTTAGCCATATTGTTCGACTTATTCCAAAGTCTCGCCGACTCTCGCCGCTCATTAGTCGATGCATCGAGAAGTGGCATCGGGTTTAGGAGTAGTGAGAACAAACATGTGTTCTTCGATAAGAACATATTCCATGTTTCGCTTCCACTCGATAAAATTTGGACCGGATAACAGATTTTGTGCGAACATATTGATTATCACGTAAAGAGACATATCTCGAAATGATAATGTAAACACATAAGCATACGATCGATATAATTCGTAATAATAATATTGTGACCTTTTGATAAAACAATATTAATTGAAACCTCCAATCGCCCAAAGAATCCCACATGCAAGCCACGCGTGTGGACGCTACACACGAACCCCCGACTGCACTAAAATATACCTTTTAATCGCTTAATTTTAATCCATGTCAACTTATCCTTATGACAAATGAAATTAACGATTGGACCTTACTGCACCACATCACTATCGTAAAAAGGGACTTCACGGGAAGTTGTACTTGAGGTGATGTCTAAGCAATGACCACATTTTTAACAAACAGAAAACTAATTTTAGAATTAGCATACTCACTAGACCATACCGCTTCCAATTCAAATTCTTTTGTTATCTCATTTTATATATATCTCTAGAGAACTTATGAAAATCGCACATGCAAGCCACGCGTGGATCGTTTACACATGAAACTCCCACTTCTCAATAGATTTAAAAATTTTATTTAGAAATCTCATCTAACAAACTTATGATAAACAAAGGCAAGCAAGCCAATGCTGTGGACGTTTACTCACAAAGGCCTCACTTTGTTTAGAGATCAAAAGTGGAGGTCTTGACATTTTAATTCAAAAAATTAATTTGTCGGGTTACTTGCTTAGTCTTTTTATTCAAAAGGTTTGTCCATGCAGATCACGTAATCCTAGCAGGCTTTTCTATAGAACTCAACATGTAAAACATGCTCGCAGAATTCTAAAATATGCTTGATAAACGCGATAAACCTAGCATGCTTACTATGCGCATCCAATTACGTAAAACACTTAAAGGTTTGTCAACGTAATTTAAACATACATAGCATGCTACTGCATAATTTAAACATCCACGACATGCATATGAACGATAAAAATAAAATAAAACGTTCATCGCGGCCCATTCGTGAAACATGCACTTTCCTTGTCTAATCTATTACATAGATTTGCAAAGCATGTAATTAAACTCAAAACAGGCCTCGCGCACCCGCACGGACCGGATTCAACAATGGGCCTCGCGTATGGGCACGGACCGGAAAACTGGGTTGGGTTGGAAAATGGGTCCGGGCCGGTCGGCCCAATCTTTGGCCGGGCATGCGCCAGGGCAGCCCTCCGCCAGCCGCCCGCCCACCGCCGCCCGCTGCTCCTCGCGGGATTCCTCGCGGTCGCTTAGCGACCGCGACCCGACGAGCACACGCGGCCTCCCTCGAGCGCCGAACGTCGCCGAGACGTCGCCGCCAGCCGTCAAACTCGTGACCGCAAATTGCCTATAAGCGCCGGTGTCTCGCGAACGCGCGCCCGCCACCCGCTAGCTCGTGACCGCCGCGTTGCCTTGCGGTCGCCCTCGCGACCGTGAGCTTTCGCAAGGCGCCAGGATTCTCGCTTGTGAACGCTGCCGCCCTCGCCGCGATCGCCCGCGATCAGCGAGGCTCGCCGCAGAAACCGCCCGGGGACACCCGAGACTGTTTTCCCCATCGCCTCGCTCTTCGTGCTTTCGTCTTCGTTCTTCTTTTACGTATAAAATTTACGAAAATAAATCTAATCTAACCACGGATTTTCTCGTGAAAACAAAACCCAACAAAAACAAAAACGAGCCACGATGAACGCATGATCCACAATTAATTAAATGCACGTAATAATCAAACGTGAATTAATCTAACAGAGCCAAGATAACGATCCCGTGCTCGATACCAATTGTAGGAAAACTAGGTTTAGCCCGCCCGAGGATCTATCTTCGATATTTAATTCACCATACATTGATTATATTCCTAGCATGCGCCTATATAATAAATCGCAACACGCTGGGGTTTTTCTCGTGTTTACCTTTGGATCCGCCGAGGTGAATCGAACGGATGAACGGATCGGTCGGAATCGGAACGATCGACTCGTGCTTTGACCTTCCGGATCGTATCCCGGCTGCCCAATCTCCAACGCCGAGTGAGGACGATCTATGGAGAATGCTTCGGAAAAAATCACCCAATACACTCTATGAAAATTTCGAGAATCCTCACAAGAGCTATGTGATGCTCGAAAATTATGCTCTCAATTATGAAGCATTAACCTAGACTTTATCTCATACCTTATATTTATAATGCACTACCTTAATCCCATATGGAAATGACCATAATCCTATATGGAAATTACCATGTTCTTTATGGAAATTACCATACTTCCGTGATTATTACCATACACAGGATTATTACCATAATCTTATATGGAAAGGATCTATGCATATACCATAAATATAATAACATCCTTAGGATAAAGAGAATAAAATCTTGCCATAGAGAGTACACGGGCGCCGATTTTCTTCTTGCTACGGCCTTGGATTGGCCACCTGTGGATCAAATGCAGGAATAAAGATGGGCCTCAAATAAATTAATTATCTTATGTTCAAATTTAACATAAATTAATTTATAAACATTTATTCATGCCACTAGAGAATAAATGTCGACTTATCCCTTTATTACCAAGTTGAGTCGGCTTGCACTTAGACATTACGAATCCCCGATTTAAGATATCGAACGTCCATTAATTATTTATAGCAATCGATCGCTTAAAATAATTAATATCTTTAATTCCTAGCAAGCACCACTCAACCTTATTATTGTACTTGAGCTAACTCAACCGCGCAGGTTTAGTACAATAAACCTTTTGAGCTCCTTATGGGACGCCATCATCCTAAACGGATACGGTGACTGACATGATAACTAGCGTGACATACAAGATCGCCACCACCCAAGATGCGGAGAATTGGTTAGAACATATAACCTCACCCATAACAAGTCAAAGTGATGGTCAAGAACTCATACTCACCTAATACCTTATCGAGGTTTAGATCATCGTAAGTCACCGAGATCTTGGTTCTTCAAGACGGTCGATAGAAGAACACATCTCATCGTGATCCTTCAATACGCCGAGACGCATCCAAGATAGACAAGTAACTAAGTCAAGTCACTTCTTATCTATACTAGCGACTATACCGACAACTCGTCCTCAAGTTGTCTCACCGTGAAACTTTTATATCTCATTGCTTCGACCAATCATACGGACATCGTGATCTTCTACACAATCGTATGATCTAACTTATATATGAGATAAGGGACACGATATATGCAATCAAGTATTCAATTCAGATAGGAGATTGTAATAGTGGTAACAGGAAACATTGTATACAAGCTCAACCAAACTGCTTTCAGTATACAAATCCAACAATTGGCTGACACAGTCTTATGTCTCTTCACACCCTTCTCCTTACAGAAATTTTAAAATTCTTCAGACATGAACTCTAACCCATTATCAGTCCTTAAACATTTGAGTGGCACCCATTTCTCCACCTCCACTTCTTTGCACCAGTACTTGAATTTAAGATAAGCTTCAGACTTGGCTTTCAAAACGTATAACCAAGTCTTTCTGGTATAATCATCAATGATGGACTGAAAATATCTACCACCACCTAGGGTTTCTACCTTTGAAGGCCCCCACAAATCTGCAGACACATAATCCAAAGGTGCATTGGAAGTATGTTTCCCTTTTGGGAAAGGGAGTTTTCTGCTCTTTCCCGAATGCAGGATTCACAATGCTTAATCAAGAATTTGTTAGGATTAGATAAAACATTCTGTCTAAGTAATTCATTCACGCCCTTCTCTCCTACATGCCTAAGTCTTTCATGCCAAATCATGGATTGATCAAACATATTAACTTCAATTTCACCAACAACAGTTGCAACATGTAAGTAATATAGGCTATTCTTCCTAGTTCCAATCATCATGACCTTATTTTCTTTCAAAACATGAGTAGAACCATTTTCAGATTTAAAGTTGAAGCCTTTATGTTCAAGCAACCCCAGAGATATTAAGTTCATTTTAAGTTGTGGAATGTATCTCACATCAGTCAAGATTTTAAAAGAATCATCATGAACTTTCAGTTTAATGCTACCAATGCCCTTAACTTGACATACCTGGTCATTCCCCAAGATAACAGAGCCCATGTCTTGGATCTTGAGGTCTATGAACCATTCCTTGAAGGGGCACATATGGAAGCTGCACCCTGAATCCAAAATCCAAGCACCTTCAATACTCCCTTCAGTCACATTCATGATCTCTTCTTCATCATCCTTGTTTGTAACATCTACAGAGTTAGATGACTGCCCCTTTTCAGCTTGGATTCTCTTCCACGCATAGCAGTCCCTCTTTAGATGACAAGGCTTTTTACAATGATGGCATTTCCTGTTCTCTTTCCCTTCAATTTCTTTTCCCTTTCCAGTTGGTGGCTTCTTCTGGGATTGATATTGTTTCTTGAATTTATTTTTCAATTTCTTCACATTTAAGCCCTCTGCAGATGTCTCAGTTTTTACCTCATTGCTCTTCTGAAGCTCATTTGCCTTCAAAGCACATTGAACTTCTTCAAGAGTTATAGCATTCTCTCTGCCAAACAACATTGCATCTTTAAGTTGCTCGAATGACTTTGGCAGAGCATTCAAGAGCAGGATCGCTTTGTCTTCGTCTTCCAACTTCACTTCCAAATTCTCAAGATTATCCAGTGACTTGTTGAAGTCATCTAACTGGTCCCCAATCCCTTTCTCTTCAACAAAACGATATGAATAGAGTTTTGTTTCATGTAGAGACGATTTGCAAGAGATTTCGTCATATAGAGATTCTCCAGTTTATTCCAAACAGCAACAGCTGTGCTCTCCCTTGCAACTTCTCGGAGCACCTTAACCTCTAGGCATAGAATTATTGCGCTATGGGCCTTCTCCAAGATTTCATCCTTCTGAGCCTTCGTCAACGACTCAGTTAGCCCCTTCTCTCCTTTCAACGTATCGCCAAGCCCTTGCTGGATTAACAAAGCCTTCATCTTGATTCGCCATAGCCCAAAGTCATTCTTTCCTGAGAATTTCTCAGCCTCAAACTTTGCAGAAGTCATCTTTCCCACAGACGGCGCCAATTGTAAGTTTCGAAGCTTGAATGCTCACTGAATCTTTGAGAAATCAATGAACAAGAAATTGCAGAATTCCTAATTATGAGTTGCGATGAATGAGAAGTAGATGACACACAAATTTACGTGGTTCGATCTTTCGATTTACATCCACGGAGGAAACACATGTTGAAAATCGCGTGCATATATATATAATATTATATATGTGGTCAAGTTTCCAGGAAGCTACTTTGACCAAGATTTTGAGTGACGAACGCTTAATTTTGTGAAATTAAACGCATAGGATCGATCTACGCCCGAGTAGATGATCGTGGTGTATTCACATTCTCAAACCGATTTCGGTGAGTGAGAAATAATGGATCAAAGTTGGTCACTTAAACATGGAGTTATGTGATTAATGGATAAGCATGGATTAATTAATCCTTATCCCACATTGATTAATGTACCTTCATTAATTGTCTATATAAGTGGGTCATTGAACACTTAGTATAATTATGTGCACAAGTGATGGGCCTGGAAAGCCCACGCACAAGACACGCGCCACCGCCGCCGCCCGCCGGCCCGGCCCGGTGTCGGCGCCCGCCGCCTGCCGCCCGCGTGCCGCCCCGTGCCGGCCCGGCCGGCCCGGCTCCGGCCCGCCCGCCCGGCCCGGCCCGGTTCGGTTCCGTGGTCCGTGGTCCGTGGTCCGTGGTCCGTGGTCCGTGGATCGTGGATCGTGGATCTTGGATCTTGGATCTTGGATCTTGGATCTTGGCAATTGGTCTGGGTGGTCTTTGGGCCGTTCTTGGGCCTGCTCGTGGGCTTGCGCTGGGCCTGGTTCCGTGGCCCATTGTCCTTATATTTTGGATCAACGTTTGATCGAGCCCAAAGATGAAGTTGGTCCGGGCCCACGTGTAGCCCAACCGCTGGGCTCGCCAGGCGATGGAGTTGGTCCGAGGCTCAACTCGTGTGGCCCAATCCTGGCCTGCGCCCGCGGCACTTGAAGAGACGCCCCGATACGCCCAACGAACCCGGACGCACGCGTTGTCCAGATTCGTCAGAATCGCCTTGTAACGCCCGACATGATGGCTTCAAGGAAACGTGCCCACGTTGTCTCCGTAAACCGCCGCACTCAATAGGGGACATAACTCCGTAACACCCGACATCAATGCGGTGTTGACTCCAGCATGCTCCCCATGAGGGGACGACGCCTATAAATAGGACATGTCTCCCAAAGATAAGCCACCCATCGCAAAAGCATTCCAAGATACTTTAGAGCACCTTTCATACATACTTTCTGTCCAAGCTCGCCCTCGCCTCTGTCCGATTCACGGAGCTCGTTGGTTCATGGTGTCGCCACTCTACGACAGACGCTGCGTTTCATCTTTGAGGACGATACGCCGGATCCGAGAGCACTACCGGGCGATCTCGCCTTATGCGGAAAGAGGCCTCGACTCGGCATCTGCTTACGGTTTTGTTTTCCAGTTCGATTGTATTGTTTTAATTCATTGTTAGTTTTGATCTTCTATTTTTGCTTTTAAGTTGTAATACGCCCGCAAGTTTCGTACTAGTTTCGTATACCTTTTTCCAACAATCGCAAGACGAGATATCACTTGCCAAGGAGTTCAGACTTCTAAATTGACTTAAAACTTTCAAATTAAATACCTGCGTGGAGATGTCTTGTTCCACCCACCGAATCCGCTTCACGCCACACCGCCACCGCCCACCGCATCTTTGCCCGCCTTCTTCTTCTTGATCCGCACAATGGCTTCGGTCATGTTTGGTCTGATGCCTTCGGTCAACCATGGACCCTGGGTCGATTGCTGGTTCCACTTTAGTGGTTCAACAATTGGTTCCACTTTAGTGGTTCCTTTGGTTCGACGATCGCACTTTTCGGTCGATCGCTGGATCCATGGGATCTAACACCGGTGGATCCGTCATGGATCGATCTCGCCACTGCTCATACCGCAGTGATGATGCCGCCGAGAAGCCGCCGAAGTTTGGAGGATCCGACTTCAAGAGATGGCAAACAAAGATGCCGTTTCACCCACGACGTTGGGCTTCGCCAACTTCTTGGTAGAAGATGAGCCCGCCGCCGGGTCAAGTGACGGACTTTCACGTCCGAGCAAACATATATGACAATGGCGACCTGGCGACTACCTTTGTAAAATTTTATACTGTAGTTTAGAAGATAGCTTGTATAGTGTTTATGTTGCTGTAACGACATCCAAAAGTATGTGGGATGCGTTAGAAAAGAAGCACCGTAGTGATGATGCAGTACAAAGAAGTTCATTGTAGCCAAATATTTGGACTACAAGATGGTCGATTCCGACCGATCACGGACCAAGTGCAAGAGTTTCAACTCATTGTGCACGAGGTTCAAGTCAAGGGCACACTGTTTTTGGACGGCTTTGTCGCCGCCACGATGATTGAGAAGTTACCGGGGTGGAGAGACTTCAAGGTCTACCTTAAGCACAAGCGAAAGGATATGACACTGAAGACTTGATCGCCGATCGCGATCGAGTCCGACGTGAAGAAGCTAGAACTAAAAGGAAAGGCGATCGATGTTAGAGCCAACCTGTTGGAGAGGCGGTCCCTCCAACAAACGTGTTCGCCCCAATGTCAAAGATAAAGCAAAGGAAGGTGGTTTCCGTAAGTTTGACGGGATCACATAATTGTGGCAACACGGCCACACGAGTGGACCGCCACGCCCCTAAGAAGAAGAAGGCTAAGCAAGTTACCAACGTTGTCGAGAAGGACTTCGACAAATGGGACAAGGATGACTTGGCTGGTGTGGTGACCGAAGAAGTCAACCACGCCGAGAATCAAGGTGGATGGTTCATCGACATCGGCGCAATCACAGCACGATGCGCCGAAAAGATGCGCTTTCTCCACCTACAAGCCTGCTGAGGGAGGAAGCTCAACATGGGAACCAAGTCATCCGAGGTTGCCGGAGTTGGTGATGTGGTGCTCAAGATGTCGTCCGCATCGAGATCACCTTGAAGGATGTACGCATGTCCGGGACATTCGCAAGAATTTAGTGTCGGCCTCATTCTAGTTAATATGGTTTTAGACTAGTTTTGAGTCGGACAAGTTTGTCTTGACTAAGTTTGGAAAGTTCCTCAGGGGTTATCTCACCGGGGTCTTTTCAAATTGAATGTAATGGTTGCGTACCGTGTACCCAAGATTGCTATGAATAAAATGCATCTACTTCCTCTTACTTGACCGAGTGCTCGATTTATGGCATTGTAGATTAGGACATGTTAATCTAAATGCAATAAAAGATTAGTAAATTTAGATTTACTAAAGTTAAATGAAGTTAATACACAAACGAAATGTGAGGTTTGTGTGGAAGCCAAATGGCTAAGTTACCGCTTCATTCGGTAGAACAGAGCACTAAGCCTCTAGAACTTATTCACACCGATGTGTGTGATTTAAAGTTGTACAAACTAGAGGTGGTAAAAAGTACTTCATCACGCTTATTGATGATTGTACAAGATATTGTTATCTTTACCTTCTAAGAAGTAAAGACGGCGCTATTGAAGCTTTTAAAACTTCAAGAACGAGCCGAGAATCAATTGTCGTCGAATTAAGACTATTCAAGTGATAGAGGGGAGAATATGTAGTCCGCTTGAGGCATTATGCAACGAAAGTGGTATAATACATCAAACGACAGCCCTTATTCACCTCACCTAATGGCGCTCTTGAACGAAAATCGAACACTTAAGGAGATGATGAATGCTTTGTTGATTAGTTCGAGGTTACCCGTAACTTGTGGGGAAGTCGCTTTGACACCAACTACATACCGAACAAGATTCCACTCAAAGGTAAGGATGTCACTCCTCACGAGTTGTGGAGCGAAGAAAGCCATCGACAAATATCTCAAAGTGTGGGGTGTTTGGCGAAGGTTGAGGTGCCTCTTCCCAAACAAGTTACAATTGGACCTAAAACGATCGATTGTATCTTTATTGGGTATGCATCGAACAGCAGTACTTATCGTTTCGATCCACGGTCGAGGTACCGAGATATGTTGTGGGGACGACGATTCAATCAAGGAATGCTATATTCTTTGAAAGTGTTTATCCTCAGAAAGACAAGGATAAAATGAAGCCGATTCTAGCAATAGAGCCGATGGTGAAGCTTGAGTTCTAAACCTTGGAGAAAGAACCGATATCGCATAAGCGATCGAGGTGCGATCCGGAGGGCCGGAACCGAGACGGCAAGAGAGTCGAACGCCAAAGAATTTTGGTCCCGACTATATTGCTCATGTTGACGAAGAACCAACTTCGATCAAAGTAGCCTATGCTCGGTCAGACGGGATGCTCCGCGAGAGGTCGCTCAAAGCGAAATTGATTCCATTCTCGCAAAACCACACTTGGGTGTTGGTTGATTTGCCGAAGGTTGTAAGCCCTTAGGATGCAAATGGATCCTTAAAAGAAAGTACAAGGCGGATGGATCAATTGAAAAGTATAAGTCCGTTTGGTTGTCAAAGGGTTTAAACAAAGAGAGGATACGATTTCTTCGATACCTATTCACCGTGGCGAGGATTACGCCTATTAGGGTGCTTCGCAATTGTCGCTTTGCACAATCTCGAGATTCATCAAATGGACGTTAAGACCGATTTTTGAATGGTGACCGAGGATGAGGTATATATAGAGCAACCAAGGGTTTGTAGTACCCGTCAAGAGGGTAAGGTATGCAAACTCGTGAAGTCTCTATATGGTTTGAAACAAGCGCCAGCAATGGCACTTGAAATTTGACAATGTAATGTTGGCAAATGGTTTCAAAATCAACGAGTGTGACAAATGTGTTCACGTTAAGAACACCGATAATGGTTATGTTATAGTGTGTCCGTATGTAGATGACATGTTGATCACGGGTAGCAATACTCAAGTCATTAATGACACAAAGCGCATGTTAAATAGAAATTTTGACATGAAGGACATGGGATTAGCTGATGTGATTCTTGGAATCAAGATTATAAGAAGATCGACGGAATTGTCTCGACACAATCTCACCACGCCGAGAAAGTGCTTAAGAAATTCAACGCTTGATAGTTTACCGCTAAGACCCCATCGAGCTCAATGTTCACTTGAGTAAGAACAGGTGAACCCGTTGGGCAAGAAGACTATGCTAAGGTCATCGGTGTTTGATGTATCTTACAAATTGCACCCGACCCGACATAGCTTGCCCAGTGAACAAATTGAGTCGTTACACGAGCAATCCAAGCAAGGAGCATTGGAAGGCTTTAGTGAGAGTTTTGAGGTACTCAAGTATACTCAAAATCATGGGTGCATTTCACGAGATATCCCCGGTGCTTGAAGGGCACTGTGATGCCAATCGATATCCGACACGAAAGATTCACTTTCTACAAGTGGGCGTGTTCACGATTGGGTGAGGTGTTGTTTCTTGGAGATCCACGAAACAGACGTGTATAGCCCGATCCACCATGGAATCGTAATTCATAGCTTTGGATAAAGTCGGTGAGGAAGCCGAGTGGCTCTGCAATTTTTGGAAGATATTCCATGTTGGTCTAAACCCGCGCCACCGGTGATGATTCACCGTGATAGCCAAGCAGCTATTGGAAGGCGAAAAGTGGTTTGTATAATGGTAAGTCTCGACATATACGCCGACATAATACCGTGAGGCATTTGATCTCAAGTGGGTTATATCAATCGACTATGTCAAGTCAATAGATAATCCGCGCATCCGATTAACCAAAGGGTCGAACCGAGATCAAATGATCAAATTGCTAGAGGAATGGGACTAAAATCCACATCTTAAGAACAATCATAGTGGTAACCCAACCATGATGACCTGGAGATCCCAAGAACTTGGTTCAACGGGAGAACTAAGCTATATGAGTTCGTGTATAAACACTCAAGTTCTGCTTCTAGAAAGCAAACGAGTGTTGAAAAACTCGCTTAGTGGGTAGGTTGAGTCGCCGACTCTTAATGATTCCTAAGATACTCGGCGAGGTTGAGTATGGCAAGATACTCTTGAAAGAATCACCTATGTAAGTGCGGGGCCGCTTCAAACAAAACACTTATGAATCCAAAGTGGATGTCCATGGCCAAAATGGAATCAAACGTGAGAACGGATGAGGTTGAGGTGTTAAAGTGTTAATACCATTGTTTCAAAGGCACCGTGGGGAATAGTTCAAGGCATCGTGTCCACTAATCCGCCTGTACTCGATGGTACTAACTATGGAAGGTTCAAGGCCATAAACCACCCGTCCAAATATTTTAACATCTTTTGAGGATCGAGTCAGGTCTGCATCATGCATATGGCTATTTCCACTCATGTGGGGATTGTTGAAAATCGCGCATATATATATATAATATTATATATGGTCAAGTTTCGCGAAGCTACTTTGACCAAGATTTTGAGGACGAACGCTTAATTTTGTGAAATTAAATGGCATAGATCGATCTACGCCCGAGTAGATGATCGTGGTGTATTCACATTCTCAAACCGATTTCCGGTGAGTGAGAAATAATGGATCAAAGTTGGTCACTTAAACATGGAGTTATGTGATTAATGGGATAAGCATGGATTAATTAATCCTTATCCCACATTGATTAATGTACCTTCATTAATTGTCTATATAAGTGGGTCATTGAACACTTAGTATAATTATGTGCACAAGTGATGGGTGGAAAGCCCACGCAAGACACGCCGCGCGCCGCCGCCCGCCCGGCCCGGTGCCCGGTGCCCGCGCCGCCCGCCCGCGCCGCGCCTGCCGCGTGCCCGGCCCGGCCCGCCCGGCCCGGCCCGGCCCGGCCCGGCCCGGTTCGGCTCGTTCCGTGGTCCGTGGTCCGTGGTCCGGATCGTGGATCGTGGATCTGGATCTCGCAATTGGTCTGGGCGGTCCGCCGTTCTTTGGGCCTGCTCGTGGGCTTGCCGTGCCCTGGTTCCGTGGCCCATTGTCCTTATATTTTGGATCAACGTTTGATCGAGCCCAAAGATGAAGTTGGTCCGAGGCCCAATCGTGTAGCCCATCCGTTGGGCTCGTGTGCGATGGAGTTGGTCCGGGGCCCAACTCGTGCGCCCAATCCGCTGGGCTGCTTGTGCACGAAGAGACGCCCGGATACGCCCAACGAACCCGACGCACGCGTTGTCCAGATTCGTCGTAACCGTCGGTAACGCCTCCGACATGATGGCTCATGGAAACGTGCCCACGTTGTCTCCGAAACCGCCGCAGACTCATAGGGGACATAACTCCGTAACACCCGACATCAATGCGGTGTTGACTCAAGATGCTTCCCACGAGGGGACGATGCCTATAAATAGGACATGTCTCCCAAAGATAAGCCACCCATCGCAAAAGCATTCCAAAGATACTTTAGAGCACTCTGCATACATACTTTCTCTGGCCCAAGCTCGCCTCGCCTCCGCCCAGTCACGGAGCTCGTTGGTCCATGGTGTCGCCACCCACGAGACGCTGCTTCATCTTTGGGGACGATACGCGGATCCGAGAGCACTACCTGGCGTATCTCGCCTTATGGAAAGAGGCCTCGACTAAGCATCTGCTTACGGTTTTGTTTTCCAGTTTCGATTGTATTTTCTTGTTTTAATTCATTGTTAGTTTTGATCTTCTATTTTTCTGCTTTTAAGTTGAATACGCCCGCAAGTTCTGTACTAGTTCAGACACCTTTTCCAACAACACACAGCTTCAACTATATTTCAATGGTGTGGTTACAGATTAGAAATCATAGAACTCAAGCTCAAGAACTCTCTAATGGCAGAATAATAAATCTCCCAATTCCTCAAGCTATTCTATATTTCAATCCCACACACAAAAACCCGTACCAAAAATGATTGAATCTAAGCTATATATAGAAATTTGTTACACGGTTATTATCACATAATGCAGCAGCAACAGTTTTCTTGATTTCTCTCTCCTCCAACGGTTCTATTGAGCTGTAACAGCTCTAGAAACCAGAAAACCTTTTTTGCAATTAAGTCCTTGAACTTTCTTCAAAGTACAAACTGACTCTAGCTACTATATTTGTGGCATACCTCACATTCTCCAACCTGGTTACAGAATAGTGAGCAGGTTCATAATATGAAAGTAGAATTCAGTATAATAAAATCTTATTTTTAGAGCACATTGTTCTATTAACTTCGAAACAAGAAACTTTACCCTATTGACTAATTAAAACGTGCAAGAAAACAAACCGTATAAAAATGTGCCGTTTAATGCGTGAAAAATAAAAACATGTCCAATTCATATATCATGTCAATATTTTCATCCACAAATCTCCACAACACGACCATTTCCCCGCATGTCTTCTCTCTCTAGATGCATTTTCTTCAACATAATTTTCGGAAATTTAGTGATTAATATAATGCAAGTCTCGTAAGCATGTTTTCTTGCCACTAAAAATTTATTTTCACCTAATTACCCATGCAAATATGTCTGCCCCTAATGCATCTTTCTACGACGAGCTATCAAATGTGACCGTCGAAGCTTCCTCCGCCCCGTTTCTCACCCGCCGCCCGGCCGTCGCAGATCAAAAGGAGCTCCGGGGCCGGGCATCGACAGTGATCTGCCTGTTGATGATAGGGCTGTTGGGCGTGGGATTGTTTCTTGTGGTCAGATCATCGTCACATGGCTACGATGAGAGCACGACGACGGGGCCGGCGCCAGCAGAGCGGGGTGTGAGGGAAGGGGTGTCCGCCAAAAATGGACCAAAGGTAGGACCTGCGTATCCATGGACTGCTAAGTTATTGGCATGGCAAAGAACTGCCTACCATTTCCAGCCTAAGAAGAATTGGATGAATGGTGAGAATTGTTTCTCGACTTCTTTACTTTTCCGATTTTGAAACTACGATTATGGTTGTTTTTAAGTGCAAATATTTGAGTCAAACAATACATACCGTCCACGAAATTTATCATATGTTTGATCGGCATAAATGTTAAGAAAATGATTGGTAGATGTCTTTTAAGTGGATAAAGTGAAGACTTTAAGAGTAAAATGAAGGAGATAAAATAGAATGATATATTAAAATGAAAAATGTGATACTTTTTATGGACGCCCAAAATAGAAATTGTATAGTACTTTTCGTGGATGTAGGGAGTATATAATAGCGTGCGTTTTTCGATCCCACGTTCAATGTCCTATATTCGTATTTTTTATTCAATTCCAGTTTCATATGTTTTAATTATTTTTGTCCACTCAAAAAGGAAAAAAAATTAATAATGTTCTATATCTGTTAATTAGTAAATATTTAATGTGTTCAAAGTCCCGATTGACATCGATATAATTATCTAGAAGCACATAATACTTTGTAAATATGTTTTGTAAAAGAAAGCCTGGATAAATTCTAGGTTTTTAAGGGTAAAGAACAAAGTGTTTATAGTCCACTAATTTTTTACTCTTCTATTAATTATAAAATTATTTTTCTTTATTTGTATATGTTACAGTTTTAATTTATCTAATGTTCCTATTATTTGTCTTGAATTCTGGGGTTGCGATGGCGTTGGTGGAATTTGGCTCGTATATTTATCTCAGATCCTAATGGTACGTAAGTCCATTTTGTTTCCTAATATTTTTCGTTCCATGCTTATTCACATATTATTTTTTTCTGCTAGTGTACGTATTGCTTTTGTACTTTCCTCTAAAATATACAACTCAACTAAACATTAGAACCACACAATATCCATAACAAATAACATTTTATGATGTGTATCATAAACTGGAAAACGAGACATGTTTCATCAAAAGCGTTGACGGTATATTAGACATAATAACAAATAATAATCATCTAAAACAAAAATGGTAAAAATTTATTCTATTTGGAGTTATTGGCACATAAATACACCAACTTTTGGCCAATTTTGGGTTTTCCACAAATTTTAAAAGTTGTCACAAAATATACAAACTTAATGACTTTAGTGATTTTACCACGATTTCAAATTTAAGCCAAATTAAATCTGACTTGACATCTCGAAAATTTAGCATAGATAAAACAGTCAGTGATATAAACGATAACATAGAGAGAGGATATCGATTATTTTGATCTCAACTAGAACCAGACGATGAAACAAACGAGATGACTTGATTTTCGTAATGAGGGTTGACGCAATGAATCATAGAAATAAAAAAATTAGATTTATTTTGATGGAACAACAATGTTTTATGTCCTTTCCTACGATGTCGTTTATATCACTAACCGTTTAGTTTATAGTAAATTTTCGAGATGTCAAGTCAGATATAATTTAGTTTGAATTTGAAATCGTGGTAAAAACACTAAAGTCGTTAAATTTGTGTATTTAGTGATAATTTTTAAAGTTCGTGGGAAAAACCAAAATTGACATAAAGTTAGTGTATTTATGCGCCAATAACGCTTTTATTACCTATCAAAATTAGATTTTCTACTTCAAACTACATTTGTTCTGTTTTATTGTATCAGCTACAAAAACTGTTTGTCTATAATACAAATCGTACGTTCAGATCCAATATGCCTTTATATTAATAGATTCAAAAATCAAAATCCTTTTGAACTAGTTCATCAATTCAACCGTATTTATTATACCCTAGGCTCATTTACTTCTTGACTATCTACTTCAGTCACAGTACTGAATAATACCAAGCCTATTTACGAACCCTAATACAATATATATATAGGTCCACTGTTCTACAAGGGATGGTACCATTTCTTCTACCAATACAATCCATACGGCGCCGTATGGGGAAACATTGTTTGGGGCCACGCAGTGTCATCCGATCTCATTAATTGGCGCCACCTCCCAATCGCCATGATCCCGGATCAATGGTACGACATTAACGGCGTTTGGACCGGCTCCGCCACCTTTCTCGAAAACGGTAAGTTAATCATGCTCTACACTGGGTCGACCAACGAGTCGGTCCAGGTCCAAAATCTTGCATTCCCGGCCGACTCATCCGACCCCTTCCTCATCGATTGGGTCAAGTACGCGGGTAATCCGGTCCTGGTCCCCCCACCAGGCATTGATATCAAGGACTTTCGGGACCCGACCACTGCTTGGAAGACCTCGAAAGGCAAATGGCGCATCGCCATTGGGTCTAAGATTAATAGGACAGGCTTGTCATTGGTCTACGAGACCAAGGACTTTGTAAGATACTGAACTCTTGAACGATGTGCTTCACGCGGTACCCGGTACGGGCATGTGGGAGTGCATTGACTTTTACCCAATTTCCACCACTGAGAAAAGAGGGCTCGACACGTCGGTTACCGGCCCAAAAGTGAAGCACATTGTGAAAACTAGTCTTGATGATGATAGAAATGACTATTATGCCATTGGAACTTATAATAGTAACAATGGAACTTGGACCCCCGATGACCCTAAATTAGATGCCGGTATCGGATTGAGGTACGACTATGGAATTTTCTACGCATCAAAGACATTTTACGATCAAGAAAAGGAGCGGAGAGTGTTGTGGGGATGGATCAAAGAGACTGATAGCGAAGAGACCGATATACGAAAGGGTTGGGCGTCACTTCAGGTACTTTTCTTGCTAACTTCGTATAAGATTGATAGATGACATAATAATATATTTTATTTATTCATTATTATACATTAGAATCATATTACTTTATCTTAATGTAGCTGGCCAGCTAATTATAATGGTTATATGCTATCATGTTTAGGCTATTCCAAGGACAGTTCTGTACGACATGAAAACAGGCACCAACCTCTTGCAATGGCCGGTGAAGGAGGTGGAGACATTGCGATTGGAAAAGAAGGTCATCGACGTAGAGGCTAGTGCAGGTGCTGTCGTGCCCCTCGACGTCGGCCCCACGTCTCAGGTAGAAATACTGTTATTTTTTTACCTTAAATTGGTATATCTTTAGAATTTTATTTTATTTTTTAGCACCCTTCGACCTCGTTGTAACAAAGATTTGGTTCCCTAACTATTTATCTGCGCTCGACCTTATATATATGTGGTAATCTCTATGCTTAAAAACCCGATTCTGACATCTTTCGCAGCTAGACATCGTGGCGGAGTTCGAAGTAGACGAGGAGGCCATGAAGAGAGTAGACGGCAGCGACGCAACCTATGATTGCTCCGGCAGCGGTGGCGCTGCCTCGAGAGGCGCATTAGGACCATTCGGCTTGTTAGTTCTCGCGAATAAAGGCCTTACCGAACATTCGCCAGTCTATTTCTACATTTCCAAAGATGCTAACGGAAACTTCCAGACATTTTTCTGCGCCGATCACTCAAGGTTGAGAAACTTCTAGAACTTACTACATTACATTTTATTGTTACAATTTTGTCTTCTAACATGCACGTGTATTGATTTGTCTTAGGTCGTCTGAGGCAACTGACGTGAGCAAAGCAATCTACGGCAGCACTGTGACAGTACTGCAAGGCGAAAAATTATCTATGAGAATCTTGGTAAATATACTTAATTAATTTTATTTTATTTTTGTCAATAACGAAAAATATTGATGGAAAAAATTGGGTTGCAGATTGATCACTCGATCATTGAGAGCTTCGCGCAAGGCGGGAGAACATGCATCACATCGCGCGTGTACCCCACGAAAGCTGTGGGCAATGATGCGCAGATTTTGCTGTTCAATAATGCTACAGAAGCGAAGATTAATGCGTCGTTGCAGATATGGCAGATGAGTTCTTCTGCATTCAGACACGCCGCCATCTTATGCGTGCATGCGCTTGTTGTCTTAGTCATTTCGATGATTTTGTAGGAAATTTTCTGGGTTTTTTTTTTGTTTTTGTTTTTTCAGTGTTAGCTCCATTGTTGGAGAGAGAATTTTTGCAGGATGATGAAATTGAGAATTTGTAGTGAATTAAAAACGGGAACGAGAATCTGTAGGGAATAAAAATGTTTTTGAAGTCTTTTTATATACTCTTAAAATTGGTGAGAGCATCTTTAGTTTATATCTGGGGAATTTTCTTTTTGAGTAGATCTATTTTTTCATTATCATTTTTTTATACTTTACGAGAAGGATTATTTAGGGGTGAGCTAACTCAAATCTAAACCGCAAACTAATTGAATCAAACCAAATCAAAATTAGCTGTTTGGTTCGGGATTTTTAATCAAATCGATTCGGTTCAGTTTGGTACAATAAAAATCGAACTAAATACCGAACTCAATCGAAATAGGTATTTTTTTTGGTAAAGTAAGAGTATGTTTGATATGTACTAAGGTTTCACTTTAATTTAGGCTCTCTCGACAAATAAATAGATTTCAAAATACGTATTGATAATTGAGGAATAGTGTAATAATTAATGCATAATTATTCGGTAGAAGCAGACATTTTCTCTTATACAAAACAAAAATCGCCATCGAAATCCATATAAAAATAGTTCTTATGTTAGGATTATGAATCTCCTTTCCTTTTACTAATTACCAATTACCAATGTGGTTAGTTGGTAGTAAATCACCACGTTATAGTAATAAAGATAACTATATTTTAATTGTAACTCTAGCATGATTTTTAAAGCTCGTCTATTAGCTACATATTGCTAAACAAGTCATTAATCGAAAATAGTAGTGATGGGATATGGCCCAACCGCTCGGGCCATTGGCGCTCCAAACGAGTCGGGTCCGACCTAATGGATCGCCCTACTCGGTTAAGTTTCAAAGCCCAAGATCCAAACCCTATTCAAGACCAAGTCAAAGGCGGAATCTGGGGATCCAGTTATGGAAGGAGATCGTGATCGGTTATGAAAGGATATCGTGATCCCACAAATCGAGGATCCGAGACATCTTTAGAGATCCACAAACATGTATAAATAGAGGTTAGGTCGACGGTAAAGGGTTAGCAACTATTAGAATTCTAGGGAGCTTTTCAATACCTTCATTGTAATCTTGCATAGTGAAAGTATTGAGGAACAACTCCTCCGTGGACGAGATCGATTCTTGATCGAACCACGTAAAAGCCTCTGCGTTCTTTACAATTTTCATAAATCTCGTATACTAGATTTATCATTGGCGCCGTCTGTGGGAAACTTCGAACAAAAAGCTTCGTTTTTCTACAACTTAATGGCAAGAACTCGTGCAAACGTCAGCACAACCGGCGGTCTTGGCAACAACCGCTACCGAGGATGATCAAGTAGTCACGCAGCGCCGCGGAAAGGGGATTGCGGACGCCACCAGCGGCAATACACCTGAGGGTTACATGGAGAACATTCCTATACACCCTCGTGATCGCCGCTCTAACGAAGAGGAAGATGCCGACCTCAATCTGGGTGAATAGGCGGTTCACCGATCTCATGAGGTCTCGGCCAAGCCGTGTCCGAATTCCTCAACGCCAATCTCGCCCAATTCCGAGTTTCTCAACGAGAGGACAAACGGGCGGGCACCTCAAGAGCGCCGGATGGCGCGTTACGGGCGCCCGAGGTCGTTCGCCCTCCGAGTGATCAATGCTCACTGGGCGTGATAGCCGAGAATACGTAAATCACACCGTCGCCAAGTCAATCACCTCATGGACGGCCGCAACCATTCACCCGCGCCGCCTCGCGGAGCCGCCACCACCTCGAGACGCCGTCCGTCGGGTTCGAGAGGGATGAGAGGCGGAGCGAACTCTCCCTCGAAGAGACGATAGACGCCAAGTTCGGTCTCCTACCCCTCCAGAGAGAGATGGCAACGAGCTTAGGGGTTCGGCCGCACGGGAGGATCATCTCCTTTCTCCGTAGAAATCTTGGACACACCATTGCCCCGGTGATACAGTGGCACCCAACATCGGCGCCACGATGGTCTTGGGGACCCTCCGACTTCCTTTTCGCCACACCACCAACATAGCGAATCAAGGAATGGAAGATTTTCATATGCAAAATCTTCCCGAGGTCTCGATCTCCAACGCCCAACGTTGGTTCACCCGCCCGCCGTAACAACATACATCGCTTCAAGGATCTTATGGATCAGTTCAAATGGCGCTTCTACCAGAAGATGCCACCTCAGCAACCGTCATCCGACCTGCTCACCATCCGCCAAGGACGGGACGAGACGATGTCAAATTTCATCTCGCGATTCATCAAGGAGTCCCTCAAGATTGATGAGAGTAACGATCTCTACATCATCAATGCGTTCAAAAAACAGAATCCGACCTGGCGCCCAGAAAAAAGAGATCACCAGAGAAAGTCTAAAGACGGCGAGCCGCCTCTGGACTCTGGTTGACAATTACGTCAAGGGGGACGAGTCAGATCGCAAGAAGAGAGAGACCTAGGACGAGCAGAAGGTCGAGAGGAAGAGGCCAG
This sequence comes from Salvia rosmarinus, assembly GCA_036937905.1. Lineage (NCBI taxonomy): Eukaryota > Viridiplantae > Streptophyta > Magnoliopsida > Lamiales > Lamiaceae > Salvia > Salvia rosmarinus. The sequence goes on along the minus strand of CM072823.1, from coordinate 7,622,876 downwards.
ACGACCGAGAAAGAGGCACTGATCGTCGAAGTGCCTTCGATAGGATCAAGAAAGGCCCGATGGAATCCAGGCTGGGACCTCGGCCAAACCCTGGTGGCAACGCGCCTCATTTGCTCAAATCGAGGGCGTAAATATTTGAGCTCCACATCGAGCTCTTCCCAAACCCTCCCATGAAAGCGAGGATCCAAGAAGAGGTCGACGAGAAGTATTGTGATTATCACCAGGGTATGGTCACAATACCGAAGATTAGAAACTTGAGCTCGTAGATCGACGAGCTCGTCAAAGAAGGAGGCGCCAAGAAGTACCTCGACCGACCCGGCGGGGAATAAGAAGCGCGAGAGGAAAGAATGGAGGTGGCAACAATCTGCGGGCCATCCTCGATTTACGACCCAACACGAAGATGACGAGGACGATGGTCCCAATGCCATGGAACAAGTCTACGCCATTACGGACCGCCCATAGGTGCGACGAGGTCGTCGTGAAAATCAAGCTTCGGGAGACCCACCCCGAGGAGCCAAAAACAAACGACTCCGGACGGTGAGAACATCGTGTTTTCAAGGACGACCCGGTGCCCAAGATCATGCCCCACCAAGATGCTATTACTATACAAGCCGTGGTAGGCAACAAGAACGTCCACAGAGTATACATCGACATCGGGCCTCTCACAAGATCATCTTCCGTAGTCTGCTGGACAAACTTGAGGTGGAGGATCCAAATACATCCCGCACCGTCCAAACTTGAGCTTTACTCAGAGACGGTCCAACCGTAGGCGTTATCACCCTTCCGGTCACGGCCGGACGTCTCCCAAGTCGGTCACCAAGGCCATCCAGTTCTTCTGGTCCGAGCCCCTCCATACAACATCATCCAGGAGAGATTGGCTCTACGCCACCAGGCCATCCGCCGGTCTACCACCTCACCATCAAGATACCCACCCGGTGGAAGTGCTAAGCATCCGGGGTGACCAAACCACGGCTAAGGAATGCCTACGAGTCTCAACCTGTGATGTGGCCTTACCTCGTGCCTAGCAATTCTGTAAACCTCGGAGGCGACCCCGGGACGATCTAACTGACGACCTCCAATTATACGACAACGATCCTTCCAAGGTCGTCAAGGTCGGCATCCAGGGTCCAACTGATATTCGACAAAGACGTCATACGACACGAGGGAATACAGGACGTATTCGCATGGTCCCCACTCGACATGATCGGAGTGTCACCCGAGCTCATCACTCATCGCCTCAACATCGACCCGGCTACCAAACCAGTTCGGCAGAAGAAAAGAGGGTTTGTGGCAGAGCGCAGCCAGGTCATAAGAGACGAGGTAACTCAACTCCAGGAGGCTAAGATTATGTTCGAGGTCAAATACCCGACACGGATAGCTAATCCGATGCGTGGTCCAAAGCGAGGAGGGGGCGATGTGTGTCGACTATACCGACCTCAACAAACACCGCCCAAAGGATTGCTACCCTCCCCGATATTGACAAAAGGTGGAGGCACGGTGGGCCACGAAATCTTGATTTCTGGATTTGTACAGGGTACCACCGTGTCTTGATGAGTAAAGAGGATGCTCCAAAACGGCGTTCATCATCGACTTTGTGTCACAGCGTGCGAAAAATGCCCTTCGGCCCGAAAACGCCGAGCTACCTACCAGGATGGTGGGCGCCATATTCAAAGATCATATTGGGAAGATCGTCGAGGTCTCGCCGACGACATCGTGGTCAAAAGCCAAAATGAAAGTTGTGCGACGACCTCAAACGATCCTCCAACTCCTCGGGTTGGCCAACCTCAAGCTCAACCCCACAAGTGCACATTCATGGTGAAGACGGAAAAATTCTTGGGGTGCTGGGTTTCCCAAGAAGGCTTGAAGGCCAATCCCATCAAGGTGAAGACGATACTTGACATGCAAGTATCGAAGACCATCCGTGAGATCCACAAACTCACCGGATGCTGGCCGGCACTCTCAGATTCCTATCCGGGCCGAAAAGCAACTTCCTTTCTTCAAGATCTTGAGAAGAGCCCGGACTTCGCCGGAAGGAAGAACACCATGTCGCCTTCACCCACCGGTGAAAGAGTACTCGCCGACCGCCCACACTGCCCCGCCCAAAGAAGGCGAGCTCCTTTTCTATACCTAGCCGCCTGACGAGGTAATCAGGTGGTAATCTGGTGCGAGATGAGATCGGACGACAACCCCTATCTACTTCATCACCGAGCTCTCAAAGGACCGGGAGACTAGGTACACGGGCGAAAAACTAGCGTTGGCAGTAATCAACGAGCAAGCTGCCTCCGACCTTATTTCAAGCCCATTCAATCCAATCGATCGACTTACCCCTAAGACAAGTCTTGTAAAAACGAAATCATCCGGGCAAGATAGCTAAGTGGGCATTGAGCTCGTGAGCATGACATCTTATACTCGCCCAGACCGGCCATAAAGGGGCAAGCTCTAGCTGATTTCCTGGTAGAGGTCAAATTTACCGAGGTCAACCCCGCCAGAGAGGTCACCCCGACCCCCGCTCTCACAACTGAGGAACACATCCTCGACCTACCTGAAGGCTGTTGGCAGATGTACGTGGATGGAGCCTCGTGCAAAACAGGTAGCGGAGCGGGCATTTTGCTCCTCGGCCGGAAAATCAAGAAGTGACCTATGCACTTCGGTTTACCTTCCCGACCACAAATAACGAGGTGGAGTATGAAGCCCTTATCTCGGGACTCCGTCTCGCAAAGGAATTGAAAGTGGAAAGATCCAAATCTTTGGAGATTCCCAGGTCGTGGTAAACCAGGTCTTAGGAAAATACGAGGCCAAAGAGGATCGAATGAAGCAATACCTTGAGAAGGCTAAGGAGATGCTGACCTCATTCAGGTATTCCGCAATTCATCGTATCCCACGAGGGGAGAATAGCCGAGCTGACATCCTCAGTAAATTGGCTTCGTCATCAACAAATCCACCAGTGGAGGAGGTTCATTCGAAGCATCATGAGCCCAACATCCGCATCATCATCGAGATAGAACGGAGCTGGATGTCTCCCATAAAGTTATATTTGGAAGAAGGTGTACTACCCCAAGACCGGCTCGAAGCCAAGAAGATGATGGCTAAGTCCTAAAAATACCTCACGATGAAGGCATTTTAACTTGAACGCCTCACGCAAGGCATACAGATTTGTTAACAGACTCGTGCTGTGAAGTCCTATCTTCACCACTCCCGAGATGCCTTGGGCGTAAGAGGTGGACTACGTGCTAAACGAGATTCACATGGGATCTTGTGGAAGCCACATCGGATCACGAGCTCTCTCCAAGAAGGCGAGGTCGCTATTATCGCCCACCTCATCCAAGAGCTCTACCGAGCTCGCCAAAATCGTGCGACTTCACGCCACGGTCAAGAAGCTACCATAGACCGACCTCGGAGCCTTGAGCCCCTCGCCTTCATGCAATGGGAATCGACATCGCTGGCCCTTCGATCGAGAACCGTGCCAACTCCGATACTTGGTCGTAGCCACAGACTACTTCACCAAATGGGTCAGTGGAGCCTCTTTCAAGCCTCACGAGCGTAATGATTGAGGACCTTCGTGTGGAAAAACATAGTTTGCCGCTTGGCATACCACATGTCTTGGTCTCGATAATGGCACCCAGCCGTTGATAGAAACTTCAAAGAATGGTGTGAAGAGCTCCAGATCAAACAACAGTCACCCTCGGTTGCGCATCCATGGCGAATGGTCGGACAAGTGATAAACCGCACGATCGCTCAATGATTGAAAAGAGGTTGACCGAGCTAAAGGTGATTGGGTTGAGAATCTCCTCAAGTCCTACGGTCCTATAGAACGACACCTCGGACTTCGCGGAGAAACACCCTTCACCCTAGTCTACGGCACCGAGGGCCATACCACCGGTGAGATCGACGCACCGAGCCCACGTACTCTTCACTTGACCAGACGATAACGAGGAGAACCTACGGTCAACCTTGATACTCAGAGGAAAACGTGAGCTCGCCTTCATCAATGAAGCTAAGTACAGCGCCCGGTCGCAAGGTACTACAACAAGAGGGTAAAAGCTTCTACACTCCAAGTAGGCGACCTCGTCTGCTGAAACAATGAAGCCAGTAAAGCCGAGCGTCTTAACAAGTTAGATCCGACATGGGAAGGCCCATACCGCATTCACGAGGACCTCGGCCAAGGGGCCTATAAGCTTGCCCACCTATCCGGTGCACTTATTCCCTGAACCTGGCATATCACTCATTTGAGGAGGTATTTTACATAGCTTTGATTTCGGATCGGCATCATGTTAGCCTCTTCCGCTTTTCGAAGTGCGATGTCATTTACTTATCAATAAAACATTTGTTTTTCTAATGAGTATTTCACTGCCTCGTCTTATATTTATGTGAACATCCATTCGGATAAAACACGATTAACCTTCAAAAGGGGCGCCTTGCGAAGATGGCACATCAGATAACTCATTAACTTGAGCGTCTCACGCAAGGCATACTGATTACTCATTAATTTGAACATCTACATGCAAGGCATACGGATAACTCATTAAATTGAACATCTACATATAAGCGGCGCCCGGATCGGATCTCGTCGGTTTATACCCCTTTATTTGGGAAGATATACACTTGGTAAGCGATGCGAATACATTTACGGCTAAAACCAAGTCCTAAGCTATATTCGTACCTCTCTAGGGAAAATATACACTTGATACAAAGCTTCAAATACATTCATGACTATACACCAAGTCTAAGCTATATACAGATCACTCGGGCTTCGAGCTCCACCGCCAAGTCTCGGTGAAGCTACAGTCTGAAACAAAATCCCCGGGTCGGAGATGAACACCGGGATGAACTCGATGCCTTCCACCCGATCGATGAGGTTGGCACCACCACCTACTACTCTAGCCGCACTTTGAGCAGTAGCAGAAGGGCCCCACCGAATAGGGCGCCACGAAATCGAGGTCGAACTTCGGTTCCTTGATCTTGTCGCCCACTGTGGAGTTCGACCCGCCCTGACACTCCACCGGTCCTTCCTTGCCGACCTGAGGCCCTTGCCCGACCTCGCCAAGCTCCTGTCGAAGAAGGCCGAGTCTGAGATGATCCCGTTGCAGCCGGACCCAATAACCGGAGCACCTCGGCGTGGTCCGCATAGCCGCTTCCCACCTCGACTTCGTCACCCCATCGGCGGTGGTCGGTAGGGGCCTCACTGCAGATCGGGGCATCGCCGCTGCAGACGAGCTCGTAGATCTGGAGGTATTTGACAAGGAGTCGAGGCGATCTTTAAAATTTTTTTGTCGGGCCCTCCCGTCCCTTAGCACCATGCCCTCGGCAAGCAAGCTCGAACTCGGTCATCGGCCCGGATATGGTGACGCCACCGGCTCGATGGATCACCTCTTCGTATTCCGCATGCTCCTCCGAGATCCGAGCCAGCTCCTCCGTCGCCAGCTCGAGCTTCTCCTCACACTGCATCAAGCATCCTTGAATGACGTCGGCAGAAACATCCGCCCCCTGGACTTCGAGATGTATGATTCTTAGCTTTAAGGTCTCGTTCTCAGCCAGAAGGCGGGCCACCTCACATTCAAACCTCTTGCGGTTGTTTCTTGACCCGGTGGAGGACGCCGAGCCGACCAATGACTGGAAATCCATACTGACCAAAATCTATGTCAGTTCGGCAGACCGGCTCCTCCAAAACAACACCTCCTCGTCCTTCTCAGCCAAGGTACCTCGAACCTCTTTTAGCTTGGTCAACAGATCATGATCGAGCCCGATATATTGTGAAGAAGAGTGCTAAAAACAAAGGGACAACACACATTTCAAAAAGTGGTATTTATTATTCACAAGAGCAAATATTACAAGGCACGGGATCCTAATGACCCCGGCAAATGAAGCTATTACAAGGGTCCGCTGACCTCAGCCTCCTTGCCGGACACGCCGACCTCCTGCTGCTGCTCCTCCTCCTGCTGCCGACCTCCTTCAGAAGGAAGGTGTGAGCTCGGCCCTGCCTCTCCAGCTTCGGCCCGCATCTCGGCCAGGAGTTCCTGAAGCTCAGGGCCTTCATCCTCCTTGCATTGGGCCACGGCCTCAGCCGTCAGAAGGGAAGTGGAGGTCGTCAGAGCCTCCAAAGACGGGAAGGAGCCCGACTTGGCCATCACCGGGCATATTCCTTCTCCATCGTCAGAGAGGCGACCTCGACCCGGCCATGCTCGACGCTTGTCGGTCGGGCATGGCAAACCGCCAAATCACCCGGTGGTCCGACACCACCGCGCCCCGAGCACGGCGGCGGGTCGAAATAAACGAAGAGAAGCTCTCCGACTCGACGAGTTTCTTTGGTGAAGGCCCTCAAGATCTACCCTCGACCCGCCGTGATATTCCTCTCCTCGGCTAGCTTCTTCTTCTCCTCTACCTCCTCTCGCGCCTCCTCAAGCTCGGCCCGAGCATCCTCCAATGCCTGTGCCTTCTTCTTCAGGCGGCCTCCGCAGCAGCCTCGCGCGGCGTCGCCTCGTAGCCGCCACCGCAAAGATCGACATCCGTCCTCGCATGCAAGAAAGCGTGGCCTCGCAGCAGCCCCCTCTCTCTCCGATGCCTCATACCGAGGCGCCCTCGGCAATGTACCCGCAATGTCTGCAGCCCCCATCATCGAACTCACATCACGAAATACAAAACAATCAGTAACACATCACAAAGGAGATACAGATGAATATGGAAGAAACCCATACCTTAGGGAAGGATATGGGAGAGCTAGAAGTTGGCACCTCGTACATGATCCGGGTACGGGTACCCCTCTCCGAGGTCGGACTCGACCTCAACCTCTCCGAGGTCGGACTCGGTGAGTTCTGATCACCGGTGGTTCGGTCGTCCACCACCACGGGCGCCTGGGTAGGCTCGGTCCGCCTCGCCTTATTTTTCGGAGGCGCCTGGCTCGGTGAATGTGCAGGGGGTGATGAGGCCGCCGCCTGAGCCTTACGTGGATCGAGTTTCACTGCACAACAAGAAAAATTTGTTAACACGACGACATCGGACATATAAGCAAAAGGAATAAGGGTGCCCTCACCCGTCGACCCGATCTCAAGGCATCGACCCATAGATGCTCATCCGCATCATTCAGTCGCTCTCGGTGAAATCACAAGAAATTTCACCGAAATTGTTAAGCTAGTCCTCAAAGCACCGGTGGCCTCGACCTTCACGCCCTTCATTTTGCCAAGGCCCCACTCGTACCTTAGATGCCCATCAGACCGCAAAAAAAATATCTATTTTGCCAATGGGACACCTTAGAGGGGGCAGCTACCTTGAAGGTATGCCGAGGAGACAAGTAATATACACCTCCTATAGTCTTGACGCTAAAAAACCCCATCAAAACCTCGAAGGAGAACTCCTCATGAAGGCCATAACAGGCGAGCCCTAACCCCACCACCGACCTAATGGAATTCGAGGTCAGTTGACATATGGGAATCTGGAAATACTCTTGAATACTTAGGAAAATTGGGGCCAAGGGAAACCTAAGGCCGGCCTCCTCGTCTGCCCACGATATCTGATGACGAACCCTCCGGAGGGCCATAACCCTATCCCCGATTGCGGCGAGGCACCACCATGCCTCCGTGAATATGATATTCCTTCGCCATCTTACAGTTCATCCACCGTCGAGTCGACCTCGCGTCCCTCAACCTATACCCGTCCCAAACAGATGGTATCACCTAACCCCGGGCGCTTATCCCCATCGACCTACCCAACAGGGTGTGACACATATAATCCCTAATCTCGACATCACTATCGGGGGTGGAGGACAACCGAGCAGAACCAGAAGCAGAACAAGATGTTTCCATCGGAGAAGACGAAGTAGAGGATGAAGAATACATACTTACTTTTCAGTGAGAGAAAGAATGCTCCGTCAACGAGTTCTGGAAGTAAATTCTGGAAAGCACTGAAGGTTTTCTCTAAAGCAAATGAAGAAGGAAATGAACAGTTTCCTTATACGGGCCTATTTATAGTACAAAGAGGCGCCCAAACCTGCCGTTTCAACTTCCCACGTGGCTAATCGCGATTTGATGTGAAGTAGACAGCGCGCACGCTGCGTTCGAGCACCCACCAACCGTCCGGGCGCGTATGGCGTGCTCTAGGACGACCGACACGCCGGTCTAATCGTGCAATCATCACCGACCGGACCTCGGCATTCTCCCCGCAGACATCTCTATCCAGGTCGGACCTCGGCATCAACCTGACGGATGCCGCCGTCCAGGTCGGACCTCACGGACAACTCCTGTCGTGTCGGACCTCGGCGTCCTCCTAATGGACATCGTCGAGTCGGACCTCAAGATCCTTCGGCGGACATATCCGTCGTGTCGGACCTGCGTGATCAACCGGACGAATGTCGCCGTCTGTGTCGGACGACCGACATCTGTCTGTGTCGGACCTCGGATTCCGCCTGACCGACATCTCTGTCCAGGTCGGACCTCGGCATTCTCCTGATAGACATCTTTGTCCAGGTCGGACCTCGGCACCACCCTGACGGACACCTCTGTCCAACGCCAAGCGACTCAGTCCAGTCCTCGACAAACTATCCCAGCCAAGGAAGGGCAGATCGCCTAACTCAGCTCGGACCCAGGCGAACCAATCAAACCTTGACATCAAAAAGATTGAAAACTTTCGACAACAACCTCAGCCGAGCAACAACCAGCCTCGGCAAAATACGCTCTTCACCCCACCGACATAGTTGTTACTCGACTATTTGGGGGCTATGATGGGATATGGCTCAACCGCTCGGCCCACCGGCAGCCCAAACGAGTGGGCGACCTAATGGATCGCCCCTACGCGGTTAAGCACTAAAGCCCAAAGATCAAACCCTATTCAAGACCAAGTCAAAGGCGGAATCTGGGATCCAGTTATGGAAGGAGATCGTGATCGATTATGAAAGGATATCGTGATCCCAAAATCGAGGATCCAAAGACATCTTTAGAGATCCACAAACATGTATAAATAGAGGTTAGGTCGACGGTAAAAGGGTTAGCAACTATTAGAATTCTAGGGAGCTTTTCAATACCTTCATTGTAATCTTGCATAGTGAAAGTATTGAGGAACAACTCCTCCGTGGACGTAGATCTCATTCTTGATCGAACCACGTAAAAGCCTCTGCGTTCTTTACAATTTTCGTAAATCTCGTATACTAGATTTATCAAGTAGTGAGATTAAGTTTTTCCGGTTCTGATATTGTTATTAGTATCATTATAGTTTAGTTTAATTTAGTTTGAAATTATGAATTTAAATTTGCAATTAGCTTATTACATTTTCTTTGATTTTACCCGAACCGAACAAAACATAAAATTTTTGGTTTAGTTTGGTTCGATTTGGATGAGCAATTAAGTTTGTTCGATTTAAATTTTTAAAGTCAATTCGGATACGGTTTTTTTCAATTCGGTTTAGTTTCGGACAGAACCACCCAAATACTCATCCCTAGGAACATGTGGTGTCTGATTTCTTTACTTTGGCAACAAAATGAATGAGTGGTCCATCCGTGTTGAACCCGAAACACTACCCGTTCCAATGATTGAAGAACCTGTTCAATTGACACCAGAAAAAATCGAGAGAATTAGGAGAAACCACAAGTACTCAAAACCTCACCCACTCTAGGAATCCACCAAGAGTTTAGAGAATAACAAGAAGATAAACTCCTTAACAAGCTTAAAGCTCAAGATAATATATATAAAATTCCAATGATCCTCCATCTATTACATATGAGGCCTTTTTATAGGCAAAAGCTAAAAAATGAAAAGACATGAACTTAATAAATAAAGATCTTAATGAGGAATGTCTAAAGGTTGATGATCAATGAATTTGGATTCAAAAAGTTGCCAAAGAAACCAAAAGTTGGAGAGTTTTCCAAATTCCCGTAGGCATTGTAGCAGCCTGGCAGCCTCCACTCAAAGTGTCATAACTTCCTCCACACTTAATATTTTTGAGTGTCGTTTTTTTTGCTAGAAACTAGACTCCTTTGGCCTTCCAATGGTATATTGCATGTCTCCTAACTCATAGCGAATGAAAGCAGTTTATTTCTTGAAGTTGACAGTTCAGCAGGCCATTTCGACGTCATTCTCTCCGGGTTGGAAAAAATTCGCCCTCGAATCTTGATCGAGCTCATCGCCAACATAAGGAGAAAGATCTGAAACATTGAAAGTGTTTGAAACTCCATACTCTGCAGGAAGATCCACCTTGTAAGTATTATCTTCTCCCGTAGCACTTCAAAAACTTGTCGAAGGTGCTCCAAATGTTTTTCCGGGCTGGAACTATAAACAAGAATATCGTCGAAGTAGACCACAATTTTTTTTCCAATAAATGGTTTAAATAAATGATTCATAAGTCGCATAAAAGTAGAAGGGCATTAGAAAGATCGAACGGTATAACCATCCACTCGTAGAGGCCATCTCTTGTTTTGAATGCCGTTTTCCACTCATCTCCTAGTGGTCTCATGCATATTTGATGGTAACCACTCCGAAGATCAATCTTGGAACCAATCTTGAAACCATGTAGTTGATCAAGAAGGTCATCAAGTCGAGGGATAGGAAAGCGGTATTCAATAGTGATTTTATTCTCCGCTCTACTATTGATGCACATACGCCATGAATTATCTTTCTTTGGTACAAGAAGGGCGGGACAGCGTAGGGACTCTTACTTTCTTGCACAAGACCTTTAACCAAAAGGTCATCAACTTGTCGTTGCAGCTCTTCGTGCTCCTTAGGACTCATTCGGTAGGCTGCCTTGATCAGAATTGATGCGCCTGGAATTAGATCAATGCAATGTTGAAGACTTCGCTTTGGAGGTAGCCCCGATGGAATATCTTTAGGTACCACATCTTGAAATTCTTGGAGAAGTGGCTGAACTTGTAATGGGACGTCAAGAATGTCTTAATTTTCCTTAAAAACCACCAAAGCAAAGGCTTCCATTGACTCACACAATGCCCTTTCAACTTGAGATTTGGAGAGCAGATTATTTCCCTCACCTGTTGAAGGTTTAGGAACATTCTCCATTCTGGAAGAAGCCAAAATGATATTCTCACCATCTTTGATAAAAGTGTAAGTATTTTTGAAACCATCGTGATGTGTTTTCCTATCATATTGCCAAGGTCTACCAAGAAGCAAATGACATGCATCCATGGGAATAACATCACACCAGACTTCATCCTTATATTTTTTTCCAATTGAAAATTGAATAAGACATCTTTTGTTACCTTGACCTCATTTCTCTTTCATGACCATGAAAGCTTGTATGGTTTAGGATGGTCTTGCTTTTAGCTCAGTTTCTCAACCATCGTAGAAGCCACAACATTCTCACAACTTCCTCCATCGATAATGACGCTGCACACTTTGCCATGAGAAGTGCATCTAGTATGAAAAATGTTGTTCGAAGCCACGAATCATCTTCTACATAGAAAGCATTGAGGCTTCGTCGAACCACCAAAGCTTCTCCGTGGTCCTCGTACGTAATTTCTTCTTCCTCGTTGGCATCATCAAATATTGGTGTTGTCTCATAAGGATCTTCGTCAATCTCTTCTTCAACAAGCGTGATGATTCTTCGAGTTGGACAATCTGCAGCGAAGTGTCCAAAACCTTTGCACTTGAAACACGATTTTGGTTGTTAGAGCCACTTGGTTTCATAGGGCTTACCTTGCTCTCCGGCTTGCATCAATCTTCGCATTTACATCCTTCATTGGTATGCTTTTCGATGAATACGTCATATCGATTAGAAGTACTCTTATTTGAAGAAGCGACCACCAAACCGACTTGAATCTTTTTGTTGTTTCTCCACCTTGAGAGCTAGCTTACATACGTCATTGTAAGTCCAATATGGCTGCAATTGAACAACATTCCCAATTTCGTATCTAAGGCCTCCAAGAAATCGAGCAATAATTTGTTCGTCAGCTCCATAATGTCGCATTTCATCATAAGATTTTCAAATTCGATATGTAATCCTCCACAGATAGCTCCCTTTGCTTGAAGTTGTGATATTTGAGAAAAATATTTTGACGGTAGTTATCTGGCAAGAATTTTCTGCGTAGCTCCTTCTTCATCTTGCTCCATGTTTTGATCTTTTGCTTGTCATCACGCGTACGCTGCTTATTTAGATGTTCCCACCAAAGAGATGCATATTTTTTTAATTTGGTAGCAACGAACTTCACCTTAAGATCTTCCGAGACTTCTTTGAATTCAAAGACTCTCTCAACAGAGTTGAGCCAATCTAAGAATTCATCAGGATCATTTCTCCCAATAAAATCGGGAATATCAACTTTGAAGTCGAAAGACTTCTCTCGAACGTTGTTCCTTGGAGCTTTACGATCATGGGTTGAATTGTCACTTGAGTCACCATTCTCCTCACCATGAAAAGGATTAAAATCCGCTTCACGGTTTGAAGATTCAACTTCTGAATCATGATTCTCAGCATCACGATCCAAATGTTCGCCACGTGCAAGACGTTGCTCGAGTTGTTGTACTTGTCTCCTCAATTCCTCTAACTCGATATCGCGGAGATCGCGCTCATGCCTTTGGGCTCCACCCGGATTGTTTCTTCGACGTGGCGGCATCGCGAACCTTGGCTCTGATACCACTTGACACCGAAAAAAATCGAGAGAATTAGGAGAAACCACAAGTACTCAAAACCTCACCCACTCTAGGAATCCACCAAGAGTTTAGAGATAAACAAGAAGATAAACTCCTTAACATGCTTAAAGCTCAAGATAATATATATAAAATTCCAATGATCCTCCATCTATTACATATGAGGCCTTTTTATAGGAAAAAGCTAAAAAATGAAAAGACATGAACTTAATAAATAAAGATCTTAATGAGGAATGTCTAAAGGTTGATGATCAATGAATTTGGATTCAAAAAGTTGCCAAAGAAACCAAAAGTCGGAGAGTTTTCCACATTCCCGTAGGCATTGTAGCAGCCTGGCAGCCTCCACTCAAGTGTCATAACTTCCTCCACACTTAATATTTTTGAGTGCTGTTTTTTTTGCTAGAAACTAGACTCCTTTGGCCTTCCAATGGTATATTGCATGTCTCCTAACTCATAGCCAATGAAAGCAGTTTATTTCTTGAAGTTGACAGTTCAGCAGGCCATTTCGGCGTCATCAATATTTAAAAAATCTAAATGCAAAAGACCCATCCTTTTCGACTTGCAATTACGTAAAACTACCACTTTGGGAGCTGAAATCTGATTATCCCATCGTAGTAGACAAAAATCAAACTGGCATGGACGATAGTGCTAAGTTCATATATGAGCTAAGCAATTGTACCACATCTATGCCATAGAAACACATCAAGCAAATACTTTACAAGTAATGCACTAAAGTACAAATTTCTCCTCAATCAAATTTTGCTCAAGCAAAAACTCGATTACTCAAAAAAGTAAATACTAAGCAGGCTACTAGTCTATCCATAAAAACTACAACAATATTTGGACTATAATGATAAATATGATGCTTTATGTATAATATGTGTATAATTGTGGAGGATGGTTATAGCTTTTTGATGGTTCGGTGTGGATCATACCGGTATATGGGGTACAATATTTAAGGCAATTAAAACTTTTCTTAAACAAAACTTGACCTTCTACTAATATCAGTAGATGTCCGGTAACCGATGTCAGTAAATACTGAAAATAATACTGATGATTAGTACGGCAAAGAGGAGTCTTGTACTAAGTGTGGTTAGTTAGCAATTCTTTTTTTCTTTTTTTTGGTAATTTAATACAGAAATTTTAAAGGCTGTGTCACGGTGGACTCGAACCCGAGACCTTTGACCTCGGGCATTAACCACTCTACCACTAGGCCAACACACACACGTGTTAGCAATTCTATTGACTACTTCAACAACTGATCAGTTGGACTGATAACTAACTTTCGTGTGAAAGTGTTGGTTACTTTTTGCCTTACTAAAATTGATACTGGAAAATACTTAGTCAAATATTTGTTTAGCCAGTATTAGTTTTTCTCTTCAATAGCAAAACACTATTGATGCAGGTTTATGATGTGCTGCGTGTGCTAAGAGTGATGCAATTTAATAACATACAAATTTAAAGTACTGAAATTAAAAGAAGCATACTTATAATTTTTCGTGGTTCGGAGATATCAGCTCCTACGGCCACAGACTGATCAATCCACTACTTGGAATTGTCTTGCTTACGGGTGCAAGAATACCTAGGCACGGAAGGTCACTTTATATGTACCCCGACTTACTTGCCATATCTTCTTTCACTTACTGGTACAAGGAAACCTACTGCTTGCGCACGGGTGCAAGTGACCTAATCTTTTTGCTTACAGGTGCAAGAAAATCTAGCTTTTAGCAGCTAACACTTCGCTGTGTACTCACCTACTTCTTCTTTTAACTCCTAGTTACAGGGGTTTGGAAGAGGATTTTGGTTTCTTCAACTTATGGTTTAAGCTGTTACAAGCAACAACTTTAACTAGATCTAGGCGTAAAGAGTTTACAAAGAAAATCCTAGACTTTACGGGAATATATGTTAAATCCTGAGTAAATATTTATATTTGTAGTTTAGGATTTACTGATAACTTTGTAGAATTCCCTTCTCCGAAAATACGTTGTTCGAATGTTTAAGTTTATGAACTTGAACGCTTGTAGACTTGAGAGCTCGGCATTTCGGTAACCTTCAAAGGTTGGATCTCACGAGTATTTATATGAGGGATAATGAATAGTGTTGTAGGATAGAACACTAATCACATCTGTTCCATTTGTCGCTTGAATTCTTCCCGTTTGAATTCTAGTACATCGTTTTCCATGCTTGCAACATCGGTCAAAAGCATTCTGCAGGTCTGGTACTTCGCTCTGGCATGGCAGGACTCGCTCTGACACGTTGGAAGTCAAAATACTAATGTTTTGAAATATTTCATGTTTGTTCAGTAGGGTTGACTCTGTGTCTCTTCTGTACGATTAACTTCGGGTCTCTTCAGTAGGATCGTCTTTGTGTTTCCTCAGTAGAGTTGACTCCATATTTCTTCAATTCGTTGACTCCAAGTCTCTTCAGTAGACACTTCAGTTGACGTTACTCTTCAACCGCTTCTTCTTCTCTTCTGCTGAAATGACACTTGATCATTTTCTTGACTTCTTCGTCTTCAGTAGCACTGAGTATTTAGTAGCACTTCACTTTAGCAATGCTTCTTTTCAGTAGCCCTTCTCTTCAGTAGTGCTGTGTACTTCAGACTTCAATAGCACTTTTCTTCAGTAGCGCTCTCTTCAATAGCGCCAAATTGATTATTCTATCAGTTCGATTGGCTTCAGTACTGCTCTTGAACTCATTTGGTATTTGAAAGACCATACTGATGGTTCTTCTGCTGAAATGTGTAAATTTAAAAATTTCGTTCCCTAACATGTGAACAACACTAAGTTACATTAGCAAGATAAATATTATAGAAGTTCTGGAATCTAATCAAAACACTAAGTATGATAGAAATTTTCCAACAATTTTTTCCTTTTTGGTGATGCAAAAACCTATCTATCACACTAAAAACATATTAATCAATAAGACAAACAATTTCAACAGAAGGGTTTGATTCCTCCCTTACTAAGATCATCATTATCTGCAAAACAAGGATCAATCCAATATAAAAGGTTTAAAGCAAGTATAGAGTCTGGACAACGAATCATTGTCATCAGGTTGAAATGGACCGTTTTTTATCTATATAGTCAGCTGACAATTACAAGTACATTGGTTTATCTTCAGTGTCAACTATCCTATACATTCTATTACATTGAGTTTTGATCAGTTCTATCTTCTCTTGGACTTCGGCTCGTCAGTTTATTGGCCATACTTCTCAAAGATTCGTTCCATCAGAGCATTGAACTCGGTTGGCTGACTCATAGGGTCCAGCTGAAGAGATGCAGCAGCCTGATGAGCTTCAGTCTTGATCGCTTCTCTGTTAATAAAATTTATTCTTTTATGACTAGGAAACATCTTCTTTGGAGGTGTCGTGCTATTAACTTTGCTCTTGAAGGCGCGATTGATAATATTTCTAACACTTGATCAAAATAGCCATGCATGAAGCTGTGAAGTCCATCAGTAGCTATTTCAGCATCTTCGGGCATTCCGATCCAGTAATAGTATCACTCGATGAATTCATCATTTAGCTTATTTCACTCGTCGTTCATGTACTCAGACACCCATTTGTCAGTATGGCGGCTGGTACCAAGATTCTACTGTTTTTACTTCTTCGTGTTTCTTCTCTTCAAATCAACAAGGTAGTTCTGCTTGTTGTGCTCCTTTATTTCTTTGGCGACATCAGCAGCTGTCTTGCATTAGAGTTTCAAACACTCTTCATTGCTTTGTCTTTCAATTGCGTCGGTCTTTTCAGCATCAATAGGCATCTTTTTAGCTTCTCTAGGCTTCTTCTGTTTTCACCATGCATTGATATTCCTCTGGTCAACCAAGAACTCGACTTGTGCGCCAGAGTACAAAGCTTCCAGAAAGGTATCAGTATCGCTCGGCCCAGTTAGAAATTAATAGTAAGAGCATGAACGAGAGCGGTGGGATGGGCTGTAGGGAAATCTGATTTTAGCCATCTCCCGATGATCTATCTTTATATTTAATTCACCATATATTGATTATCTACCTAGCATGCACCTATGTAATTAATTGCAACATGTTGGTGTTTTCTCGTGTTTACCTACGAATTTGTCGAATAAAAAGATTAACAAAAATCGTGCTTTGATTTTTTGGACTGTATCCTGTTTGCCAAAACTCCAATGCTGAGTGAGAGCAATCTATGAAGAGTACTGCAAAAAATCGCCTTCTTCCTCAATAGTAATTTTCGAAAATCACAATGTTTGGATTCCTCTGATTTTCTCTCACTTTGTATTTATAATGCAACCTTAGAGTCCTAATAGTATAGGATCTCTGCATATCTAATAAATACAATCTTATATTTAAAGATACACCATATCAAGAATAATATCCTTTGATATCTAATAATATCAGATATAATCTATCTAGATATAGGAGAATCAAAACAGAGTCCCAGTAGGACTCTACAATGAGATAGACGATTTTATCCAGCAGCAAAGGCCTTGATAAGCCAGCCCATGGATCAAATGTAAGGAATAAAGATGGTTTCAAATGAATTAATTATCTTATGTTCAGCCCAGAACATAAATTAATTCATAAACATTCATTCATGCCACTAGAGAATAAATGTTGACTTACCCCTTTATTATCAAAGATGAGTCGGGCTTGCACTTAGACTTTACGAATCCCCGTATTTAAGATATCGACGTCCATTAATTATTTATAGCATTACATTGCTTAAAATAATTAATCTTTTAATTCCTTAAGTAGTACCACTCAACCTTATTATTGTCTTGAGATAACTCAACGCATGCGGTTTAGTACAATAAACATTTGAGCTCCTTAAGGGCGTCATCATCCTAAGCGGATACGGTGACTCGATCTGAGTTACTAGCATGACATACAAGACCGCCACCACCCAATCACGGAGAATATTGGGTTATCTCATGTAACCCTAAACCATAACAAGTCGAAATGATGGTCAACAACTCATACTCACCTAAAACCTTATCGAGGTTTAGATCGACGTAAAGTCACCGAGATCTATGTTCTTCATGATAGTCAGATAGAAGAACTCATCTCACTGTGATCCATCAATACGTCAGAGACGTACCAGTATAGACAAGCAACCAAGTCAAGTCACTTCTTATCTATACCGATAACTCGTCCTCAAGTTGTCTCAGCTGTGATCCTTTTTATATCTCATTAAGCTTAACCAATCATACAGACTTCTGTGATCTTCTATACACTGTATGATCTAACTGATATATAAGATAAAAGGATATACATATGCGATCAAGTAAACAATTCAGATAGAAGATTCTAATAGTGGTAATAGGAAACATTGTATACAAGCTCAACCAATCTACTTCCAATATACAAATCCAACATGGCAAATTGCCTTTGTTATGATTGTAGTAGATCGTTTCCTTTTGGCATCATAAAAACACAAATATGCATATATTAAAATACAATCATGCATATAAGAAAGCATAAACCTGCATGTTGGTCACAAAACACAAACATGTAGACAAAACATATTCATTCATATAATAAAACATAAATATTAAAACATAAATATTCAAGATGAGCAACGAGCACTGTGTAGTGCACGAGGGCGAGCGTGCGCTTCCAACACAAATGCATGCTTGTATTCAACTATATGCATTTTGTGTTCATTTATGTAGATAAGTCAGTTCAGTTATATGCATGATTTGTTTTTTAATTACATAACAAATCAAATTATTAATCTACATCACTACAGTGAAATTAGCAAAAAAAAAACTTAAAAATCCAAAAAATACACGTAGATGATTTTTTTGTTTCGTTCCATTCTCTCTTGTCAGAACTCCGAATTACGATCCATTTGCGCATGTGGACTCATATCAAGATGTACTTTGGCTTTATCTACTTTTTACTTTTCAATTCATTCTTCATTATTCATTGAAAAACCTACTTCACATTGTTTCCTACAAAAATCACGAAGCAAACCAAATAAATCTAAATCAATAAATACTAATCAAAATAGTGATAGAAAGATAACAAACACATGCAACGACAAACATAAACATATTAAAAATAAGCACAAAACGATAAATAACAATTAATAATATTACAAAAGTTATAAAACGTAAAAAAGAAATTCAAAATATTATGTGTCCTCGATTCTCATCCCATCATCATCGCAATGTACGCACACAATAATTGCATTAAAGAGGGGCATAGACAATGGTGTAGACACCATTACATTAGTCAGCAATTAAAGGAAAATCTCGTGGAATCTAGTGTAATTTTACGATACATGTTAACTGGCTATTGGCTGTCACTACCTTCTCTCTCTATCTCTCTCGCACACACATGTGCACTCACCTCGTATACTAATTCTGAACTGCGTGTGTATTTCTTTTTCTTTTAATTGTCGTTTTTAGGGGGCCAAGGTTGAACGGTGTCTCTTTCCATGCTTAGAGAGAGAGAGAGCCCCATACCGACACCCATTTGTTCACCGCACCATTACAACTGGATACAAACAAAAAATTCGAAAATTGAATATTAATCTAAATCAAAACGAATTTATTAATTTGGTTTGAATTTTCAAATCGGATCGAATTAAAATTTTTAAAATTTTGAATTTTCGAATCGAATTAGATTTTTCAAATCCGAAATCCAAATTATATATTATTTATGTATAAAAATAATATTTTATTTAAATATTTTAAAATTTAATATAAATATATATATAAAATTAATAAAAATTGGTTTTGGATTTTCAATTTTTCACAATTTTGCATTTTTCTGTTCGTTTAAGATTTTTTATAAAAAAATCTGATTTTTGAATTTCGAATTTTCGTTTCGAATCAGATTTTTTTTTTCTCTCAAAATTTTAATTTCCGTATCGATTCGAATTAAATCAACATACGAATGTTCACCTCTTTTTCCAACTTCTCTTACACCTCCCATCAGCCAACACACACATTTTAAACTGTAGTGGATGAAGAGTCGTTTCTCTCTACTCCCATATTTTGAAATACTCCGTCTATCTCCCTCTTTTCTGTTACTTTCTTCCTTCATCTCGAGACCCTTCTTCTCCAATTGGAATGTAAAACGCTTGAACAAAAAAACGGCAAGAAAAAAGTGGGCTTTTACCCTCTTCTATTCTGTCTATTGATTTTAACAAGTCTTGTGTCAGAACTACAGAACATGGCTGGTTACTTCATTTTCTCTCTCTTGGTTATCAATATCTTATTGCTGCTGGGCTCGTCTTTTGGTGGCGATCCCTATGTTAACTTTGAGTTCGTGGTTTCTTACATTACTGCTTCTCCACTTGGTGTTCCTCAGCAGGTGAACTACTTTACAAGTTCTTTTCAATAATATTTACTGTATATTCTTGTTTCCCTATTTTGCTGCAATGGGCCTGCTTAAAATGTGCTTGTTGATAAAGGGTATGCTTTAGATTTCTAAAAGCTTGAATCTTTACCTTCAGATCTAGGAATGAGGGTCAAAGATTAGTAGTTTTGTTCCTAATCTTGGAGTAACGATTCAAACTTTATGCCAACTAGGTGAAGCTTAGATCTAAGTTTGATGCTCATGAGTTTTTGAAGAATTAAGATTTCGATTGCTGAAACTGAAATGCAATGTACCGCAGGTAATTGCTGTAAATAGCAAGTTTCCAGGTGCCACTATCAATGTAACAACCAATGACAATGTTATTGTCAATGTGAGAAACAAATTAGATGAGAACCTCTTGATCCATTGGTAAGATTGTTGAACGACTCTCACTTTGAGATTTCTTGTGAAGAGCTTGTCATTTTTGGCAATAGTGATGAAATGTGGTTTGCGTTGTGTGAGTTTAGGTCTGGGATACAGCAGAGGAGGAGTTCGTGGCAGGATGGGGTGCTGGGCACGAATTGCCCCATCCCTCCAAAGTGGAACTGGACTTACCAGTTTCAGGTGAAGGACCAGGTTGGGAGCTTCTTCTACTTCCCTTCACTCAACTTCCAGAGGGCATCAGGAGGTTTTGGGAGCATCATTGTCAATAATAGGGCTATTATCCCTATCCCTTTCGACACCCCTTATGGGGATATCACCATTGTGATAGGTGACTGGTACACCCAGAATCACACGGTGAGTGCTCCCTCTAGGTGTGAGAAATTAGGATTTGAGGGAGTTTGTGTGTTGTGTTTCTTGCTTATTGATGATAGTTGGTTTGTGTTTAGGCATTGCGGAAGACCCTCAATGCTGGGAAAGATCTTGGGATGCCAGACGGGGTCCTGATTAATGGAAAAGGGCCTTATAGGTATAACGATACTCTTGTTCCTGATGGCATTGACTATGAAACGCTTACGGTGAACCCAGGTGAGTGATTAGAGTGATGGTTATGTATCGCATGTCTGTATGCCTATTTATGTTAAGTTCTGTGTGCTTTGTTGATGTTAGTATGTTGCTGTCTCCTGGCTTCTAGGAACTTTTATGACTTGAATTTTTGATTTTTTAGTTTCTTGAGTTAGTCAATTCTATGAACATTTACGCTGCTGAAGTCTCCATCTACTAAGAAACAAATACTAGTAAGAACATGTAAAGTAACTTACTTTTTCAGGTAGTACTTGCATCCAGTTTCTCAATCACTTGGAAAAAGTTTCGTAAGATGATGGAAAGATCCACTACGATAATGTAGTAACCTAACATGGTGGTCCTTGAAAATGAATTTCAAGCTACTATAATATTCTGAAGCATGTCTTCGCTTCAGTGTGCTTCATCAAGTTTGCGAAGGCGTGAAAAAAAAATATGTGAACTGTGTAGTAATTTGTAAAGGAATCTTCGAACTGATATATGCATGTCCTTACCTGAATGTTTTGGATCATCAATCATCACTAGTGAATATTTCCATCAAAATGAAAAAACAAGCAGTTCCTGTTATCATTTGATAATGTGGCAGTTTTGCTTGTTATTCTGTCTATTGGTGAGCTAATGCTATGATGTTCCACAGGTAAAACCTATCGGATCCGTGTCAGCAATGTTGGAATTTCGACTAGTTTGAACTTCAGGATTCAGAACCATAACTTGCTTTTAGCAGAAAGTGAGGGTTCGTATACAGTACAGCAGAACTATACTAGCTTAGACATACATGTTGGACAATCATACTCCTTTTTGGTGACCATGGATCAAAATGCAAGCAGCGATTACTACATTGTTGCTAGTGCAAGGATCGTCAACGAGACCATATGGCAGAGAGTCACTGGTGTCGGCATCTTGCATTACACAAATTCTAAAGGAAAGGCATCTGGTCCACTTCCGGACCCACCGCAAGACCAATTCGATAAGACATTCTCTATGAACCAGGCAAGATCTATCAGGTACCACGCAATAACTTGTTTTTTTTAAGCTTCACATATTCAATGTCCAAGATCTTTATCCATAAAATGTCGTCTTGGCATTATGCAGGTGGAATGTGACTGCTAGTGGTGCTCGCCCGAATCCTCAAGGTTCCTTTAGATATGGTTCGATTAATGTGACTGAGGTGTATGTTCTCAGAAACAAGCCTCCTGTGACAATTGATGGGAAAAAACGAACGACACTTAGTGGGATTTCCTTCGTTAATCCTGCAACACCAATCAGGCTTGCAGATCAATATAAGTTGAAGGGAGTATACAAGCTAGACTTCCCCACCAGGCCAATTACGGGCCCACCTCGGATGGAAACATCAGTTATCAATGGCACTTACAGGGGATTCATGGAAGTGATACTGCAGAACAACGACACCAAGGTTCAAACATATCACATGAACGGATATGCCTTTTTTGTAGTGGGGTACTATGCAGTTCCCTTCTTGCTATTGCACATCATAATTATATCTGAAAACGATATATGTCTGGTTATCTTGTTCTAATCTTGTTTCTTGGCTGTTTAACTGCAGTATGGATTATGGTGAATGGACGGAGAATAGCAGGGGCACGTATAATAAGTGGGATGGAATAGCTCGAAGCACAGCCCAGGTACATACTTTCTGGCGCTCGTATATATATGAAATGCAAGTATTTTGTAGTGACAATTATAACAAAAAAAAAAGAGAAAACGAATAGTCCAATCTGGACTATAGATGCTTCTATCTGATCTTTTTGCTAGTCAGATGAAGCAAAATACTCTAATCATTGCGTTTATTATCTTCACGGACAGTAAAAAATATCTCCTAAGTTGCAGCAATGACCTTGTTATTCCCTACCTTGTTTAGGTATATCCCGGAGCATGGACAGCAATTCTGATCTCCCTAGACAATGTCGGAATATGGAATCTGAGAACTGAAAACCTTGACTCCTGGTATCTAGGGCAAGAAACGTACGTGAGGGTTGTGAATCCTGAGCCTAACAACAAAACAGAGTTCCCAATGCCAGACAATGCCCTCTTCTGTGGTGCACTAAGCAAAATGCAAAAGTATGTCGTCTCATCCATTGTCTTGTACAATGTTGTCTCTAATGTAGTCAACAGGTCGATGTTTCTAATTTGATTCGTTTCATATGCAGGCCACAGGATATATCTGCCGCGGGCAGCAGACAGAAATGGTTGGCCAGCTTCATGCTGATGGTGGTCTCTGCGCTATTTTCAGCGCTCGCTTAAGAAGTTCTTCGCTGGCGCCTCGTTTATTGCTGCTTGCGGGAGCCTGGCTTTGGTTTTAAGGATTGTTAATGTGAGATTTCATGCTGTAGTTGTAGTAATTGTTGATAAAAATTGTTAGACGTTTTAACCTTTTTTTTTTTTTTCTATTTCCGGCTGTAGTATTAATTATGCTCCGGAGTCTTTGTTTAAGTTATCTGGATTCATTATCATTCTTTTATCACTTTAACTATTGGTGTAAGGCCGACGCTTCATCAAATTTTCATACATTTTATATGTTCTTAGCTTTAGTAGGAGTTAAGATGCTTGCTTACTCTATTTTTTCAGCTTTTCGTGTATTTTTATATGTTTATATATAAGGATAAGTTTGGGTAGAAATCATCCTAATTCTAAAACATAGAAACCAATCTAGTTCAAGTTCATAGACGTTGACTAAATGGATAGTTAGGATTGGTTTTCACAAAGAATAATACATCTGTATAATTGGTAAATTGTTTTTTAATTACTAGAATAAGGAAAAGATTTAGTTGAATGGTCTTTATCTGTTTGGTATTACGAGGGGATTTTTCAGTTGTACTCAACAATTAGCACAATCTACACAAAGAAAGGGGGTAAAAAAAGGTTATTGGTGTATAAACATATCAACTTTTGATCAATTTTAGTTTTTTCCACAAACTTTAAAAATTGTCACAAATTATACAAACTAATCACTTTAGTGATTTTACATGATTTCAAATTCAGACTAAATTAAATGACTTGACATCTCAAAAATTTATCGCAAATAAAATGTCCAATAATATACACGACACTATAGAGAGAGAACATCGGTTGTTTTGATCCTAACGAGAAAACATGATTTTTAATGAGGATTGACGCGATGAACCCTATAAATCAAGAAATCTGATTTATTTCGATGAAATGACCATATTTTATGTCCTTTCTCTATACCATCGTTTATATCATCGACATTTTGTCTACAATAAATTTTCGAGATGTTTAGTCAAATTTAATTTGGCCTGAATTTGAAATCGTGGTAAAATCAATAAAATGATTAAGTTTGTGTATTTTCTGATAATTTTTAAAATTTGTGAGAAAAATCAAAATAAATCTAAAGTTGGTGTATTTATACGCCAATAACCCCAAAAAGGGGTTTTGGACCAAAATTTGTTGCATTTACATGACACAGTAACCACAATGATACACAAGGGATCTCGATCACACATATTACTCGAGTTTCATGAATCTTAAAGACCATAGCTAGGTATATTTATTGATTTAATATCTATTGCAATTTTAATTTAATTGTAGTTTTTCTCACTGTATTCTAATTTAAGCAGTGGAGAATTATAATTCGGCCTAAAGATCTGTTTTGGTTAAACATAATATATTCAATTCGTGCTTCAACCAAATCGAATCGAAAAAACCAGTCGAACCGATAATTTTCTATCAGTTCAGTTCGATTTTATATTTTAGGTTCGGTCGGTAACCAAACCGAATCGAAATTATTTTTTACATATTTATATATTTTATATAATAATTAATTAATTAGGATAAAATATGTTAATATATATATATATAGGGATGGGTTATAATACAAACTCCCTTAAAATAAAAAATAAGAATTCATCTTGATCATCCATTTGCCATTAATCAATGGTTCAAGATTAAGTTATCACATTCCCTATAATTAAGGGACGGTTATTTTCGTAATATTATATAATTACCATTATACCCTAATTTGTTTTAATCACAACCACACATCTTTAAAAATCAATGGTTCAATTTGTTCTCATTTCTTATTTTTGAATGTGTTTTATTTGAACCAATCTATATATATATATATATATATATATATATATATATATATAATATGTTTGGTCGGTTTTGGTCCGAATAGAACCGATCGTTTTCGGTTCGATTTTCGATCGGTCCAAATTATATATCGGTTCGATTCGGTTCCAAAAAATACGCTTGGTTCGTTTTCAATTTGGATAATTTCGACGGGTTGAACCGACCGACCGATGCACAACCCTAATCAACACCCTAACAGCATCACTTATGAACTTGGAAGCAAGACAATTTGGTGATGATATATTGCATGTGAGATAGGGACATTAGCCACATAATTTTGCAAAAATTGAGGAAATAATAATCTTTACAGGCTGCCTTGACTCAATGAAGAGGGCCAACCTGTCATAATATTTCTTTTACCTACTTCATCATGTATTCGTGTGGCTGGTTTCATAGATATGCACATTGATTTATTCCTTTAGTCACAATTTTTCTAATTATAAAATAATTCTCTCCAAATATTATATATATGGCAATGGGTCATTTTCCATGCCCATGACAACTGGTGACATGCATACTTATTCGTCTCTAGTGAATTGACATGGCATTCTATCCAACATAAATTAATTTATAAAATATTATTATCATTATATTCTTTTGCTTATTGAATTGTCACATAAGATTCAAGCTAATGTTATTTTGGTCTGTATAAGTTGACTTGGTTATTGATATTTGATTCAATCCATGTGTAATTACAGAAATTAAAACTATATACTTTGCCTTTATATTGATAATGTTGGAATAGGAAATGAGATCCTGCTTGGAGCAGATAAATTTGATTCATGTCATTTTCTGCGTGTTGGATATGTTTGAATAGGAGCTGAAATATGTATGATAAAAGTAATATGTAACAAATAGTTTGGTAAATGAAACTATACTTTTATGTGCATTTAAAGGTTGTGAATCTCAATGGAAATTATGTGCATTAGAATGACGATCAATATCTAGTTAAATGATTTTCTGGCCTTTTATTTTATCTAACGAATGTCTACTTCAAGGTATTCAACTCATGAAATTATATTAGATTACCAATGAATCAATTTATTAGGGGCACAATTTTCCTCTGCAAAACACTAAAAATTCTTAAATATTCCGAATTTTTATGTAGAAGTAGTATTTTCACACACTTAACAAATTTCACGTATAAAATATTGTAACCGACTCAATCTAATAAGACAAAAACTTGGGTGAGTTCGCGTCGTCGTGAAATTTCCTTGCTTTTTTGTTAAAATAATAATATATTAATTATGATGAGTAAGGATAATTAGATTTTGTTAATTTATAATTAAATTTATTAATTTTTAATTATAATATTTAATTCAAAATTAAATTTATTAATTCATAATTAGGGTTTATTAATTCACAATTAGGATTTATAATTCAAAGTTAGGGTTTATTATTCAAAATTAGGGTTTATTATTTCCAATTAGGGTTTATTAATTCAAAATTAGGGTTTATTAATTCAAAATTAAGATATATTAATTAAAAATTATTATTTATTAATTTATAATTAAAATTTACTGAACTAATTAATTTTAATTAAAATTAATTTTAATTAAAATCAATTTAATAATTAATTAATTAATTAATTAATTAATTAATTAGGAGGTCTCTTGTCTTGCATGTGAGACCACCCCATCTAATAAAAGGAACCTATATTTTTTATGCATATTACACGGAGTGGAACATAAATTTGAATACATAAGATCTGAATTAAAATTATACACGTATTGATTTTTAAATTGCTAGCTTATATATGTTATTATACTAAAAATGTATACCTAATAAGAAAATATATCTCATTCGCATCCGGCTGAAAAATGGACAAAATAATAAATATTGCGAAGGGTCAGATTCTATGTATAAATGGATGGCTCGGAATCTTGCAGAGGGTCAAAAGCTGCATCCCCAAACAAATTGGTAATCTCTACTTCTAGTCCACCATGAGGGACAGGGCCAAGAGAGGAGGGAAGAGAAGGCCTGATGGTAGGCACATCAACAAATATAAGGAAGGGAGCCTCATGGGGCCGGTGGGCGGGAACCACGAGAAGCGACCATAACATTCCCTCGGAAAGGCAGCACAATAGGTCGACGACGCATGTAAGACAACATATCATCTTGCCAAGACATATCTGAAAGGAAATAAAACGAAAAGATGCAATTAGCTAAATCCAGATAGCAACAAAGCAAGAATATTCTTTCACTCCAAATGAGTTACCCATGTCATCATTCCATTCATGCTCCAAGAATAGACCATAATAGATGAGGGCATCTTCCTTTCTCATTATCTTGGCTAACAGGGTGTGATCAGGACGGAAGTCTCCATGGATCTCCAATAGCACATTTAGATCATCAGGAGCTATCTCGCTAGGACCGGGAGTGATAATATGAGACAGTTGAGCATGCATATGTGTCTCTCCAAAAGATCGGGTTTTATCACAAAAAAGAGTCATGAAAAAGTACTGGCTCATCAAGTTTTTATCTAAACTGAGATCCTTGCCATATAAATGGACAAGGCTACTATGTTTTTTAGTAAAATAATAAAAAGATGCAGGAAGTATCAAAGATCCCATATTCACGAAAGATAATGTATAAAAAGAGGGTCTTCTAGATAGAGGACGAGTATAGTTGGTTTAAAGGAATACCATACAGCATAAACAGCTCTGCCAAGTAAAGATATATAGGGAAACAAAATCCAGCTTTCACTAGGGTAAACCAGAAGGTCATGGCTGGATGATCGGAGGCCAAAGGACCCTCATTGCGTGAAGGGGAAGAAAAAGCGAAGCTAATAGAAGAACGAGAGGATCCCTACAAGTTCATCGAATTTCTTACCACTAACAGTGGAAGGTTTAAAGTCTAGTTTCTTAAAAGCCATAGAAGCACGTTGGCTAAAAGATCTACGAGTTCTTCCTGTAAAAGGAAATCTATCTACTCTCTCTAAAAATTCAACAGAAAAATAAGAAAAAGACTCGAACATGTTTTAGAAAGAACAGATGTCTTCAGACGCAGATGCAAAGCAAGCCTCGCACTAAAATGGATGATGGGATATGGCCCAACCGATTAGGCCACTACTTGAGCCCAAGCAGTGGGCCTAACGTTAATAGCGGGCCCACGCGGTTGAGCCCAAGGCGAGCCCTAATCGGCTCCCAAAACCCCAGCCCCAGAGCCACCACCTCGGCCGATGGAGGACATGCCCCAGGCAAGTAAGGCGCCGCCTCGGCGATGGAGGACCGCCCAGGCCAAGTAAGGCGCCACCCGCGGCGATGGAGGACCGCCCCGTAACCAAAGTCGGGCGCCACCTCCACGTGGCGCACGTAAGCGAAGTGTCCATCCTCCGCCGATGGAGGCACGCCAGGAGGAAGAGTTACGTCACGACCAATGGAGAGGTTGAGCGCGCTTGATTGCGGGCTCGGGGTTGTATAAATAGAAGGAAAATTGGCGATAGAAGGGTTGGCAACTTATCGAACACTAAGAGCTTGTAACTATACTCCCTACATCGAAATTATAGTGAAAGTATTGAGGAAACCCTCCTCCGTGGGCGTAGATCTCATTAACGATCGAACCACGTAAAAGCACCGGTGTTCTTTGTTGCTTTACATAAATCTCGCATACTCGCGTAACTAGATTTATCATTGGCGCCGTCTGTGGGAACATCGAACAAGAAAGCTTCGTTTCTCTACAACAACAATGGCGAGAACACGCACAACCGCCCGTCCGCTGGCAACAACCGTGATGAGGGCGACCGGATGGTCACTCGGCATCGCGGGAAGGAGATCGCGAGCGCCCTGGCGTTCGCACTCACGAGGCAACATGGAAAAGCGTCTCCATACACCCTCGGGACCGCGCCTGCGTGGGGAAGATGCCGACCTCAACGAGGACGAACAAGCAACTCATTCGTCCCACGAGGTCCTCGGCCGGCTGTGACCGAGTTCCTCAGCGCCAATCTTGGCGATTCAAAGCTTCCTCAACGGAGGACAAAGGCGGGCCCTCAAGGGCCCCGAACTGAACACCACGGCCGCCGAGGCCACTCCTCGAAACAGCCGTGGCGCTCGCCTCGGCGTGATGGCGAGAACGCGCATCACGCCCCCGACGCGGAGCCGCTGCGCATGCCGAGCCGCCGCCCGTTCGCGGAGCCGCTCACCGCGGACGAGCCGCCACCACCATCGCCCCCGCCATTCGTGGAGCCGCTCTCCACCTCGCCATGCCGACCGTAGAGCCGAGCAAAGCAGGGAGGGAAAAAGGCGGTCGAACTCCCGCCGGAGGGACGATAGCATCGCTATCGATCCCCACCCCTCCAGAAAGAGATGGCAGCGATCTCCGGGGTTCGGCCGGTGCGGAGAATCATCTCCCTTTCTCCGGGAGATTCTAGACACGCCCTGCCTTGCGTGATGCAAGGCACCCAATATAGCTGCCTACGATGGCTAGGAGACCCTCCGACTTCCTTTTCACCTACACTACCAACATGGCGAATCAAGGAATGGAAGATTTTCACATGTGCAAAATCTTCCCGAGTCTTGATCTCCAACGCACGTATTTGGTTCACTCGCTCGCATGAGCAGTATACACGGCTTCGGGACCTTATGGATCGGTTCAAATGGCGCTTCTATCGGAAGATGCCACCCAGCACGACCTTATCCGACTGCTCACAATCCGCCGAGGCGGGGCGAGACGATGTCGAACTTCGTCTCGAGGTTCATCAAAGAGTCGCTCAAAATTGGCGGCGACAACGACCTCTACATCATCAGCGCGTTCAAAGCGGGATCCGACCGGTAGCTGAACAAAGAAATTACGGGGAGAAACCAAAGGCGGCGAGTAAGCTTTGGAACTGGTGGACAACTTCGTCGAGGAGGCGAGTCGGATCGGAAGAAGAGGAAATGCGGGACGGCAGTCAGAAAGAAAAAGCGGATGGCCAAGTCGGTGCGATCGCGGCGCCAGCGGGGAATCAAAAGGGCCCTGGAGTCGAGGCTCGGACCTCGGCCCAACCACAGCGGCGGCGCCTCCCCTGCTCAAGTTAAGGCGGAAATATTCGAGCTCCATGCCGAGCTCTTCCAAGCCCTCCTATGAAAGGAGGATCAAGAAGAGGTCCAGAGGAGTATTGTGACTATCACCAAGGGTATGGTCATGATACCGAGGATTGCGAGAAACACAGGCTCGCGGATAAGCAGCTCGCCAAGGTGGAGCCCTCTCGAAATACCTCGGCCGGTGGGCGGAGGCGAGGCGTGGGGAAGAATAGCGATGGCAACAAGCTGCGGACCGACCTTGGCGGCGACCCGACACGAAGGCGGCGAGGGCGAAGGTCCCAATGTTATGGGCGGTCTACGTTATAACCGGATGCCCGGCCGGGCGGCAGGTCGTCGTTAAAACGAAGCTCGGAGGCCGGCCGAGAGCCAAAAAACAGCGACTCGGGGCGGCGAGGACATAGTGTTCTCAAGGAGGATCCGGTACCCAAAATCATGCCGCGCGGGCGCCATCACCATACGAGCCGTGGTGGGCAACAAGAACGTCCATCGGGTCTATGTCGACATCGGGGCCTCCGTCGGCATCATCTTGGGCTGCTGGATAAGCTCGAGGTCGGAGGTATTCAGTACTTCCGTGCCGTCCCAACTACGAGCTTCACCCGGAGGCGGTCGGCCGGCGTTATTACCTTCCGGTTATCGTGGGGCGGGCTCCCGGATCGATCACCAAGGCCATCAAATTTTTCTGGTCGAGCTCCTCTGCGTACAACATCATCACGGGAGAGATTGGCTATCGCCACCAAGGTCGTCTATTCGGTCTACCGCCTCACCGTCGAATTCCCGCCCGGTGGGAGTCTTGCATCAGGCGACCAAGCGGCGGCAAAGGAATGCCTACGAGTCTCCACCCAAGATGCGGCCTCGCTCCGGGCATAGCAATTCTGAGAACCACGAGGCCGACGCCCGGGCGACGACCGAGCCTTCGACTATCGACGGCGATCCTCGAAGGTCGTCGGTCGGCACCGAGGCCCAACCGACATCCGACGGCGTGTCATACAACCACGAGGGAATACGAGGGCGTGTTTGCACGGTCCCTTCGATATGACCGGAGTGTCGCCCGAGCTCATAACTCATCGCCTCAACATTGACCCGGCTACCAAGCCGGTCCGTGCGAAGAAAAGAATATTCGCGGCGCGCGGCCGGTCGTAAGGGACGAGGTGACTCAACTTGAAGGCCAAGATCTTGTTCGAGGTCGAATACCCGACACGGATGGCTAATCCGATCGTGGTCCGAAAGCTTGAGGAGGGTGGCGCGTAATGCGTCGATTACACCGACCTCAACAAGCCTTGCCCAAAAGATTGCGACCCGCCCCGACATTGACAAGAAGGTGGAGGCATTGGTGGGCCACGAGATGTTCGAACTTCCTAGATCTATACAAAGGATACCACCAAATCTCGATGAGCCGGAGGATGCCCGAAGACCGCGTTCATCACCGACTTGGCGTCTTTGCGTGTCGGAAGATGTCTTTCGGCTGAAGAACGCGGGGCTACTTACCGAGGATGGTGGATGCAACATTCAAAGACCACATCGGGAGATCGTCGAGGTCTCGTCGGCGACATTGTGGTTAAAAGTCAGAAAATGGAGAGCTGCGCCGATGACCTCGGCACTATCCTCCAACTCCTCAGGTCGGCCAACCTCAAGCTCAACCCCCAGAAATGTACATTTATGGTGAAGACCGGCAAGTTCTTGGGATGTTGGGTTTCTCGAGAGCACAAGCCCAATCCTACCAAGGTGAAGGCGGTGCTCGACATGCGGTGCGAGGACCATCCGTGAGATCCACAAACTCACCGGGTGCTAGCCGCCTCAGCAGATTCTGTCTCGAGCCGAGAAGCGGCTTCCTTCTTAAAGATCACGAGGAGAGCTCGGGACTTCGCTGGCGGGGAAGAACACCGGTCGCCCGCACGGTGAAGGAGTATCGTGACACCGCCGACCCTGTCCGCCCAAGCAAGGTGAACTCCTCTCTCTATACTTGGCCGCCTCGGACGAGGCCATCGATCTTGAATTAGTGCGAGATGGGAGGGCGACAACTTCCCATCTACTTTATTAGCCGAGCTCTCGAGGGACCGAGTAGGAGGTACATGGCGGCGCCCACCTCAAAAGGTAGCACTAAGTGAGCATGACAAGTCTTGTCCAAGCAAGCGCCTCAGTGGGCCTACTTCGGGGCTCATTACGTCCGGTCATTAACCGACCTACCTTTGAGATAAGTCTTGTCAAGCCGAGTTGTAGGAAAACATATGTTAACCCTCGCCCAGGATCTATCTTGGATATTTAATTCACCATACATTGATTATAAACTAGCATGCGTCTATATAATTAATCGCATGACGTAGGGGTTTTCACGTGTTTACCTTTGGATGCATAGGGGTCGATGGAGCGAGATGAATGGATCGGACTCGTGCTTTGACCTTACGGATTGTATCCGATTGCCCAATCTCAGCGTCGGTGAGGGCGATCTATGGAGAATGCTTGGAAAAATCACCCTTTGCTCTCACTTCCCAATTTTGAAAACTCTCAAGAAAACTATGAGGGGGCCGAAAATTCTAGGTTAAAATGTGAGGATTAACCTTGATTCTATCTCTTACCTTATATTTATAATGCACTACCTTAATCCCATAAGGAAAGGATCTATCATATACCATAAATATAATTATATCCTTGTGGGATAAAGAGAATAAAATCTTGCCTTTGGGAGCATAAGGGGCACCGATTTTCCTCTTGCTACGAACTGGATGGGCCGACCCGAGGATCAAATGCAAGGAATAAAGATGGGCCTCAAATAAATTAATTATCTTATGTTCACCCGAACATAAATTAATTTATAAACATTCGATCATTCCACTAGAAAGAATCTTGACTTACCCTTTATTACGAAGTTGAGTCGGGCTTGCACTTAGACATTACGAATCCCGTATTTAAGATATCGAGCGTCCATTAATCATTTATAGCAATCATTGCTTAAAGCGATTAATAACTTCATTTCTTAAGTAGTACCACTCGACCTTATTATTGTACTTGAGCTAACTCAACTGCGGGGTTTAGTACAATAAACCTTTGAGCTCCTTAAGGGGCGTCATCATCCTAAGCGGATACGGTGACTCGTCTGAGATAACTAGCGTGACATCAACCTTGCCACCACCCAAGATCGGAGAATCTTGGGTTAGAACATATAACCTCACCCATAACAAGTCAAAGTGATGGACAACAACTCATACTCACCTAATACCTTATCGAGGTTTAGATCATCGTAAGTCACCGAGATCTTGGTTCTTCACGGCGGTCGGAAAGAAGAACTCATCTCATCGTGATCCTTGATACGTCGAGAGGCGTACCGGCATAGACAAGCAACTAAGTCAAGTCACTTCTTATCTATCTGCGGCTAAACCGACAACTCGTCCTTAAGTTGTCTCGGTTGTGAAACTTTTATATCTCATTAAGCTTGACCAATCATACGGACTTACGTGATCTTCTACACCTTTGTATGATCTAACTTATATATGAGATAAGGGACACATATATATGCAATCAAGTATTCAATTCGGATAGGAGATTGTAATAGTGGTAACGAAACATTGTATACAAGCTCAACCAAAGCGCTTTCGGTATACAAATCCAACAATCTCCCACTTATACTAAAGCAAACTTTTAGTATCAATGTGTCTCTCTACTAGCTATTACAAACAACCATCACTTTGCTTCTCCCACTTATACAAAGTTTCCTTTCTAAGTGGGTGCCATCAAGCATAATCCAAGTCCTCTAACGTGTCCATCGTAGACTTTTGCGGCGAGCTCTTCGTGAATGGATCCGCTAGATTTTCCGTCGTATCAATCTTTTCAATCAGCACGTCACCTCGTCTAACGATTTCTCGTATGACATGGTACTTTCTCTCTATGTGTTTGGTCGCCTTGTGGGTCCGTGGTTCCTTCGAGTTTGCCATCGCACGAGTTATCACGATGAAACTATGATACTCTTGGGCAAACCGGTACCACATCTAGATCCATGGTAGTTCTTGAACCATCTGACCTCCTTAGAAGCCTCCAGGCGGCTACATATTCGGCTTCCATGGTAGAGTCCGCAATGCATCGTTGCTTTGCACTTCGCCAGGATACGGCTCCACCTCCCAAGGTAAACACATAGCCTGAGGTTGACTTTTTCTCATCACGGTCAGCTTGGAAATCCGAGTCTGTATAACCCAAAGGCATTAGACTATCTGCATGGTAAACTAGCTATAATCTCGAGTCCTTTTCGGTGCTTGAGTATATGCTTCTACGATCCAATGAGCTTGTCGAGGTTAGGCGATATCTAGCTACTATCGTGCCGCATAGCGGATATCGGGCCTCGTGCATAGCATTGCGTACATGAGACTTCCTACGGCGAGCGTAAGGAACTTGTCTCATTCCTCTATCTCCTTTGCGGTCATAGGTGGTGCGTCTTGAATAAAGGGCGCCATATGCGAAAGGTAGCAATCCTTTCTTGGCGGTGCATACTAAAGCAGTAATCACGGTATCAATGTAAGACGCGCTGAGATAAGCTCGACATTTTCTTCTTGCGATCTCGGTAAACCTTGATCCCAAGAATGTGCTGCTGCATCTCCTAAGTCTTTCATTTGAGGCGATCGGATAGCCAACTCTTTCGTCGATAACGGTTTCACGTTGTTGCCAACTAAAAGGATGTCATCTACATAAAGTGCAAGAAATACCACATCACCGTTGACATCTAACCGATACACACAACTCTCGCTAGGCAAGCTGGGTAAATCCATGGGACTTTACTACCTCGTCAAAGCGTAAGTTCTATGATCGGGAGGCTGCTTAAGTCCATAAATGGACTTAAGCTTCCATACTAGATGCTCTTCACCCTTTACCACATAACCTTGAGGTTCTTTGCATATAGATGTCTCTACCTTCCTCAAGGTAACCGTTTAGAAAAGCGGTTTAACATCCATTGCCAAACCTCTAGGTTCAAATGGGCTGCTATGGCGGAAGAATTACGATGGACTTGAGCATTGCTACAGGCGAAAAGGTCTCATCGAAATCGATGCCCTCAATCTGAGTGTACCCTTTCGCCACAAGCCTGGCTTTAAAAGCCGAAACCTCTCCATCGGAATCTCTCTTCCTCTTGTATATCCACTTACTACCTATGGCTTCCTTGCCATCCGGTAGAAGTGTCTTTTCATATACATCCATAGCCGTTATGGACTCCATTTCTAAGTCCATAGCGGTGTGCCATGATCTTGCATCAATATCTTGTATCGCCTCCTTGTATGTCCATGGGTCGATTATTGCCTGTTCGTCTCCTGGGACTAAATCCGAAGATTCACCCACGAACATAAATCGCTCGGGTTGACGAACAACCCTCCCACTACGACGAGGTTCTACAGGCACAATGGCAACGGTGGGTGCAGATACTTGTGGTTCTCTAACTTGCACAACTTGCTGTGTAGGTACCATTTATGCGGTCGGTATCTCTAGTGGAACTCGACCACTTCAATTTCTTGAAGTATCGGTGTCGATCCTCCCACTAGACTCGACATCTCGTACCTTTGGCCTATTCGGTGGTGGAATCGATCATCTTCTAATTCTTGAAGAATGATTTCAACTTTGGATTTATGATCTTTCATGTAGTCCTCTTCTAAGAATCGAGCATTAGTGCTAATAATGACCTTGATCCTTAGGACTATAGAATAAACCACCTTCGTTCCTCTAGGATAGCCGATAAAGCGACCTTGCGTCGGATCTAGCCTCCAACTTGTCGACCTTCTTGTTCAAAGACGTGTGCTGGGCGCCCATATCCTTATGTGGCTTAAAGCGGGCTTCGCCCAAACCACAACTCGAAAGGGTCTTTTCGGTGACTTGGATGGTACTAGATTTAGCAAGTATGCATTGTTTCTAAGGCATACCCCGAGCGAAATAGGCAATGTAGCATAACTCGTCATAGATCTAACCATTTCCAAAAGAGTCCTATTTCTTCGCTCGACACACCATTTTCTTTGTGGTGTGCCGGTGAAATCTTGTTGGGATGTAATCCCACACTTCACTAGATAGTCCATAAACTCGTTACTTTAGGTATTCGCCACCATGATCGAGCCTTGATGACTTGATACTTTACCTAGCCGTCTCCACTTCCGCCTTAAACTCTTTGAATTTCTCAAAGCATTCGGACTTGCGGTGAAGCGGTATATGTATCCGTACCTTGATGTCGTCGATGAAAGTGACGAAATACTAAATACCCTCCACGAGCTTGTGTGGACATCGGTCCACGGTCGAATGAACTAACTCCAACATTTCTTTGGCTCTATAACCCTTCGCTTTGAAGGGTGCGGTCGACATCTTACCTTCTATACGAGATTAAATGGCGGGAGCAGATAACAGTGAGATTACCAACGCTCCATTCTTAGCCGGTCTTTGGATCCTATTTAGATTGATGTGACCTAATCTAAGATGCCATAAAAAGTAGAGTCATCTTGAAGAAAACTTTCTCTTTTGGGGTTTGATGAAGATCTGACATAGTTATAGGTATTATGTTTGGCGAGAAATAGTATAAAGCGAATTATATAACGTGCCAACGAGATAACCGTCATTTCTTATGATAGAAACACCACTATCAAAAATAACGAATATCCATGAGTAAATAATTTGAAAGCGAAACAAGGTTCCGTCGAAAATCCGGCACATATAAAGCGTCTTTCAAAACTAAAGCTGTTTTCTCAAAACATAAAGTAACATCTCCAAGCGCAGCGGCCTCGACTTTCGCGCGTTGCCCATGGAGATCGTTATCTCGCCATCAAACGCTCCTTGTCGCGGGAACCCCGCAGGTGTAACAAACATGATCGATTCGCCCGTATCTACTACCCGAGAATGGGTAGAACAAGTCGCTAAACATGTTTCGTTACTAGAGCAAGCGTACCTTGAGCCTTGAGCATAGGGCACTTGGCCTTCCGATGCCCGGTCTTACCGCTTGAAGCACTTGCCGCTTCTCCTTTGGCTTCTTCAAGCCTCG
Source organism: Salvia rosmarinus (assembly GCA_036937905.1). Classification (NCBI taxonomy): domain Eukaryota; kingdom Viridiplantae; phylum Streptophyta; class Magnoliopsida; order Lamiales; family Lamiaceae; genus Salvia; species Salvia rosmarinus. Next base: position 7,585,875 of record CM072823.1, on the reverse strand, counting down.
GTGGCAACCATGTTCTTGTTCCATTCTCCCACTATTTGCCTTGCCTCTTCCACCTTTGGTACCCCTTTTCTATTTCCATTTTGCAACGAAAATTTTGGGCCCTTGGATGTGCTAGCAAGAGCATATGCTCCTTTTCCCATAACTCCTTCGCAGCTACGAGATCATTAAACAGCGACTAAGTGTAAACTCGGTCTTGCTCATGATCGCATTCTGAAAGTTCTCAAAAGACTTGGGCGGTGTATTGAGGATGATATCGACCTTGGCCGCCGTCAATACCTCCTCCCAGTGATCAAGACTATCCATGAGATGAGTCGTGTGGGAGACATGTTCATGGACGAACTTCCTTCCTCCATCTTACACGCCAAGATTTCTCTCATTGTGTGGGCGGATTGTCCGATCCGATTGCCCAAACTTACTCGAGACTTGACCAAATATCGATCGCGTCTACCATCGTGATCTTTGCGGTACTGCAAGCCTTTGGACATAGTAGTCATATATAGCATTTAGCCATATTGTTTGACTTATTCCAAAGTGCGCTTGACTCTCATTGCTCATTAGTCGATCGTCGATGAGGCATCGGGTTTAGGAGTAGTGAGAACAAACATGTGTTCTTGACGATAAGAACATATTCCATGTTCGTTTCCACTCGATAAAATTTGGACGGATAACGGATTTTGTGCGAGCATATTGATAATCGGCGTAAGAGACATATCGAAGCGATAATGTAAACACATAAGCATACGATCGCATATAATTCGTAACAATAATATTGTAACCTTTTGATAAAACAATATTAATTGAAACCTCCAATCGTGAGGAATCCCACATACAAGCCACGCGTGTGGGCGTTTACATGAACCCCCGACCCGGACTAAAATATACCTTTTAGTCGTTTAATTTCAATCCATGTCAACTTATCCTTATGACAAATGAAATTAACGATTGGACCTTACTAGACCACATCACTATCGCAAGAAGGGACTTGGCGGGAAGTTGTACTTGAGGTGATGTCTAAGCATCGACCACAATTTTAACAATGAAAATGAATTCTTAGAATTGGCATACTCACTCGGACCATACCGCTTCCAATTCAAATTCTTTTGTTATCTCTTTTATATCTATCTCTAGAGAACTTATGAAAATCGCACATACTGAAGCCACGCGTGTGGGCGTTTACATGAAACTCCCACTACTCGATAGATTTAAAAGTTTTATTTAGAAATCTCATCTAACAAACTTATGATAAGCAGTGCAAAAGCAAGCCAGCGGGTGGGCGTTTACTCACGATCGTCTCACTTTGTTTAGAGATCAAAAGGTGGAGGTCTTGACATTTTAATTTGAAAAATTAATTTGTCGGGTTCTTGCTTAGTCTTTTTATTCAAAAGGTTTGTCCATGCAGATCACGTAATCTAGCATGCTTTTCTATAGAACTCGACATGTAAAACATGCTCGAGAATTCTAAAATATGCTTGATAAGCGATAAACCTAGCATGCTTACTATGCGCGTCCAATTCGTAAAACACTTAAAGGTTTGTCGGCGTAATATAAACATACATAGCATGCTCTTGCATAATTTAAACATCCACGACATGCATATGAGCGATAAAAATAAAATAAAGCGTTCGCCAGCGGCCCGATCGTGAAACACGCACATTTATATCTAATCTATTACATAGATATACAAAGTGCAATTAAACTTGACAGGCCTCGCGTGCGGGCACGGACGGATTCAACAAATGGGCCTCGCGTGCAGACGCACGGACCGGAAAATCTGGATTGGGCTGGAAAAATGGAGTGCGGGCGGGTCGGCATTGTCATCTTGGGCAGCGCTGAGAGGCGAGAGCCCGGCCGCGCGCCGACCTGCGCCGCCTCCGCTCGCGTGTCCCCGCGGGCTACCTCGCGATCGCTAATGCGACCCGCGACCCGTCGGCTGCAGCGTCTTGCCTTCGCCCGGCGCGAACATCTGCCGAGAGATGTCGTCGCCCGGTGACGAAACTCACGATCGCGAGTCCGCTCATGAAGCACGGGTTTCGCGGCGACGCGCGCCCGTCGCCCGTAGCTCGCTCGCTCGCTTTGTCAGCGGCCGTATCTCGCGACCACTCGCTCGCTCGCGTGGTGCCGGGGATCTCGTCTTGTGACGCGCGCCCGTCGCCAGCGCCCCTCGCGATCGCCCTCGCGACCGCGAGGCTCGCTTCATGAAAGCGATCCAGGGCTGCGAGAGACCTATTTTCTCGTCGTTTCGTTCTTCGTTCTTTCGTCATCGTTCTTCTTTTACAGATAAGATTTACAGAATAAAATCTAATCTAACCACGGATTTTCCCGTGGTGTAAAACAAAACCAACAAAAACAATAAGCGAGCCACGATGAGCGGCGGATCCACAATTAATAAACACACGTAATAATCAAGCGTGAATTAATCCAGCAGAGCCGAGATTACGATCCCGGGCTCGATACCAATTGTAGGGAAAACATATGTTAACCCTGCCCGAGGATCTATCTTGGATATTTAATTCACCATACATTGATTATAAACCTAGCATGCGTCTATATAATTAATCGCGCACGTAGGGGTTTTCACGTGTTTACCTTTGGATGCCGCGGGGTCGATGGAGCGAGATGAATGGATCGGACTCGTGCTTTGACCTTACGGGATGATCCCGATTGCCCAATCTCCAGCGTCGGTGAGGGCGATCTATGGAGAATGCTTGGAAAAATCACCCTTTGCTCTCACTTCCCAATTTTGAAAACTCTCGAAAACTATGAGGGGCCGAAAATTCTAGGTTAAAATGTGAGGATTAACCTTGATTCTATCTCTTACCTTATATTTATAATGCACTACCTTAATCCCATAAGGAAAGGATCTATGCATATACCATAAATATAATTATATCCTTGTGGGATAAAGAGAATAAAATCTTGCCTTTGGGAGCATAAGGGGGCACCGATTTTCCTCTTGCTACGGGCCTGGATGGGCCAGCCCAGGGATCAAATGCAAGGAATAAAGATGGGCCTCAAATAAATTAATTATCTTATGTTCAGCCCAGAACATAAATTAATTTATAAACATTCGATCATTCCACTAGAGAAAGAATCTTTGACTTACCCTTTATTACCGAAGTTGAGTCGGGCTTGCACTTAGACATTACGAATCCCGTATTTAAGATATCGAGCGTCCATTAATCATTTATAGCAATCATTGCTTAAAGCGATTAATAACTTCATTTCTTAAGTAGTACCACTCGACCTTATTATTGTACTTGAGCTAACTCAACTGCGGGGTTTAGTACAATAAACCTTTTGAGCTCCTTAAGGGGCGTCATCATCCTAAGCGGATCGGTGACTCGTCTGAGATAACTAGCGTGACATACAACACTTGCCACCACCCAAGACGGAGAATCTTGGGTTAGAACATATAACCCTCACCCATAACAAGTTAAAGTGATGGACAACAACTCATACTCACCTAATACCTTATCGAGGTTTAGATCATCGTAAGTCACCGAGATCTTGGTTCTTCACGACGGTCGGAAGAAGAACTCATCTCTGTGATCCTTCAATACGTCGAGACGCGTACCGGCATAGACAAGCAACTAAGTCAAGTCACTTCTTATCTATCTGCGGCTAAACCGACAAACTCGTCCTTAAGTTGTCTCGGTGTGAAACTTTTATATCTCATTAAGCTTGACCAATCATACGAGACTTACGTGATCTTCTACACCTTTGTATGATCTAACATATATGAGATAAGGGGACACGAGATATATGCAATCAAGTATTCAATTCGAGATAGGAGATTGTAATAGTGGTAACGAAACATTGTATACAAGCTCAACAAGCGCTTTCGGTATACAAATCCAACAAGAGTCATCCGGACGCATAGCAGTGGGCACTGGAGCTCGCGAGCCACGACATCTCGTATTCCCCGAGGCCGGCCATAAAGGGCAGCTCTCCGACTTCTGGTGGAAGCCAAATTGCAAGTCGGCTCTACCGGTCGCCCCCAACACCCGCCCCACCGCGGAGGACTCGTCCCACCGCCCGATAAGCGTTGGCGGATGTACGTGGGCGGGGCTTCATGCAAAAAGCAACAGCGGGCGGGCATTCTCCTCCTCGGCCGGACAATAAAGAAGTGACCTACGCCCTCCGATTTACCTTCCCAACCACCAATAACGAGGTGGAGTATGAAGCGCTGATCTCAGGACTCCGACTCGCAAAGGAATTGAGGGTGGACCATGTCCAGATCTTTGGGGATTCCCAGGTCGTGGTAAACCGGTCCTGGCGGAATCTGAAGCCAGGAGGACCGAATGAGCGATACCTCGAGAAAGCGAAGGAGATGCTTGCCTCATTCAGGTACTCCAGCATTCATCGGATCCCACGGGGTAAAAACAGCCGAGCTGACATTCTCAGCAAGTTAGCTGCGTTATCAACAAGTCCTCTTGTGGAGGAGGTTCGTTCGGAAGCATAGAGTCTCACATCGGCATCATCACCGAGATGGAGCCGGCGGATGTCTCCATAAAGGCTACACGGAACATGGCGCCTACCTCAAGATCGGCTCGAAGCGAAAAGATGATGGCGAAATCGAAGTACCTCATAGACGGCGGCGCTCTATCGGAGTCTTACCTTGACCCTCACGAGGTGCCTCGGGCGGAAGAGGCCGACTACGTGCTCAATGAGATCCGCGGAGGGTCTTGTGGAAGTCACATCGGCTCGCGAGCTCTCTCAAAGAAGGCCGAGGTCGGGATATTCTTGGCCCGCCCTTGTTCAAGGTCGGTCGAGCTCGTCGAAAGTGTCCAAGTGCCGGCTCACTCCACGGTCAAAAAGCTACCGCAAACCGATCTCAGCGGCTGCGAGGCCGTGGCCTTTCATGCGATGGGGATCGACATCGTTGGTCCGTTCGATCGAGCACCGGTCGACCGATGCTTAGTCGTAACCATAGACTACTTCACAAAATGGGTCGAGGCCGAGCCACCGTCGAGCCTCACGGCGGGAGGATTGAGACCCGTGTGGAAAATATAGTAGTGCCGCGCATACCGCACGATACGGTCTCGGACAACGGCACCTGATTAAGTCGACAAAAACTTTAAGGGTGGTGCGAAGAGCTTCGGATCGATCAACGCTTCACCTCGGTCACACACCCGCAAGAGAATGGTCGGGACCAGGGTGACGAACCGCACGATCATACAAGGATTGAAGAAGAGGCTGGACCGAGCTAAAGGCGATTGGGCGAAAATCTCCCTCAAGTCCTCGGTCTACTGAGGACAACACCTCGGACCTCGCGGAGAAACCCTTTCGGCTGGTCTCGGTGCAGGGGCCGTCATCGGCTTAGATCGGGCGCCAAGCCCGCGCACTCTTCACCGACCGGTAGGGGCGAGGAAGACTGCGGGCGACCTTGGCGCCCTCGAGGGAAGCTGAGCTTGCCTTCATAAGCGAAGCCAAGTACAAGGCCCGGGTCGCGCGGTACTACAACAAAGGGTCAAAGCCTCCGGCTCCAAGTAGGCGACCTCGTCCTACGAAATAATGAAGCAAGTAGAGTTGAGCGTCTTAACAAGTTGGATCCGACATGGGAAGGCCCATACCGCGTTCACGAGGACCTCGGCAAAGGGGCTTACAAGCTGGCTCACCTATCCGGTGCACTTATCCCCCGAACTTGACACATTACTCATTTAAGGAGGTATTTTACATAGCTTCGATTTAAGGTCGACATCATGTTAGTCCTTGATTGTTTTGCCAATTACGATGTTGATTTCATATTGATAAAACATCTGTTTTCTAATGAATATTTCTTTTTTTTTTTTTTGGTAATTTAATACGAAATTTTAAAGGCTGCGTCACGGTGGACTCGAACCGAGACCTTTGGTCTCGGGCATTAACTCACTCTACCACTAGGCAACACACGCGCACAAAGTGAGGCAGTGAATATTTCACTGTCTCATATATAAATGAACATCTGTTTGGATACACCACATTTAAACCTTCGCGGGCGCCCTTACGAAGATGAAAATCCCACCAAGTAGAGTGCGCATCACGGACTACCCATTAAGTTGGGCGTCTACATGCAAGCATCTGAGACTACCCATTAAGTTGGGCGTCTACATGCAAAGCATCTGATTACCCATTAAGTTGGGCGTCTACATGCAAACATCTGATTACCCATTAAGTTGGGCGTCTACATGCACGCGACATCCGACCGATCTATGACTTATACCCTTTATTTGGGAAGATATGCACTCGGTACAAAGTCTAAATGCATTAACGACTATAAACCGAGTACCAAGCCATATACAAGTCAACCGGCTTCGAGCTCGTTTATACCACTTTATTTGGGAAAATATACATACGTATCTGATATAAATACATTTACGACCAAAGCGAAGTCCTAAGCTATGTTTGTACCTCTCGAGGGAAAATGTACACTTGAACGAGTCTAAATACATTTATATCTACATACAAAGTCTACGCTATATACAACCTCATTCGGGCTTCCGAGCTCCGCCTCGTCGGGACTTGCCGAAGCTGCACCAATTTTGCACAAAATCTCCAGGCCGACGGTGTATGCCTGGAACGAACTCGGTGCCTTCAACCCGGTCGAGAAGGCGGAATCACCACGGCCTACTCGAGCGCTCGATGCGGGCTCGGGGCAGCCGAGACAGTTTCGACTCCGGTCACATTCGCTGCTCCGGGACACTTGAGCGGCGCTCGCGCCCATCTGGCACCTCGGGGAATGGGGATGCACGGAGGTTACACCGGCCCCCCGACCGGACAGGGGTGGGAGTCGACCTCGCCCCCCACCGCCGCTCTTCCCTCCGACCGAGGTCCTCGATCGCCGTCCGCTCCCGGAGGATCGCCCTCGAATGATCCGCTCTGGGTAGGACCCATCAACCGAAGCACTTGGCATGATCAGATGTAACCGCCCTCCTCCATGGGTTCTTCTACGATCGGCCAGTGAAACCAGCGTGGCCTCATTGCGGGGCGGGGCATCGTCGTTTGGGGCGATCTCGTACGTCTCCATATACTTCACGATGGAGTTGACACGATCTTTGAACTTCTTGCTGTTCCGCCTCCTCATCCCTCGGCACCATACCCTCGCCCGGCAAGCTCGAACTCGGTCGTCGACGGATATGGTAGTTCCACCAGCTCGGCGGATTACCTTCTCGTACTCGCATGCTCCTCCGACGCCCGAGCTAGCCTCTCCACGGTCGATTCAGTCGGCTCCTCGCATTTGTATCAAAGCGCCCTTGGAGGCGTCGGCGAGATAAGTCCGCCCCACGGACTCCGTCATGCGATCCTCAACTTTGGGGCCTCGTTCTCGGCCGGGAGGCGGGCCCTTCCCGATCAGCCTCGTCAACTTCTTTCCGGTCGGTGAGCGGCGCGAGCTAACATCCATGGTGACCAAAACTTGGGTCATTTCGGCGACCACTCCTCGAAAAGCACCTCTTCGTCCTTCTCGGCCAGGCGCCTCGGACCTCATTTAACTTGGTCGACAATTCATGATCAAGTCCGAGCCATTCGGTGTGGAGTCTTGTAAATAAACAAGACAACACAAATTTTAAAATGTTGCGTTTATTACTCAAAAATGGGAAATTATTAAAGGTCCGGTCCTATCGACCGGCGGTTCAAACTATTACATCGGTCCAGCGACCTCGGGCTTATAGCCGGACTCGCCGACCTCACGATGCTCCTGCGGTTGGCCACCTCCACCGTGAGAGCTCAACACCGCCTCCTGCTCCACCTCCTCCTCCCTCCCGGCCGGCCCGCACCTCGGCAGGAGCTCACGGCTCGGGATCTTCGTCCTCCTGCCTTTGGCGGCGACCTCGGCCGATCGGGAGGTAGAGCTGGGCCTTGAGCCTCAAGCCCGGGAAGAGCCAACCCGGAGATCACCCGGCGTAAGCTTTGTTCGGCTCTCGAGGTCGACCTCGGTCCGCCCATGCTTGACCTTATCAAAGTCGGGCATGGCGACCTTGACTTCCCGGTGATCGACACCGCCCGGCTCCGGCACGCGGCGGATTGGCAATAAAAGCGAAGCTCTCCGGCTCGATGAGCTTCTTGGCAAATGCCCTCGGCAGGGTCCGTGGTCGACCGACCTCGCCCCCTCTCGTCCACGACCTCATGCCCGCCCGGCCAACTCCTCCTTAACCTCTTGACCTCCCAGGCGGCCTCCAGTGCCCATTGCCTCTTCTTGAGGCGGCCTCGGCGGCCTCCCTGCTCAGCAGCCTCAGCGGCCTCGGCTTCCCGCCCGCCGCGGCCACGGCGGTCTCGGCATCCGCCCGTGCGGCAAGCTCCCGCTCGGCGTCTCATGCGGGTGAGCTCTCGGCGGCAAGCCCGGCGGCGACTGCGGCTCCCGGCGGCCTGCTGCGGGGCCCCGTCACCGAGCTCCCACCACGAAAAAAAAGCGGCACAAGTTAATAACGAGATCGCGGGCGTACAAATCTAAATATGAAAGAACCTTTGTACCTCGGGGGAAGTGCGGCCAAGCAGGCGGTACCCGTACTCAAGGCGGCCACGAGGCGAGACTACGATGCGGGCTGGACCCCTTTGAGGCCCACTCATTAGTTAGCCCATCTGTCGACCTTCTTCGGACCCGGTAGGTCGGCCAGCTTCATCTTCTTCTTCTTGGCTCGCTTGCTCGGCGATCGTGAGCCGCCTCTTACCCGGTCGGCTTCACGCATTCATGGAAGAAAATCTTATTAGCACAAAGAAAATCGAGCGTATAAGGACTAAGAAGATGGGATGCCTCACCCATCCAGACCCGATCCGACGCTTCCGACCGTAAATACTCGGCCCGACCTTCTTGGTCGTCCTCGGTGTAACTTATGGATAAAATCTCACCAAGGCTGATCAAGACCTCCTCCATGTGGCCCGAGGGCTTGATTTTCGGTCCGCCACCGTCACGATGCCCGCTCATACCTCGGTGCCCTCGGCCCGTAGAAAGAAATACCTATTACGCGATGGGACACTTTGGAGGGGCTGCTACCTTAAATTTCAGCGGGGAGCGGATAGTACACACCTCCTATGGTCTTGACACTAAAAGCGCATCGGTACCTCGAAGGAGAACTCCTCGGCAATGCCATAACAAGAGAGCCCTAGCCCGCTAGCGACCTAATGGAATTGGGGTCGATTGGCAAATGGGGATCGGAAATACTCTTGAAGGCTAAGATAAGCGGGGCGAGAGGATACCTAAGACCCGCCTCAAACTATCATATAAGCGGTAATAAACCCTCCAGGGCCATCGCCCTATCATCCGGTGCGGCGAGCACCACCACGCATCCTCACGGGATCGGTATTCCCTTACGACTTCAAAAGTTCCTCGGTGTCGAGCCCGACCTTACCACGCCCACCCTCATTCCATCCCATACCAGGGATCTGGGGAACCACAGAACTCAGTCCATGGACCTACCGAGCCATTATAGCACAAATAGTCTTTTCGTCGAGGAACTCACGGCGGAACCCGGCGAAATGGAACTTCGAGGCGAGAAGAAGATGAAGAAAACATACTTACTTTTCACGCGAGTATATGGCTCGGCCGGTGAGATCGGGATCAAGTCGGAAAATTTCTCGAATTTTTCTCTCGGAATTTTAGGCGTCGAAGAGGAAAGTGAGCAGTTGCCTCGTTTGGGCCTATGTATAGGACAAATGGGGCCTAAAATTTTCGTTTCAACTTCGACACGTACCTACGTGATTGGATGTGGAGTCCATGCGTGCGCGCGGTTCGAGTGCCCAACTACACGCTGGCGGCGTATAGCGTCGCTAGCGTAAGATAGACCGCCCGATCGACCTAGCAATCATCATACGGACCCGGCGTCCTCCGGATGGCGGCGCCTCGGTCGCGCCTCGTCCTTCCCACAAATAACAAGGGATCAGTTGGACCTCGGCGTCCCTATCAGCGGGCTTTGCCCGCTACGGAAAGTCTACATCCAGATCGGACCTCGGCAAACCAGCCCCAGATTCGGTGCCGCCGAGGCGCACCTCGACATCCACGAAAGGCGGTCGTTCGGTCGGACATCGGCACCCACCACGAGAGCAACACCACTCGGATCGGACCTCGGCGTAACCTACGAGGTCGATATCCGGTCGATTCCAGCGTCCCGGTACAACATCTTTTCCAAGCGACGGACAGACCACCTGACTCGATTCGGCACGGATCGCCAAATAAACCCTCACATCAAAAAGACAACACCTTGACAAACAACTTCGGCCGAGCACGCCTCGCCCGGCGGTGCTTTCTTCGCTCCGCCGGCATCGCTGTCCCTCGGCTATTCGGGGGCTATGATGGGATATGGCCCAACCGATTAGGCCCACTGCGAGCCCAAGCAGTGGGCCTAACGTTGATAGCGGGCCCGTGGTTGAGCCCTAGGTGAGCCCTAATCGGCTCCCAAAACCACAGCCCCAGGCCGCCGCCCTCGGCGATGGAGGACACGCCCGAGGCAGTAAGGCGCCACCTCGGCCCGATGGAGGACACGCTCCAGAGCAAGTAAGGCGCGCCTCGGCGATGGAGGACACGCCCGGAACCAAAGTCGGCGCGCCACCTCCACGTGGCGCGCGCGTAAGGCGGTGTCCTCCTCCGGCCACCGATGGAGAGCGCCGGAGGAAGAGTCACGTCACGACCAATGGAGAGGTTGAGCACGCCTTGATTTGCGGGCTCGGGGTTGTATAAATAGAAGGAAAATTGGATGAAGGGTTGGCAACTTATCGAACACTAAGAGCTTGTAACTATACTCCCTGCTGAAATTATAGTGAAAGTATTGAGGAAACTCTCCTAAAGTGGACGTAGATCTCATTAACGATCGAACCACGTAAAAGCACCGGTGTTCTTTATTGCTTTACATAAATCTCGCATACTCACGTAACTAGATTTATCAATGGAGTATAAGCAAGTAAAGGGTAAAAATGAGGAAGACGACATTCCAAGAGATCTTATACCAAGCCCTCTTAGTGAATGAAGGGTTTGGATTAGGGGAGGCCGATCGTTTTTTCAAAATTAAGGGACAAGATTAAAATGGTAGTTGAAGAGTTGAGATGGAAAATCGAGAAGAGCGTGCGCACTTTTTGAAAAAGCTACGAAAAGTACGCTACGCATTTAAAGCACAAAAGACAGATTTCATTCTGGGTCTGGCCTCTTAGGATCTGGCCTTCCATGATCTGGCTGTAAGCATAATCAACTCCGACGACAATCCTCGATAGACAGATCTCTCGGAGTTGGGGGAGTAGTTGATAGGGAATAAATACAATATATGCCAACTTACTATAAATAATACACGTGGACTGATTACGTGTACCACACTTGGCGTGAGAATGCCAAATCGACAAGATAATCGTAGTTAATGGACCGATGAAACTGGACATCAAAACCTGTATCTATAAGCCCAGGACCGCACTCCCTGACAACGAAACGACATCGAATGTGACAACCAAGAGGACTCATGTCTCTTGATGGGAGTTCACTCTTATCGATAAGGACATGGCGCAAGAAAAACGGCATTGGTCTTGGAGGATAAGTATGTATCATATTCCTAAAAGGATTCGGATTACCCCATCCGATACAATCCCCATACCTATAAATATTCTCATTATGAAGGGATCATGTACGCAATCTTAAGCAATCAATAAGCCTTAAGCACAATATATTACTACTTGAGCGTTGGAGTGTCTACCCGGAGGCCTCCTTCCGGTTCTGTTTTGCAGTTGGCATGTTTCGTTGTCCGATTACCCGATACGATATTTCGATCTCTCGTTCACAATCATCATTCCACTATTATCACGAGGTAGTACGCCTATTTCCATAATTATTTATTAGATTTATTTGTTGAATCTATCAATATGTAATAAGTATATGTAATTAATATATGCTATAATTGTGATTTGTATCAGCATTACGCTGGAAGCTGGTATACATAATCACACAAATTTGTATTATAATTAATTGTTCGCTATATTTATGATTTGCATTAAGCATGTCTTTTACAATATACTTTCTTTGTTCCATTTAAAATGTCTCACTTTCCTTTTTGGATTGTCCCATTATAAATGTGTCATTCCATTTTAGGAAATAATTATCCCTTCAAAAAGTGTGGACCCTACTCACTTTTTAACACTTTAACTACTTTATACATTTCTCATAAATTTCCGTGCCCAAACGAAATGAGACACTTTAAATGGGACGGGTGGAGTCGTATACTAAATCCATTATTCGGTAGGATGTATTAAATTATATATAATAAATATATGCTAAAATTATGATTTGTATTATGCATACCAGGAGGTGGTATACAAAATCATACAAATTTGTACTCCTTCTATGTCTCACTTGTAGACGGCACAAGTTTTAATAAAGTTATTGGTGGATGTTGATTGAGTGGAGAAATAGCCCCATCATTTGTTAGATTGTGAGTGACAGTAATGATATTTTTTGGTAAATTATGAGTGGTTGTGGGGTTGAATAATAAGGAATAGTCTCCCAAAAATAAAAAGTGATATATTGTTTGTAAATACTGAATAAGATAATTGTGATACACTTATCGTGGACAGATGTAGTATAATATTTGAAGTTTTTGGTTTATAAATGACCATACCAAACGAAATATTAATAATATACATAACATATATATATATAATCTATATATATATAATTATTATAATAATTAAAATTATAATTAATATATATATTATAATATTTATAATAAAATATAATATATATATATATATATATATATTATATATAAGTATATAATATTTTTTATATTTATTTATATAAAAATATATAAAAAAATAAATTTCGTGCGGTTCGGTTTGAAAATCGAATTTTTTTTCCCAAACCGAAACCGAACCGAATTAATTTCGGTTTTAAAATTTTGAAATCGAACCGAATTACTGTACAAATCGAACCAAACCCCTAATTTCGGTTCAGTTCGATTCGGTTTTTCGGTTCGGTTCGGTTTTTGCTCACCGTAATTTGATGGATTAAATGTTTGATAAGATAATTTTTATCTATCAATCATTTGTTTACTACAATGGATTAGTGAATGATTAAAATTTGGATAAATAATTTTCTCTTTATTTGGATGATTATTTCAATCCTACCTATATTGGTTGGATTAAAATTAATAAAAAACAATTCAAATGATTAAAATAATCTCGGGCTTTGGGATATCCTCAAATATTAATCATTAAAAGTAAACACTTGATTAGATTGGATTAATTTTATCTATCCAACCTAATCATGCAAAGTAAACACCACCTTAGAAGCCAAAACTAAGAAAGCTTAAAGTTGTAACTATTTTGAATTTTCAAATTTTAAATTGTTGGAGCCAGTGGTTTTTTCTGTGCCCATGTATACCAGACAACTTTACAATTTTAACTCTACTAAATTTTTGTAGCACATTACTTGCTTAGTTGGGATCTTCATTTCTTATTATCCTATAAATTGACTATTCTATTTATTGTGACCAAATTGTTTGCAAATCAATTCATAATACGATTAGCCGAACCAACCGCCACATCAGATTCATCGCCTACGTGTCATTTCAGATTTGCTTCATTCTGAATTATCTTTATTCTCCAGTTTATATATTTTCTATTCTTAAATAGCAAAACAGAATTAAGGCTGTATTTAAGTCGGGTGTATTAATTAAGTAATATTGAAATTGAAACTTGAAACTGACGCCTAAATTGTATCAATTAAGTTTGGTGTATCAATTAAGGAATATTGAAATCAAAGGAAACTGACGCCTACATTTTGATAATGGATCAATTCATAATAGTATTTAATTCGGGTGTAACAATTATTAATATTTTAACACTACATGGTTAATTATTAATATCAACTCACAATCAATTTGTATCCATTTTAACATATTTATGGTCAAATCTACTTTGGATATAATTAACTGAAATATTTTGAATGATTAGTGAATAATGGTGTTGTATTGTTTTGGGAAAATCTTCGCAAATGGATGATCGACACAATTATAGAGGTTGGGCCAAGAATCCAGCCAAAGGTACGAAACAACCAAATCAATTTTTTCTTTTAAAGTTCAGTTATATTTTAATCAAAATAATTTTGGTTAGAAAAGTCTACTTTTGATATATTAAGACTAAATATTTTTGGTTAGGAAAGTTATATAGTCGTACATTTATAATTCTTATAATGGATCAATCAAAAAACTTTCATTTTTTAAGGAGTAACTTGAAAAGGAAACCTTATAACCTAGATGTTCATCTATAAAGTCATGAATTATAATAATGTTTTCTCTTGCACATCGTCTCTCTCACTAGACAAAGGTTATTAACTGAGACTATCTCTGCTTAAGTAGTAGTGGGATTGACCTGTTTTTTGTTTCATGCAAACTTAAAAACACAAGAAAAAGCATATTAGTCTCCTGCATTTCCAAACTTCATCTTTTCACACACTAAAAATTATTGGTTGGGCATGAAAATAGCATTACATGGGTGAAGAATCTTCCCCCTCTGCTTCCGACAGAGTAATCGAGCAGGTTTTTTCTTTTACAAAATCTTGGTCTTAAAATATTGCGGATTATTTTTTTAATATAGGTTCTTTTGAAGGATTCTTAGTTTTGATACGTGTGAGCAATGTAGTTTTCGGAGTTGTTGCATTACTGTTATTTTGGTTTATTGGTACATCATCCTCATCTTTAGCACTATTGCTATTGTTAATGCATATTTTTAATCACTTTTGAATTCTACAACATAGTTAGAAATCGTTGCTTAAACCTGAAATTTATGGATAAAATGCAGAGTTTCTATGGGAATTTTGTTCTGCATTTAGTAGAGATGAAATTTGAGAAGAAAAACACTAGAGAAAGATGAAATTTGAGAAGAAAAATACTAGAGAAAAAGCTTTTTGCTGATTTCTTGCTATGCAATCTTCTGGCATTTCGTTTAATACTAAAATCTGAGGTTTAAACTAAATATAACATAGCCTCAAATTCAGTGTTAAGTTCAATTGTTCAGTGTTTGACTGTAAATATATTTAGTTGAGAAGTTTTGAAAGAAAGTATTGCCGCGAACAATAGTAACTTCAGAAGATTTGGATACAGAAAACCGAATGATGCTTTGGTAAGCATTGTAACGATTTGATTTTGATTTTATTTAGTTTGTATTTCGTAAGTCTCAATTATGAATATAAGTTGTTTGTGAGTGTTCGAATTAATTTGGTATTTTGTGTTTTATGGTTGACTATTTGCATGTGTGATCATGTTATTTGGTTTATGCATATTGTACGTGATGATCTACTAACATATACCAAAATATTATAGTGTTATATATTTATCCATTTAAAAATAAGACCCACTTTGGACAAGTTTTAAAGATGAGGATCGCATCTTCACTAACGTATATGGTTTGCATGATCCTTTCCTGAAAGGTGCAATGAAATGTGGAGACTGGTACCGGACAAAAGACATAGTTATCAAAGGAGACCGGTACGGGTTACATATATATAATTCATGTATACATGTTGTCTTTTACTATTTATTTCAAATTGCTTTATAACATTACTGTCAAAAATAAATTTTGTCAAATTTTATTTTTGAGTAAATTTTAAAAAATAATTGTGAGATGAGTTGTGAATAGTGTCTATCATATATAAATAGTGCTCACTATTCGTTGATATTCCACATAAAAAGTTTAGATATTCCGAATTAGTTTGTGTTGTATATGTATTTTATTGTATATTTAATAATATGGATGGAATGTATAATTGATGTATACATGTTGTCTTTTTCTATTTAGTTCAAATTGCTTTATAACATTACTGCCAAAAATAAATTTTGGCAAAATATATAATTGAGTATATTTTAAAAATAATTGTGAGATGAGTTGTGAATAGTGTTTATCATATATAAATAGTGCTCACTAATATATAGTGATCGAAATTATCCAACTTAATATGATAATATATACTCATAATTGCAAAGATGATGGAAAAGTTAATCTTGAAGATGATGTATTTTAGTCGAATATATCAACACAATTAATTATTTCGGATTGTCGAGACACGAAATCAAATTGAAGGAGGGGTGTATCATCATGCTTCTTAGAAATATCGATCCGTCCAATGAGATCTGCAATGGCACTAGGATGATAGTAACTAAATTTGGGAATCGCGTGATTGAAGCCAAACTGATTTAAGTAAATAATGCAAGCAAGAAGTTTCCTATTGCAAGAATGATCATGAGCCCGTCGGATTTCACTAAATTTTCGATTCGATTCCAAAGGAGGCAGTTCCCTCGAGTGTTTGCTATGCCGTGACAATAAATAAGAGCGGGGCGGTCTCTTTCAAGCGTGGGTCTATACTACGAAACGATGTTGCCATGGACAATTATATGTTGCAATCTCACGAGTCACTAGCAAAAAGGTCTCAAAGTTTTAATATGTGATAAGGAGGTCAAACATACAACAATACAACTAACGTGGTGTACGATGAAATTTTCGATCAATTGTGAGGTAATCACAATATAACTTTCTTTATCTTCTTGACATATCTTTTGTTATTGACATTCATGAGGTATTTCTAATCCATATTATTTCTTATGTTTGATTTTCTAAAGTGCAAGATAAAGTAATTCATGTCCCAAAGCTGATATATTCTTCTTCTTCTTTTGGAAATATTCTAGGATTGAGATTTGATTTTTCCGAGACAACATTGTTCGAAGAGATCAATTATAATTTTGGTAAACTCATTGCACATCTAATTGTAAGTGACCTATCTACAACATTTGAGTTTTCTTTATTTGATAAGATGTTCCTTAAAATTTGTCATGTAACATTCACTTATTTTTTTTAATAACAATTTGACGTGATAATGTAAATTTTGATACCACTTCAAAAATCATTATTAAATAATTTATTAAATAAGAGTACTTATACATCATGGAGTTCAATAATTCCCGTCGAATTTTGACGGGTTACAAACTAGTTATAATGACAACTTTTGGCTTATTGAAAAATCTACAACCACTATATCTTTACCCCAATCATCTCACTAATTGGATTCCGTTAGAACTCAGAAACACATTTAAAATTGACATTAAACCAATTTATTGAGCCTAAAAATTGCATTATCGATGTATTGGCTAAGGTCGTCACTTGACCTTGTTATTAAGCTAAAACATATATGTATCCTGATAGGATACGACCCAACTACCAGGCCCAAACATCAGGTCCAATATAAATGGGCCTCGACATTAAGCTCGGCTGGGTGAGTTCGCCCCGAAGACTCCTAAACCGATTACAACTCGAATCACAAGTGGAGCGAGAAGATTGGATATATCTAAAAGAATCATATTTAGAAGATCTCGGATTAGAGTCGATCTCGATATAATTGTGTATAAATAGAGGCTAGATTAGGCGGAAAATGATCATCTACACTCTTTGTAATCGCTTCTTACGCTTTTCGATACACATATACTTTCTTGCCCGTGGGCGTAGATCTAATTCAAAGATCGAACCATGTAAATCCATCGTATTCATTGCGTATTTATTTCCCTAATGAAATTAAGATCGATCGATGGCGCCGTCGTGGGGAACCGAAATTTTATGTTTTGATCTTTTCTCGGGTAATAATCGAGCGACGATGAATACGAGGCGGCGGCGGCGGACGCGCGCCGAACTCGGTGCGGTAAAGCCCGATTAGAGAAACGACCCCGAAGGGCACGTTCAAAGTCTCGATGGCGAGGCCACCCAATCCTACGAGAAGAAGAAGATCACCGAAGTGAAGGAGGTCGCATAGCGACCATAGAGAGAGCCCCAAGCACATTGTTGAATCTCGACGAGGCGGTTAAAGATTCCCGAAAAGAATAAGGAAAGCTTCTTCCGATACCTCACCGAGAACAAGGTCGGCATCATCATGAAGAAAAGGGCGCGAAGCCTCATCAAAGCACGAGGCGGCGGAGGTGAATCCCCGACCTCCGGATGATAGGAGCTCGTGTGGTGGGTAACATCCCTACATGAGTTGGTTTCCAAACCAACCACGCGAGGATGAACAACGTGGGATAGGTCGTCGCGATCACGCGGTCGACCCCACTATTACAACGAGTGCAGCGGGCGACCTCGGCATCGTTCCTTGGGAGATGGGTTCGAGGATATGGGAGGATCATTATCCCTTTCTCGGCGAGATACTCGACACTCTACTCCCGGACAATGCAGTGGTGCCGAGCATCGCTCCCTATGACGGCGAGGATCCGTAAAACTTCATTTCACAATTCGATACAACATGATTAACCAGCGTCTCAACACCATACATATGTGCAAGTTGTTCCCGAGCTCTTGATCGACAACGCCCACGGTGGTTCAACGATCTACCTCCGGTAGTATTGGAGCATACCGAGATCGATGGAAGCCTTTCATCGAAGGTTCTTCCAAAAGCGAGTCAAGACCACATCGGCTCATCTCGCTACGGTAAGACAAGGCGAGGCGAGTCCATCGATGACTTCATGACTCGGTTCGATAAGGAATGCCTCAAGGTCGAAGATATAAGCGACATCCTCATCATCTCGGCCTTCCAGAATGGCATCTTGTCGGGACCCTATATAAGGAGATCATCAATCGAGCCCGTCTTGCGTCGAACTATGGCACATAGCAGACCGGTTCGCTAAAGCGGACGAAGCGGACAGGAAGAAGCGAGAAGGCGACAAGTCCGAGCCCTCGACAAGAAGAGGAAACAAGATGGCGAGGGACCCAGGGCGAAATCGGCGAAGTGCCTTGGAAAGAATACACCGCGGCCTATCGAGTCAGGCTCGGGCCACGTCCCAACTCGAGCGACCTCGGTATCTGAGCGACCTCGGCACACCTAGCGAAGATAAGAGGCGATTTACGAGCTCCATACGGACATGTTCGAAGCCTCGACCCGTGCTAGGGAGGTCGGCTTGCCGATCGAGGATAAGTATTGCTCCTTCCATGAAGATCATGGACACGATCTGAGAGGAATCTGGGGACCTCATGGCGGACATCGAAGTTGGTACATGATGGGACCCTTAAAAGGTACCAAGGTCAAGGTCGACGAGGCGGTGGGATGAGGCTCCCCACCGAGGTCGAGAAAAAGTGGAAGCAACCAAGGGCAGGGGAGGCTGCGCCTCACAAGAAAGCGAGGCCGACACCGATGAAGAAGGTGATGGCGAGCCTGTGCGATGGAATCATATCCACCATCACGGGGCTCCACGCGGCACTCTGAAGTCCTCGATAAAGCCGAGGCCGAAGTCCACAAACCAGTGAACACAGTAAACAAGAGGTTCAAGAAGGGCGAGGCCATCACTTTTTTGAGGCGACCCCTGCACCAACCGTAGTACCTCACCAGACGCAATGATAATACTGGCGGTGGTCGCCAACAAGCTATTTGGCGCGCATATCGTCGATAGTGGTGCGTCGGTAAGCATCCTCTTCAAGGAGTGCTACGATAAATTGGGAATTGAGCACGCCACACCGGCACCGCTACCACTCAAGCTTTGTCAAGAAGAGACGGCCGGAGGGATTATTGAACTTCACATCACGATGGGGAAAGCAAGCGAGCTCCACCAAAGTGATCTGATTCTTAGTGGTAGTAGCATACTCGCCATATAACATCATACTAGGGCGGGGCTGGCAAAATGCGATGAGGCGGTGTGCTCGACATACCATCGACCATGAAAATCCCCGAGAGGAGGTGAGTAGGCGTGATCAGGAGATAAGAAAAAGCCAAAGAATGCATGCGAGATCGCATTAAAGGTGCGGGGACTTGACCCGGCATCCACATGCATAGCAATTCTGAAGCCCGGAGTTGGGCTGGAAAGGACTTCGTCGACTCTCGGCATTTCGGTAGAGGAGGTCACGCTATACAAGGATGATCCCTCAAGATCGTCAAGTAGGTTCTACGAAGTACCTCACCGAGAAAGCGGATCATCCAACTACTAAGGGAATTCGAGAGGCGTCTTAGCATGGTCGCCTCGACATGACGGGGTCTCACCGAGTATTATTACTCACCGGCTCAACATTGATCCAAATATCAAACTAGTTCGGCAAAAGCAGCGGATCTTTGCGGTGAGCGGAACCGGATCGTATATAATGAAGTGCACCAGCTCTTAAGCGGGCATATTGTTGAAGTCAGTATCCGACTGGATAGCCAACCGGTGATGGTCGAAGGGAGGAGGAGGTTGGCGAATGTGTATCGATTACACCGATCTCAACAAGCATTGCCCGAAGGACTGCTACCCCCTCCCCAACATTGATAAAAAAGTTGACGCTTTGGTTGGTCACGAAGTCTTCAGCTTCCTGGATCTATACAAGGGGTATCACCAAGTCCTGATGAGCAACGAGGACGCCTCCAAAACAGCTTTCATCACGGACTTGGTCTTTGCATATAAGAAAATGCCGTTCGGACTCGAGAATGCGGGGCCACCTAACAAATAATGGTGGACAAGATATTTCAGCCCTACATCGGTCGAATGTGGAGGTGTATGTAGATGATATCATCGTCAAGAGTAAGGAGGAAGCCACATGTGTTGCCGACCTCGGATCATCCTCGGCTTACCATAAAGTAAACCTAAAGCAAAACCCGTAGTGTATTCATGGTTTAGTGCAGCAAATTTTAGGGTCTTTGGGTGTCATGAGAAGGATTAAAATCCAACCCGTCTAAAGTTCAAACCATTTTGGAGATGAAGGAGCCAAAGACAATCCACGATGTGCATAAGTTGACGGGCTGCATAGCTGCGCTGAGCCGCTTTCTTTCAAAAGCCGCGGAGAAGCAGCTCCCCTTTTTCAAAATACTCAAAAAAGCTCCGGAGTTCTCTTGGGATGATAAACACAAGTCCGCTTTTGAAGATCTCAAAAACTACCTTGCCAAACTTCCCACCTTATCCGTCCCGAAAGAAGGAGAGGTCATTTCCCTATACCATGCGACTTCGGACGAAACCATAAGTGCGATTACGGTAAGAGAGGATGGATGACTCCACATGTATTTCATCACCGAGCACTTAAAGGGCGAAGCGAGATATCAACCTTTGGAAAAGCTCGCTTTGGCATTAGTAAATCTTTGAGGAGACTACGCGTCTATTTCCATGCACATCCCATACAAGTTCTCACGATCATCCACTGACGCAAGTGTTGATGATGCCGGAAGCTTCGTGGAGAATTGCAAAGTGGGCAATTGAGTTGGGCGAACACGATATATCTTTTGCCCGTCGAGCCATGAGGTCGGGGCCTAGCGAGACTTCCTTCAGAGGCTAACTTCACGAAAGCGAAACCCACCAAGCCTACCTCGGACAATGCGAGCCGAACTCATCAAGGAAGCATCCTAGAATTGCGGCAAGTCTATGTGGATGGAGCTTGGGGAAAAGCGGGTGGCAGGCGGGCATCTTACACGGGACGGATGGCGAGATCACCCTCGCGCCGGTTCACATTCAAAATACGAATAACGAAGTGGAATATGAGGCCTTAATTGTAGGACTTTGCCTAGCTCAAAGTCTTGGATCACGGGGCCGTGCAAGTTCACTGATGACTCACAAGTCATAGTAAGCCACATGTTGGGAAAGCACGAGGCAAAAGGCAACAGGATGAAAAATACCTTGAAAAGCCAAAAGCACGCAACAATCTTTCTCATACTTCCGGTTGGTTCGCATCCCGAGGGAGCAAAATAGTCGGTGACATCTTAAGCAAATTGGCCTCAAATAGTCAACGAGCCCGCCTTGATGAAGAAGTCCAAAATAGAAGCATAGGCGATGCGATCTTCAAGCCGAGATCAACATAGTCTCGGATGAAGAACCCGATTGGATAACTCCCGTTCGGCAATACTTGGAAAGGCGAACTACCCCATGGCGGACTCGAGGCTAGGAAGATCTTGAGCAAATCTTTGCGATATATCTTGGGCGAGGAATTCTCTACATAAAATCATACCTTGACCTCTCCTAAGGTGTTTGGGTTCGAACCGAGCTGATTACGTACTACGAAATACATGAGGGATCATGTGGAAGTCACATCGGACCGCGCCTTATCGAAGAAAGTCATGCGATGGGGATACTATTGGCCAGCGATGTTCCAAGACTCAATTGACCTCGTGAAGAAGTGTCAAAGTGCAATTCATGGAAATGTGCCGAGCTACCTCAAGCAGACCTCGTCGACATGCAAAGCCCCGGCCGTTCATGCGATGGGGATTAACATTGTGGGCCCCTTCGCGAGGCTCGGGGTAGTTTCAATTCCTGATTGTCGCCATCGACTACTTCACGAAATGGGTGGAAGCCGAACCCTTGGTGAAAATCACAAGCAAAAACGCTCTCAACTTTGTCTGGAAGAATATTGTGTGTCGCTTCGGCATCTCTCATGTCCTCGTTTCGGATAATGGGACGCAATTCACAGATAAGGTCTTCAAAGAGTGGTGTCAAGAGCTTCGGGTTTAGCAAAAATTCACCTTGGTTGCTCATCCTCAAGCAAATGGTCAGACCGAAGTCACAAACAGGACAATTGTGAAAGGACTCAAAACTCGCCTCGACCGAGTAAATGGCAACTGGGTGGAAAACTTGCCACAAGTGTTATGGTCTTACCGTACAACACCTCGGACATCGAACGGAGAAACACCCTACAGTCTGGTCTATGGAACCGAAGCAGTAATCCCGATAGAGATCGGTATGCCGAGCCCGTACCGTCCAACCACTCTCACCAAGTAAATGAAGAAAATCTACGAACTGACTTGGATCTACTAGAAGAGAAGAGAGATCTCGCCTACATTAGAGAAGCTCGGTACAAGCAACAAGTAGCTCGGTATTATAACCAGCGTGTCAAATACCGATAATTCCAAGTAGGCGATCTCGTACTTCGGAATAATGAAGTCAGTAAGGCTGCAAAGCTCGGCAAGCTAGAGGCCACTTGGGAAGGACCATACCGAGTTGAAGAAATCCTCGGAAAAGGGTCCTATAAGCTCGCCCATTTATCCGGTGAGCAAATACCTCATACGTGGCACATCATTCATCTGAAGAGATATTTTGCATAAGTGTCGTGTCTTTTTGTTAAATCGTGTCTTTCGGTCATGTCATTAATAAAATCTTTTTATTTATTTCATCTCGCATATTTCATTTGTAATTTATGCATACATCCCCCCATACAATACCCTCTAAGGAGGAGAACCCTCTAAGGAGGAGAACCATCTAAGGAGGAGATCTAAACGCGCGTGAGGGGACCACCCCTAGCGACACTTCTCGCCAAATAAGGAACCCATACCTTCGTTTATTTCGAAGATGAAATACCTTCGTTTAATATGAGGACGAACTACCTTCGTTTATTTCGAAGATGAAATACCTTCGTTTAATACGAGGACGAACTACCTTCGTTTATTTCGAGGATGAAATACCTTCGTTTATTTCGAGGATGAACTACCTTTGTTTGATTACGAGAACACAATAAGACAGTGTTTGATAAACAAGAAAAATCAACAAGGCAAATAAAATTTTCATTATTACTTGCAAAATATGCAAGACGTACAAGACATTACGAGGACGATGAAGGACCAGGAGGCTGGGAAAAGCTAAGCCAATCCCTAGAGAAGTCAGGGTTCAACAGCTCATCTATGCTAACCCTATCCCTACCTCTACCTCGTCTCGATCGGCGCGGGAGTTGACCGGCTCGACCTCTATGCCTCGCTGATCGACCTCGGCCGCTCGATGACACCGACCCGTTGCTCGATGGGCGATGCCTCTCTTGCCTATAAAACTCGAGAAAGATCGAGACTCCACGTCGTCGGGAGAAGAAGAAGCCTCGGCGGGAGGAGGAGCTTCGGCAGACGAAAAAGCCTCGATCGTCGAGCGAAGCACCCGCTCGAGGAAAGGATGACGATCTGCGACGGTCTTGTACATGCCACCTACTTTCTTCAGGTCGGCATACTGCTCCTGAAATTGCCAGGAGTCCCGACCGTACTCTTCCCTATACCTCTAACAACGGGCTGCGAGCTCGAAAACTTTAGCTTCGGCCTCGGAGATAGTCATTCCACCACCTCGGCGGATAACAGCCCGTATTGACATGCTCCTCGGCGACCGATTTGGCCTTATCCTCTGCGATCTCGAACTTCTCCTCCAACTCCAAAAATCGAGCACAGGCTCGTCAAACTTCTCTTGAGAAGCCACGAATTGGACGTCGGCCTCGTCCCGCGCATGGCCAAGTTTGCCCTCTAAGTGAAGGACTTGACCTCTTTAGATTCGAGCCGAGTCAACATTTTGATTTGATCCAACCAAGGCGACACATCAAAAGTTCAGGAGAAGACTGGAGACAAAAACAAAAGACAAGATTTCTTCCATAAAAATTGGGGAGTTTTATTAAGCCTTTAAGGCAGGAATTTATCGAGGTACATATACATTTACAAAAAAAAAATAGAGGATCAAGAGACCCTCTAGCGACTTCCCTCCTGCCCTGCAAGCTCGGCCGGCCTCTGGCAAGCCTCGACCTCCTCTCGGACTCGAGAAGCCTCGACCTCCTCCCGGACTCGAGAAGCCTCGGCTTCCTCCCGGCTCGAGAAGCCTCGACCTCCACCCGGGCTCGTGAAGCCTCGACCTCCTCGAGCCTCGCAGCGGCGGCCACCGCCGCCCTCGATCCTTAGCCGGATCAACCATTATAGCCTCGATCGGGCATCTCGGTCCACCGAGCATGCACGAATTGACCCCGCGATCGGCAAGGTCGAAGAGGCGGGCTCTCCAACACGGCAGCTCCTCAGTCACCGGCAAGGACCTCGGCATACTCTGCAGCGGGGCTTGGTTCTCCGTCACCTCGTACCGTGCTTGGACTTATCCAGCTGCGGGTAATCCTCGGCAACTTCATCGAGTATCACGACCACGCGCTTATTCAAGACCTCGGCCAAATCACCGGCCAACCGGGAGAATCTCCTTGACAAGAACAACCTCTCCGCAAAGGCGTGGAGCACCTCTCCTTGCGAGGCCGCCGCCTCAGCCTCCCGACATCTTGCGGCCTCTACTTCGGCCTTCAACAGACCGACTTCGGCCTCCGCCGCCTCGGCAGCCGCCACAGCCGCGATCTCCCTCCTGGATGCCTCCCGAGCCTTCGCTTCGGCCTCGGCCACCTCTGGGACGAGGAGGGTCTTCTCCTCCTCTATCCCCCGGCATAGCGAGCCACCCCGTCAAATTGAACGACAGCGCCATTCAAGTAGTCCGTCAGTTGGGCGGACATCGCCGCCAGTT
The DNA here is from genome assembly GCA_036937905.1 of Salvia rosmarinus. Lineage (NCBI taxonomy): Eukaryota > Viridiplantae > Streptophyta > Magnoliopsida > Lamiales > Lamiaceae > Salvia > Salvia rosmarinus. The sequence goes on along the minus strand of CM072823.1, from coordinate 7,560,721 downwards.
GGGCGGACACCTTAGCCAGCTCGGCAGACATGTCCTCGGCCCCCTGTGCAATAGCCAACCATATCAAATGAATACAACAAATACTTAACTTTGTGACATGTACAACAATGGCGTTACCTCGGGGAAAGACCGGCGAGCGGCTTGAGAACCGACGATCTTGCAATCCGGGTCGTCGGTAGCCGTGTCATCGGGAATTACACGCCTTATCCTTTTCAAGCGTTGGAGGGGCACGAGCGAAGGAGATTTCGGTACATCTTCGATCCTCTCAGAAGAGGCCTCGGCTACATCTTTCAATGCCAAGGTGGAGGGTTCGAGACCAGAACTCGACATCTTCCTCTTCTTCTTCTCTTTGACGAAGTCCACTGCAAAGAAAATAATGTAGAGTCAGAACATCAACACAAAGATGATAAAATGACGAAGTGAAAGAAGGGGGGCCTCACCCTTCACCGTGGTAGAAGGATCATAAGGGCTCGACCCATGCCGATGACTCGGCCTCGGTAAACTCTTCATCAATTTGGCTGACCCTTTGTAATGCCTCCCGAGGTCACCAAAGTCTGTCATCAATTGATACATCCATGACTTATCGGTATTCCGGATGAAATGGAGGAGTCCTCGAATCGACAAAGAAGAACTTCTTTTGCCGTTCGAGATTTTGACTTCGTTTTACTTTGAAGCCATGACGGGTGATAAATAATACCACCCAAGCTAGATTTAAGTGAAAAACCTAAGGATCAACCACAGGGTAAAGAATGATTATGCCGATAGGCATAGGCATGAGCCGTCAGCCGAAATGAGTTTGGTGTTATTTGGTTAGAGGTATGCCGAACACTCGTTGAAGTTCGGCATAGGCGGAAGGAAAGGAATACGAAGACCGCCCAAAGGCGTCTTCAGTGGCCAGAACAAATCCTCCGGAGGGCGCAGCCCTATCCTCCGGACGGGACGACCAACCCGGCGGATGGTGGGATAGAAACCTAGTAGCAAGATCCATTATTTTAGAGGATTCTAGACATGAAGGAAATGTAGATACTTTACCAAAATCCTCAATGGCGGGAAAAATGAACTACGAGACATAGGGATGGGAGAATCAACCGTAAGGACATCTAAGACCACCGCGAATTCGATGGCGACAACGACACAACACGGCCATCATGGCGTGAGGCCGCTCGAGAGGAAGAAGGCGAAGACATTAAAATAACTTCTTGGTTTTGGGTGCGAATCGAAGAAGATGGCACGACGCTGCGAGAGCGACAATGGCGACAGTTGAACTCTTTTACGAAAGTCGAGAGTTTGAGGAATTTGAAAAGTAGAAACGGATAAAGTGATATGAGAAAAGGCGTATCATGGAAGTTATTCCAATATGCACTTTATCGGGAACCCAACCGCCGCGATTAAATGCGGATAAATGCAAACGCGGATCCGTGTTCGACATCGGCAGATGACATCCCTTGTTCGACCTCGTCACGATGCTACGCATTCAACCACAACGTCGTATATCCGACCTCGGCAAGATGAAGAGCATTGAACTTGCCGGTGGGTCCGAACAGAAGCGCCGGCATAACGCCCGGCGGTGAAACCAAGCAACATCGACTTGAAGATAACGCCTCGGCAAAGTGAAGCAAGCAACATACGACTTGGCATAACACCTCGGCAAGGTGAAGCGAGCAACATGCGACTTGAGATAACACCCGGCAAAGTGAAGCGAAGCAACATACGATTTGGCATAACACCTCGGCAAGGTGAACGCAACATGCGACCGGCATATCACCTCGGTAAGGTGAAGCCAAGCAACATGCGACTTCGGTATAACACCTCGGTAAGGTGAAGCTAAGCGACATGCGACTTCGGCATAACGCCTCGGCAAGGTGAAGCCAAGCAACATGCGACTTCGGCATAACGCCTCGGTAAGGTGAAGCCAAGCAACATGCGACTTCGGCATAACGCCTCGGCTAGGTGAGGCCAAGAGATATACGACTTCGGCATAACGCCTCGACAAAGCGAAGCAAAGCGACATACAACTTCGGGAGAATATGACCTCTATAGGATTACGCAGGCTCCACTTCGTCGGATCACGAATACCGCGGACCTTCTACGTCTTTTGGGGAGATGGGATGTGATCGACGACCGCGACCCACTATCGGGCCCGATATAAATGGGCCGCGACATTAAGCTCGGCTGGGTGAGTTCGGTCGAAGACTCCTAAACCGCCATAACTCGAATCACAAGTGGAGACGAGAAGATTGGATATATCTAAAAGAATCCTATTTAGAGAAGATCTCGGATTAGAGTCGATCTCGATATAATTGTGTATAAATAGAAATTTAGATTAGGCGGAAAACGATCATCTACACTCTTTGTAATCGCTTCACGCACTCAATACACATATACTCTCTTGCCCCGTGGACGTAGATCTAGTTCAAAGATCGAACCACGTAAATCCCTCGTATTCATTGCGCATTTATTTTCCTAACGAAATTAAGATCGATCATATCCCATTATAAAGCACACCAAATTATCATCAATTAGATTATGCTTTTTGATTGTTAAAATTTACACATTTAGGTGATTCGAACCCGACCTTATTAGTTAGAAGTAAAATATCTAACCAATGAGCTACGCTTAGTCATCAATTTTTAAATTACAGAAAAATCAAATACTTCATCCGTCCCCCATATTCCTTCCTAGTTTTCTTTTTTGGGAAGTCCCCCCAATTTTCTTCATATCTATTTATGGAAATTATTTTTCCAACTTTACCCTCAATAATATTCTTTATTTATATCTTTTACCACCTATGACCCACCACTATTTTTCTTTTCTACCCTCAACAACCTATTTATTTACACATTTACCACCTATGGCCCACCACTAACTAATTTAATATTACATTAATGTGGACCCTATTCCATTCATAATACACTCAACAACTTTTATTAAAACCCGCACCCAAGATTCCTAGGAAGGAATATGGGGACGGAGGAATATAACGTAATTGTGGGCCTCAACAATATTAAAACAATGTAATAGGCGTGGACTTTTCTTTCAGCCCAATGAGAAATGGCCCAAAGATTTTTGTTGATTAGGGCCTCGACGATTAAAGTTTCATACTCTTCTCCTTCCCCGAAAACGCGCCGTCTTCCATCGCCCATTTCTCTATCTCCGACAGGACTCACTCTCTCGGTTGATCGGCGGGGACGTCGTGCTAAGTACTAGAGATCATATCTCATATCATATTCTTTGTTTTACATAACTGAAAATCGACGTGGTCGCTTCACACTTGTCCGAACTAATCCTCAAGTGTAAGCGGCATTGAATTCTTCACTTGAACACGTAGATTGTTGATAGAGTAATATCCCCATGCAAACTTGAATTCCTCCATTACGCTATTTTGGATTACTGTTAGATAATTTCTTCTGCTTGAACTTGTTTTTTCAGTTGATTGGAAATGTTATGAGAATTTGTTGTTTTTGCAGATTGGAGTGAAAGGCTACTACCACTACCGAAGATTTTGACCTAAACGGACCGTGATTGTAAGTTTCTTTAGCAGAATTGGCTGCAACAGTTCGAAATTTTAAATTCAAATTAGCTCGAAATTTTGTGCCAAAGATTTCCTTGGTTTGGCTGCATCGGATATAGTGCTACCTGAATGTGCAGCAAGTTTAACTTTCACGTTGTCAAGAACCTTTTCGCAAAAAAAATGATATTTTGATATTTTGCAGGTTAGGCGGGAAAAATATAGTGCAGTTTGGTTCTGCTTTTACCTATAGAAATATAGAAAAGTTTAGATTTTTCTTTATGGATTTCCGAACGGGAAGTCTTTGGATATGGATGTAGACGTGTTAGCTGAATTTTCTCTCTTATACTGGATTTCTTGATCCTAATAAATGCATTTGTTTTCTTTTTCTTTTCAGTGAATCACATGGGATCCTACATTTTCCACTCTTCGTTTCAAATTCTCCTCTCATAATGGTTTGTCTACAACTCAATACTCTTTGCCCAATTCACTTCTTTGCAGTTGGTAGCTCTTAATTTTCTGAAAGATGACGTGTCTTTGAGTTGCTAGGTTGGTACACTTTTTAAAGATGAAGCTACTGAAGAAAAGGGGGAGCGTGCCAGAATGGTGAGTCACATACCACCTGCACTAATGATTTCGTGATTTCAGAGCGTGCTGTATTTATTCTCATCCACAAATGGAATTATGGTGCAGTGCTAGATACATGAAATTTTATGCATTTTTTTCCAGCTGCTTGTTTTATATAGAACATCCTATTATATAATTATATTGTTTCTAATCTATTATGTCTGAGATTTTATCAAGTTGATCACTCTCGACTTATTTGGCTTTATCTGTGTTAGGCCTCCTTCATCGGAGCAATGGCAATTGCTGACTTGGTCAAGACAACCTTGGGACCCAAAGGGATGGTATGAGAAATGTTATCTTATTTTTGTTGCAGCTTGTTTAGATAAAATTGCTTTAAGCTTACATCAGTTTCTAACATCCCTTTGTAGGATAAGATTTTACAATCTACTGGTAGAGGACATGGTGTGACTGTTACAAATGACGGAGCAACCATATTGAAGTCGCTGCATATTGACAACCCTGCTGCCAAAGTCCTTGTCGGTATCCTTGATTCTAAATCATTTTTGTATTGCCTTCCATTAATAATAGCAGGGGTGTGCTATGGTCTTATTCTTTCTTGGTCTGTATTCTGTGTAGATTGCATAGAATAGAATGCTCATTGAAATTCCATCCTTTTTTGAGTGGCGGTGGAGAGGGGGGGGTTAGTTGGAGTTGAACTTGAGATATTACCCTCTACACAGGGAGGTCGTCCCTTATGAGTCCCAAAGGGACATAAAGATTCCATCTTAAAGATGCTCCAAGTATACATCAACAAAGAAAGGCCTGGGTTATTTTGATGTACCAGAATAGAGCTTAATATATTTTCAATTGATTCTGTTAATTTTGGCCCAGATAGGATGAGTTATCTTGAAAATCTTGTTTCTATTGATCTATTCTAAGCTGGGGACAGAGAGAGATAGAACAAAAAGTCATTATGTTTAAACTTTGGCAGTCCTTGAGTTCATTTACAGACATCTCAAAAGTCCAAGATGATGAAGTAGGTGATGGTACAACTTCAGTTGTTGTTTTAGCTGGGGAGCTTTTAAGGGAGGCTGAAAAGCTGGTAAATGCAAAAATTCATCCAATGACTATCATTGCAGGTTTGTTTAGTTTTTATGAATTGATCCTTTTGAATGTTTTATACTTACATTTCCTTCTCTGAATTCAAATGTCTTTTATGAGTGCTTGTTTATTTCCCTCCTGACTGCCCTTCTTTCATATTTTTCATATTTTAAAGGCAATTACCAGTCGAGTCCTGTTGTTCAAACAAGTTGCTTGAGTTTCATATATGTTTTGACAAAGAATCATATTTCTTCCTTTCTTCAATTGGGTTTTAAAATTGCTATTTGCTTAATTGTTTTTCCATGATTATAATTAGTATATATTTCAAAATTTGACAGGCTATCGCATGGCGGCTGAATGTGTCCGAAATGCATTGTTGGAGAAGGTTGTAGACAACAAACTTGATGCAGGTGATTACTATTTGTTATATTCTTCTTCGTTTTATGAATGAAAATTACATATGGATTTAGCTGCTTTTTTATCTGGGTAACTTATGTCCTTGTACTATCAACCTGCTGTTTATATTCTAAAAAGAGCCTCTCAAGCACTGTTTATGCCTTAGCATTGGTTTGTTGCCTTTAATATTTTCATTTACATGGCAACAAAAATTCGAACATTTTGCACTTGCAAAAATGTTGCACTTGTTTCAAAATGAATGTTAATGTCCCAATTTTCTAAAATAATTACATATTACTCCTCCGTCCAAAATGCATTTAATTCCTTTTCGTCCGTCCACCAAAATGTGCACTTTCCTTTTTAGAAACACCAACTTTACATTTTACCCTCAACTTATCCACTTATTTACAAAAACAACATTAATTACACTCACAATCCATTAATATATTCATTTATTAAATGACACACTTTTATTCACTTTACACTCATTAAATTTTCTTGCCACCAAAAACGAACGTTTTTTGATGGATGAGTATTATTTAGTTTAAACTTGAACAACAAATTAAGAACTTGTAAAGTCAATAGATAAATATAAGTTTTTTTTTCCTTATAAAAGGTCTTGATCAATCTTGTCTTTACTAGTGACTGTGTTAAGCAAAACTAAAAGACGCGTTTTAAAAAGATATACTTTAATTTGAAAATGACTTAACTAAAGAAAATTAAAATTAAGATATTAACCAATATTGCGAATCACATAACTTGAAATAAAAGAGATAAACGACTTCCTTTTGTACTAGTCATTATTGACTTTCATGGTTGCTTCGATTCCTCAACTGCAAAATTGAAAAGTAGATAGGGGTGAGCATATTATAAATATACTCAGTGAAGAACAATACAATTATCCACATATGTAATGCATGCTAATCTTTATATTGCCAGATAAATAAACTTTAATATCATGAAATTATATATATATAAAACTGTAAGACCTTAATATTCTGTGAGGTATTAAATATATAATACCATGAGGCCTTAATATTATATGAGACCTTAAATATAATAATACCATTCAATCTTAATATTCTGTGAGGTCTTAAATATAATAATACCATGAAGCCTTAATATTCTGTGATACCTTAAATATAATAATACATGAGATTTTAATATTCTATGAGGTCTTAAATATATATAATAATAACATGAAACTTTAATATTCTGTAAGGTCTTAAATATATATAATAATAGCATGAGACATTATATTTTGTGAGGTCTTAAATATATAATAATACCATGGGGTCTTAATGTTTTATAAGACTTTAAATATAATAATACCATGAGACCTTAATATTCAGTGAAGTATTAAATATAATGATACCATGAGGTCTTAATATTCTGTGAGACCTTATATATATATTTATATATATAATAACATATAATATAACATGTGAACATATATTAACATAAACACCATGTAGTCTTAAAATAAAATTATATAATCATATAATCAATATTAAAATAAAAGCATATAAAACAATAGGGATAACATAAACTATCAGCATAAATTTCCACCTTAACCTTGCCTTAGATTATCTTTGTTGGGTTCTAATCACGTGACACCTTATGCATCAAGCTCTGCCGATTATCGGAGGAATGCAAACGAATTTAACAATATGGCAAAACAGGTCTATACTTATTTGACATAAAATGACACCTGTGGTAGTAGTAGGCATAGAAAATGTAATGGCTGACATATATTCCAAGGTACTATATTGATCTAATTTCCAACAAAGGCAGTGGTGGAAAGAAAAACGTAAAATATGAAAACTACATTTTGACATATGAAAAATTCTTGGAAATGTATCTGTGTCCTCTTTGGGCTAGGGAATAGCCTCTATCTATAGTTTAAAAATTGAAGAGTTCTAATGGAATAAACTTTCAAACTATTATGATATTAGAATTTGAAAAATATTAAAAAGGTATTAAGCTTGAAAAAGATAAGGATATATATATATAGACACAGATATATTCATAATTATCACTAGAGTTTGTTGCATTAATTTCTTTTCTTTATTGGACGAAAAACTGTTTTATCTTATAATATACCAAGAGAAAGTGTGTTTATTCTCATAAGAAGATAGACATGACTTCAAAAGATAAATCTCATTTGATATATGTATACAATGTGTATACATATATAAATACATATATCAATAAATCTTATTATTATTATTATTATAACTTTAAAAATACATCTTAGCAAAAGAATATAAGTGATAATATAGTTTAAGTACATATATCTAAAACACACTTTGAGTTTGAAGTAAAAGGATACATATCTACATGTTTTTCATAATTATCATTAAGCTTATTATTATTATTATTAAATTGTGCTTAAAAAATTTTGGGGTGTTACACTGATTTACTCATTTTATACGTTTCGATAATTCTGCTGCTATAAACAAATAAGACAGTGGGTTGGAGTTTGGGGGGTTTTTGTTTTAACCATAGCATATTATATTATTGAGTCAACGTTTGCTGCATATGATTCTTTTCCCAGAGAAATTTGAAACGGACTTGATGAAGATTTCAATGACTACTTTGAGCTCCAAAATTCTCTCTCAGGACAAGGAGCATTTTGCAAAACTAGCTGTTGATGCTGTCATGAGGTTAAAGGTATAATAATTTTTGGTTTTGTAGCTTTGGAGCGTTAGACTTGTAATATAATTCCTCTAGCCAAAAAATTGTTGGTGTATGAATATTTGTTGTATGACTTATCAAATTTGGAGGTATATAATCAATTTTTCATGTAGAACTGTAAAGATAATGTAGTTTATCTGTATGAACATCGTGCATATGAATGTTTGATTTCAATGAATTTTTACTTATTTCTATCGTGCATGCATCTGGTGATTTCAATGAATTTTTACTTATTTCTATTGTGCATGCATCTGGTGTATGTGGTTAAAAATTACATATATATTTCTTTTCCTCCCCAACTTTGGGTTCTGAATGTTCTTGTCCCTTAAATTTGTTCGGTATCATGAATCTCTGGGCTTGGTATGTTCTTACTTCATCTGGGATTGGATTTATTTACTCTGATCATCTTTGTCTTCTAAACATGTCTATACATGCTCCATGAAAATCTCTGTTTACATTAGCTCTGTCAATGAGCATGGCATTCAGTTAGTGGAAACCTGATTTTGGGTATTAAGCCTATCCTCCAACAAAAAAAGAAAAAAACTATAATCATATGTTCTTAGCTCATGTGTTTAATCAACAACAATGATGCTCCTTTGTTTATATTGTTATGCCCCATAATCATTAAAGTATATTGGCTGATCAGATTTACTGATAAAAAAATGACAGGGAAGCACAAATTTAGAGTCGATTCAAATCATAAAAAAACCTGGAGGTTCACTGAAAGACTCGTTTTTAGATGAGGGGTGAGCCTACTGCACATTTTTGTATACTTTAGTGTTTAATCTGATTTTATTTACTATTACTCTCCATTTTGGTGGTTCTTTGATCCCTTGTCATATTTCTCTTTGGAGTAGCTTTATTCTTTGATTGCTTTTGGCTTTAAAGGTCTTTGGTTTAATTTCAACTATTTCACTAATGCATGTTTCTTTATTTTCTGCATCTTGATAGACGAGGAATATTTTTCAATTCATTCTATACTAATTGTTTCGATTTGCAACCCAACTCTTGACATTCTTTTCGGGTTAGGTTTATTTTAGACAAAAAGATTGGTGTTGGCCAACCAAAGCGGATCGAAAATGCAAAGATATTGGTGGCAAATACTGCAATGGATACAGATAAAGTGAAAATTTATGGGGCTCGTGTTAGGGTTGATTCAATGGCCAAGGTAGCTGAGATTGAAGTAGCTGAAAAGGAAAAGATGAGGGAAAAAGTGCAAAAGATTATCAGTCATGGGATAAACTGCTTTGTTAACCGACAATTGATTTATAATTTTCCGGAAGAACTATTTGCCGATGCTGGGGTGCTTGCAATAGAGCATGCTGATTTTGATGGTATTGAGCGGCTGGGTCTTGTTACTGGTGGTGAAATAGCCTCAACATTTGACAATCCTGAGTCTGTTAAGCTTGGACACTGCAAACTCATTGAAGAAATTATGATCGGCGAGGACAAATTGATACACTTCTCTGGGGTTGCAATGGGTCAGGCATGTACAATTGTGCTGAGGGGTGCAAGGTATGTCAAATTGTTAATCTGCTATTGAATAAATCTGTCCAGTTGGTGACAGGTTATTGTCTCTGCAATATGTTATAGAACTAATCTAGCCACAGATTTTGGATTATTCATCAAACAAAAGCAGAGAAATGGAGTTATAATTCTCGAGAATATTAACAGTTTTGACATGAAGACATATCTTAAAACTGAGTTTTCAGACTGTTTTTCTTTACGTGATGATCTTCTTTAGGTCTGTTATAAAATCATTGCTAGCTATTGCCGTTTTAGGTCTTTGCTGTCTTTTGGCTTGAAAAGCGTTGTGTTATTCTTATGTTTGTAGTAATTAGTAAGCTAAAAAACACGGCTAGGCTATCTATCTTCTAGTTCTAGATGATTATCAGATCTATCTTCTTTTCACGCTCCCAACCTGTGTGGTTAACTGTTAAAGCATATTATAAGTCAAGTACCTAAGCTTGTTCTTAATTTTGAGATGTGGCAATCGTCTTCTTGTTCTTTTACAACCCCTCTTATGACTAAGCCTATTATAAGTCAAGCATGTTCTTAATTTTGAGATGTGGCAATCATTGTCTTGTTCTTTTATAACCCCTCTTATAACTGTAATTAGTTATTTGCATATTACTATTCAATTTGTCCAGATGATTTTGCTTTATTGCATAATGGATGATGACCTGTCTTTAAAAAATCTTGAAATGGTGTATTGATATGTGATGTTCCTTCCTCAGCCCTCATATGTTGGATGAAGCTGAAAGATCTCTGCACGATGCCTTGTGTGTTCTATCCCAAACTGTAAATGACAGCAGGGTTTTACTCGGAGGTGGATGGCCAGAGATGGTGATGGCAAAGGCAGTTGATGAACTTGCTAGGAAGACTCCGGGGAAACGGTCTCATGCTATTGAGGCTTTCTCACGTGCGCTTGTGGCCATTCCAACTACCATTGCAGATAATGCTGGTTTGGACAGTGCAGAATTGGTTGCTCAACTTCGTGCAGAGCACCATAAGGAGGGAAGCACTGCTGGGATTGATGTCATCTCTGGAACTGTAAGTAACACTTCTCTTGTGGACATAAAATTTCTTGAACATTTTTGTTGTGCCAGTATTATGCCTTTAGCATATTATTGCTATTTTAGTAGTCAACTTGTATGATGCACATGTGTATTAGGCTATTTGTGCGGACAACAATAACCAGCATGTTTTCATGTTATGAGTTTGTTATAGTTGACTGAAAATATAAAGAAGCTTCATGGTCTTTTCTTCTGGAAACCTGCTACTGCAAGAGCCATCTCCAAGCATGCATTGTTAGGTCTAATGAAATTTGTCATAATCTTAAAAAAATAAGAGATGTTGAATGCCTTACTAATAAGTTAAAGGGAAGCAGAATCCCTTATTACTAATTATTGCTCATGAGTCCTTCCGCATTACCGTTTTTGGCACTGTAGTTATGGAAAATTGAGTTCATGTATTGTGTTTCCTCTGTTTTCTCTGGGGAAGGTAAATCTCCAGTATAATGATTTTCAGAAGTCTTGGAGGTTCTATACGCTTGATGCTGATATCTCATAAATTTACTGGTACTTAGCCGTTGCTCCTGAACTGATGGTTTCGTGCAGGTTGGAGATATGACAGAGCTAGGGATATCTGAGGCGTTCAAAGTAAAGCAGGCAGTATTACTCTCAGCAACTGAAGCTGCTGAGATGATTCTACGAGTTGATGAAATCATCACCTGTGCCCCCCGCAGGAGAGAAGACCATATGTAAGAGGCATGGTTCATGATTGCCATCCCAATTTCTAAAGAGGAATTCAGACCTGCATGATTCATGCTGGCAAGGTTAAGCCATGTCCAAAACATGAATATCAGAATGTCATCACGTATTTCTGCATCTGTTTTGTATGGATTTAAATTGAAATATTTTTAAGAATATTTCTCTAGACTAGAATCTTGTCTTGCAATTATCTAATAGCCTAACCAGTGGTCCAAAGCCTGTCTATTGCTTGCTCAATGCGCTGAATCTTGACTTGCGACTCTTAGGGCATGATTGGTTTATATTTTAAGTTTCAATTTTAATTCAACATTTTCACTGCAGTAATGAAGTGTGTATTGGCTTTGTAAGAAATGTTGGTTTTTTCTGACGTGATTTGGTATTTTGGAGGTTGGAAAAATGAAAATGTTATATTTTTTATTGTTTTTGCCCATATTTAGAATTTGTGGTTGGTTTGAACCGAAGGATTTGTGTAGTTGTTACGAATGTGTGTTTAAAGGGTAGCTTTCTTGTAATGATATTGTGGTAAATAATGTATAATTAAAGGGTAGCTTTCTTGTAATGATATTGTGGTAAATAATGTATAATTAAATGGTAATCTTATTGTAATGACATTAGGTAATTATGATAGATGATGTGTATGAGATTCGGGTTGGAGATCTAGTAAGAAAGTATGGGGAATACCTTGTATGAAGTGGGAAGAAAATGATTCTAAATAGATTATAAACTGTCAAATAAGTCTCAACAACTTATATGTTCTTTAAAAAATAAGTTCATCAATCTCAATTTATTTTTTTGTAAGCTTATAAGCAATAATCAATATATAATAAAATAATTTTATTATGGTTCATTATTTTTAATATATACTCTATTAATTTTATCTCTCTTCAATTATCTATTTCTAACTATGATTTTTTCTTTCTAAATTAGAATTTTGATTCTAGCTTATAAGTTCAATTATCTAAATACTTTGATAACTTATAAGCTCTTGAATTATTATGTCTTTCTTATAAGTTATTTATAATAAACATAGTCACTCTTTTGGAGAGATTTAAAGGGGCTCAATTCTATATAAGAAGTGTTAGGGATCATTGTCTTGAGAAAGAGAGAGAGTACAATTAACAACAATGGAGATAGAAACGAAGGTAATCTCTATAGAAATCATCAAACCATTTTCTCCAACCCTAAAATCTCTTCAAAAACACCATCTTTCATTTCTTGATCAAATAATGAAACCATTGTTAAATCCAATGGTTTACTTGTACTCGTCAAATAATCCCAAAATTCCCAACTTTGAGAAATCAAAGCAGCTCAAGAAATCCTTATCAGAGGTCCTCACGACATACTACCGCTTCGTCGGCAACCTCTACGTCAACTGCAACAATGCTGGCACGCCCTTCTTTGAAGCTGAAGTAGACTGTGATCTCTAGTAGGTTGTTACAAATCCAAACCCTAAAAATTTGAAGAAATTCCTACCTAAGGAGACGAATGAGTTCCACGATCTTTGCATGGCTGTTCAATCCACCTATTTCTGCTACGGTGGCGTAGTACTTGGGATCCTCATCTCCCACTAGATCGCCGATGTATAATCTTTCATGTTGTTTGTTAACGCCTTGTTCACCGTCACAAGAAACGGTGGAGCGTCGCTCTCAAGTTTGACGCTGCCGCTTATTTCCTGTAATAGAAGAAAAGAACATGAATTGATCAGGTTATCAACTGTAACAGAAATGTATAGCTTTGCTGCTGATTGAACTCAAAACTGATGTAACGTATATCTCAGTAACCTAACATATATAAACTGATCCACTTCAGCCTAACGACAATGACTATTTGTTCAGGCTCTATACTTGATTTAAACCTTATTATCTTGAACTAACCCTTGTTTTACATAGAAAGATGATCTCAACAAGGGAAATCAAACCCTTCTAAAGTATCAAAGCATCTGAAGTAATCCTTATCGTAGATCCTCTCCAATATACTACCCCTTGCCAGCCGCCTCATCGGCACAAATGCTTCTTCACACAAATCCCGCTAACAATTTATAAGATTGGCTGGCGGTGGTATAAGGCAAAGTAGTCATAATGGATTAATTTTTTATGGAAGGCAAAGTAGTCACTATTTTTTATAAGTTATATTTAATTAATAGAGAACTTAAATTTAAATTGTAATATGAATTTGAATTGGTATACGGCAAAATAGGCATAATGGATCAAATGTATATATTTTATAAAGATGGCTATATTTTATTTTTGTATTTGAAAAATGGGTAATAACAGATTATATCTCTATGTTTGGACTTTTTTCACTTAGTGTCCCAATATTAGCATATTGTTATTAAAATCCCTAACGTTTCATAAATTTTTAGTTAATGTCCTCGGGTAAGTTTCGTCGCCCATATGCTTACATGGCTCGTTGGAGAGTCTACGTCCGCGATCCACGTAGAATTTTAAAATAATTGCAAGGAACGACGTCGTTTCTCACGACAAGTTAAAATGCCCTAATTAAGAAAAAAAAATACACACTCCATCGGCTTCTTCACTTAGGCAGCGTAGGTAGGGCTTCGATAGAAAGCTCGAGCGAGAGAGTGAACGTCAAGAATTTTGGGCAGGAGTATCATTTAGCCAAGGAAGCGGAAATTCTCTATATTATTTTAGAAGACCTCTTGCAGCCATGACATTTCTTGTTATTGACATAATTTGTTGGAAAAATTCTGTCTTAACTATGTGTTTTGATTAGATCCGAAAATCCACAGATGATTGCCTTACTAATGTAACATAGTTCTGGTGTTTCAAAGAAGAACTACCAAGAAGATCTTGAAATCACCACCGAAAGAAGTTTCAGTACCAACACAATTAAAGAAAAGGATTGCTGAAGATCTCCGACTAAAGATTCAACACCGAATTACCGCTATACTGATGGACAATGCTACTGAAGACAAATCGAAAGTCTGAAAATTAAAAATCAAAGACTGAAGACTCAGCGTTGCTGAATACAAAGAAATAAAAAATATGATTAATTATCATACCAACAACTGAGAAGTTAAAGCTACTAAGATCTATGTCAAGCTAAAGCATCATACTGACTCAGTGTCACCAAACTGATAAAAGACAGAGTCCAGTCTGCTGATAAAAATCGGATCAAACTCGACTAATACGACCTGAAGTCAACGTACTGAAAAGACACAGAACCAACCCAACAGAAGAAAATGCAGAGTTACTTAACCCTTGAATGTTTGACTTGTCACATATCGTAGATCTCCAAAGGATCCAGACATAACATAACCATTGTTTAGAGTTATAGAGATACAATGTATGATGTTGCAAACGTCGAAAGCGACGTAAGAGGATTTAAATCGGAAAATTTCAAATGACAAATGGAATGGATGTGATTGATGTTCCTTCCAACGATACTATTCATCATATGCTCTATAAATACGTATAGAATCCAACCTTTGAAGGTTACCGAAATGCTACGCATTCAAATATTCTAATGCACTTAGAGTTTATATATGAAGAACATTTACCTAGCGATTTCGAAGAAGGGAGTTCGAGAGTGTTATCGAAAAATCTTCAGGTCTCAAATATACTTATTAGCTGGAGATTTTAGCATATACTCCCTTACGTCTAAGTTCTTTATTGTAATATTCTAAGCCTAGATATATTGACAATCATCTGTGGCAGCTCAAATTTTTAGTTGGAAAAACTCTCTACTCAAAACCCTCAAAAGTTTAAGTAGAAGTTGGGTAAGCAACGAAGCGTCATTTGCTGAAAGCTTGGTTGTCTTGCACCTATAAGCAAGAAGTTAGGTCGATTGCACTCGTAAGCAATCAGAGGTCTCCTAGCACCCGCAAGCATAGGAGAAACGCCAAGTTAGGCAAGATACCGAAAAGGTTAAAGTCTATATATAGGTTTACTCTTATACCCGTAAACAAGACCAAATCCCAATTAGTAGATTGATTGTGTTATCAGTTCGTAGATGTAGGAACTAATCTCTCTGAACCACGGAAAAATGAAGTGTCATTTACTTTCAGTTCTTTACTTTCATTATCATATTTTTCTTGCATATTATTAAATTGAACATCATCAAACACACATCACAACGCTCTATCAATATAGATTTGATATTGAAGAGATAAACTGAAAACTGACTAATCCGATATTTGACTAAGTAACTGAAAACTGACTAAGCAATATTTGGCGACTAAGCCGATATTTGACTAAGTGATAAACTAAAAACCGACTAAGCAATATTTGGTGATTAAGCCGATATTTGACTAAGTGATAAACTGAAAACTGACTAAGCAATATTTAGCTAAGTGTTTCGAATCAGTTTAAGATTTTCAGTAAGGCAAATACAATAACCACCACATTCAACATGCACATCAGTTATCAGTCCAACTGGCCAGCTATCTTAGCAGTCAATAGGTTTGCTAACTGATATCACTCAGTACTTGACTTTCCTTATCTGAACCGATCAACAGGAATGACAGTTACCCGATCAGTTACTGAATTAGTAGTCAGTCAGTCTGTGTAAAGAAAAAGTTTTAAATTTACCTAACTAGTATATTCTCCCTTCCCTCATACACTAGTATGTACCCAGTGGGATCTATCAATTGACATCAGAATAGGTTGTTCACAAGAGCAACTAACTCCCCCAGTGATTATTGTTTTCGAGCAGATCTTACAAATCATATATATTTGCATACTTATGTAATTTTGTTGTGATGGAAACTAACCACAGTAGGTCAATTCTCTCCCCACCTTTGCGGTAGACAACTATAAGATCTGAAAATTCAGACTCAAGATCTATCTCACTACCCAACACTTTCGTATGTGGGAATTCATCACCAATGGCCAAATCATTATTCGAGAGAAGATAATGAAAATAAGCATGGAACCTGGCAATGATCCCACTTACGACTAAAAGCCAAAGGATCGAGCGAACTTTACCTCAGAATAATGCAAATAAGATAAGCTCGACAATGTGATACCCCGTCCTTCCTAAGCTTCAGGTTTGCATGGCATGTTTTTCGAGAAAGAGGTCAAAGGTTGACTTTTTGTTTCGGTGATGCGACCATCTTGAAACCTCAGGCGTTGCGAAGAATGTCCTATGACGAATTCATAGACACCAAGTATGCAGGTTTTCGACCACCACGAAGGTTTGACACTCCGTGGAAGTTATCGAAAAACTGGACTTTTCATGGGTCTTTCAAAAGCATATCTTGTTTATAGTCGTTGTGTCCGGTATTTTATTTCGAGTCCATGGGTACCAAGTTTGCTAAAATCGGAGTCCGTTTGCATAAGTTGTGTCACTTTGCGTTTTGAAAAGGACGCTTGCATGACCGCTGAGACCCGCTTTCTCAGTAAATAGAGGGCTAGGGCCTTCATTTTCAACGTTCATTTTCTTCGTCTCTCGTGTTTACGGAAGAGCCGAGCAGCTCCAGTGCACGCTGCGAAAGCCGGAGGGTGGGGATCGAGTCGGGAGGCTCGGCGGGCGGCGCATTCTTGCCGCCGCCACCACCACCGATCGACCCTCCCCAGAGCCCGTTTTCTGTTTTGTCCTTTTCTTATTTTGATTCTGCCTTTTAGTAGATAGCATAGCATAGAACTCGGGTTTCTAAAGGGACGGGACGAGAAAACGACCTGAGGCCGGTCAATTTGGCTATGACCGCCGCCGAATCTCCGCCGTCGCCGTGAGCTAGTGGCCGCTGATTTGGTGGCCACCGAGCCATCTTTGGCTACGGGCCCTTTAGGTTTTGAGTTCCGGGCTATGCATTCTACTAAAGTACCGATTCCATTTTTCTGTTTTTCGCGTTTCTGCATATCGGGATGTTTTCCGTTGTATCGAGTTTACAAAGGAAGTACATGCCCGGGTTATCCATTTTCAACATGGTTTGTCATTCCATGTTCCTCGTTATGCATATTGCTTATGTTTCCATTTTCATGCATCGGTTTTGGATGGTTTATCTTGGATTTGAGGATAGGCATCGATTTTTGAAGCTTCTTCACTGCTAAGATTTGTGTCAACTTGCATGCATGCATATTTTGAAGGTACCCTATTATAGGTCTTGATGCCCTGAATATATTTCCCTTCTGCATCGAGTTGATTTGAAAACCCGGAGGGTGCCAAATGTGGGTTCAGAAAGTCGAAAACCCCGTTTCGTTTCGATCTTCGTTTGGATCAGGTTGTTGCTTTGCTTTGTGGGATGTGACTCCAAAAGTTGTTCCGTCTTGTTGCCAGGTACCTACCAGTGCGATTGGTGAGGTTGTTGGATTCGTGGTTAGCTCCCAGTTGACGTTTTCGTCTGTTCAGGTTGGGTTATATATGCTTATTTTGAGTTATTTAGTATGATATTTCAAAAATAAAACATGTGCGCCGTAAAATATTTTAATGAAGTTATTACTGTTCTCTGATCCGATATGTGGCTCTATTGTGATTGTGCACGGATCTTTATTCGGTGGGTTGATCACCATCTTGAGTATTGATCGTAAGGGGATAGACCCCGAACACGTGTTATGGTTCTGAAGGGGATAGATCCCGGAAGTCCACACGGAAAGGATAATGAGGTGGTTATGGTTCTGACGGGGATAGACCCCTGAAGTCCACACCGAGTTAGCCAGCTGGATACGTTCCGAGCGTGGGCCGACTAAATATGTTCCTGGCCGAGATATGGAGGGCTGGTTGGATATGTTCTGGGCCGAGTGAGATGTGATGGGCTAGCGGGATACGTTCCCAGCCATGGTTCTGTGATTCTATGATGGGTGTAACAGTAATAACGGATCAGGTATCGAAAAACGAAAAATCTATTTTTGCTTACTTAGAAGTGGATTTACGTTTTAAAACCTTCTAAGGTAAGTGCTCTGAACACGGCATCATGACTTTTGATTTACAATAAAAACCCCAGCTGAGTGCGTTAGTACTCACCCCAAAAATCTTTTCAAATGTTTTTCACAGATGGAGGAGGGCTGGATGGGCGACGCTGAGGGGTTGAGCTACGTGTTCTTCATGCTATGCTTCCGCGATGTTGTGTTATATATACATATTCTATTGTTGATGTATTCTTGTCCCTTTATTTTGCTCTACGATTGGGAACAAGATTTGCTATTATGTTATTATGCTGTGAGTATCGACAAGAGCATGCTATGTGGTTGATCGGTCTAGTCAACAGGATGTAATGCCTTTTCTTTCATTGATTTACTATTATCAAATCAAGATCATGTTCATTGAAGTTATGTTGTCGATATGATTCTGTTGGTGGATTGTTTGCTCATCCCTCCCCTTCAGGATATGTCCTAGTTATAGAGGAGATGCTGTCCGATTTTATGGTTGTAATTTCGTATTATGTATGCTTTATATACCCCCCCTTCTTCCCCGGCTTAACCTCCACCCCTAATCACACCCCGGCATCCGTGCCTCCCTCGGGAATTGGGGCGTGATAGCTTGGTATCAGAGCAATGTTCTTGGCACCTAGGTTTCGTAGTTAACTGATATCAAGGCAGTTCATTTGCTTTATATCTTGTACGTTCTTGAAATTGAGTGTTTAGAACTTTTTCTTCTAAATTGTTTATCAGGTACAGCTACCCTCAGCTCACCGTCAGTCCGTCTCCTTTCAAAAGGGGATGAGGTATGTGTTTATTTGTTGGTGCTTTATGTGGCTATGTGAGCTTGATATGATCTTGGTTTCATGTGCTTTGGCATGGTAAGAGTTTACATGATGTAAACATGATGTGGATGAGATATGGTTGGATGATGATGTGGATGTGGAAGTGATTAGTCGATGGGACGGAAGGGCCTATACGATTGTGATATGAAAATCATTGACATGATATGATATGATGTGATTGCTATGATCACGGATGGTTGATATGAGTCTATGTGTTTACATAGCGATATGTTGTTGATTGAAATCTTGTTTATTTTGATAAACAAGTGCTTGTAAGTGAATCCTATATTTACTTGCGTGATTATTATTATAAATATCGATGTTGATATTGATATGTGTTGAAGTGACGTGTGTCTGAGATATGACTACCCAGATGACTGGGGCGGAAAAGGAAACGTGAATATTTGTTGTTGTTTTATGGTGAACTAACATGTAGGTTTATGGATATTCAGTGGCCCAGACAACGTTGGTTGAGATCCCACATGATGGATGAGCAGATCCGTAAGTTTAGGGAATGTACCAGGAATGTCCATGAGCCGTTAGGAGTGTTTTTGGGAAGATTTGTTGGTTTGTGGATGAAGATCAGAGATAGTGGGAAAGTATCTGAGTATGAAGCTTACTATCGGATGATAGAGAGGCTACCAACAGGTTGGCAGCCATGGGCAAGAAGACAGGGGTACGTAATGTTTTGTCGAGATCCTGTCACCAGGCATCTTACCTTGGATTTCACTGAGTTCGCTGCTCGAGTGTGGAGACAGTGGACCGATCATCGAGGCATATCTTCTGAGGCAGATGTGATAGCGAGGCATGTTCGAGGGCCGATCAGTTGATGGCGTGGATGATGTTCTCAAGAGCCTTTGGGAGAGCGACCATCGCTCGGACGATCGCCAGATTCGTTAGATACGCTAGTCACCACGCCCATCTACGATCCTCATCTTCGGAGGACCCGAGCGACTTGGCGGGACCTCCCGTGAGAGAGATGATCCATCCATCTGTGGCAGAGAAGAGACCCAGGATCAGAATCACGGTGCCACCGAGCGATGTCGAGTTGGCATCCAGGGAAGGAGATTCTGAGGAGGAGGAACACTCGGAGGAGGATGAGGAGGATAGTGAGGACTCAGAAGATCTCGTGATCCGGATAGCGGATGACTCGGACGAGGTCGAGCATGTGGAGGAAGGGCAAGCGCCAGAGACTGGAACCCAGGAACAACATTCACCTGAGACCCAGGCAATTAGAGCGCATCTTGGGTGGGATCATACCCACGAGAGGCTTGCTACCATGCGGGATCACTTTACCGAGGCAACAACCCGAGTCCGAGCCCTGATAGGAAGGGACAGAGAGGAGGAGGAAAGGCAGAATGGGAAGCTGATATGAATGGGGAATAGTAGACAGATATGGAGGATATGGATCTAGGTAGTCAGTGTGTACAGTGACAGTCGCAGAGTCTGCTATCGCAGAGACAGAGCGGCATCTTTTGGTAGTAACCGGAGTCATATATGACCTTTTGCTCATACCTTTGATCTTGTATTTTGATAGTCCTTCATGGACACTTAGATAATACTGATACTAACGCTGTCTATGACAGGATGTTTATGTTTTATGCTTATATGTGATATGAGCTATGGCGATATATGATCTATGTGATGTGTGATGATGTTATGTGGGATGCATAACAGTGATGTGTTGACCGATTGCATGGTTATATGCGATTGTGATATGTGACATAGATGATGATATGTGGTTATGGGTGATGATGTATGCTATGCGATAATACTTGGTTTTCTATGCGAACGTGTTTCTAATGTTTCAACGTCGATACAGAATGCCGAGAACAAGGAACCAGAGGAACAATAACGTGGAAGAAATCCGAGAACCACCTTTGGTTCAGCGGCATGCGATCGAGAGTTTTCGCAGGCAGAATCCCCCTACATTCGACAGCTCGGCGAACCGATCGACGTTGAGAACTGGATACGATCCACCGAAAGGATCTTCAAATACATCGGCTGTGAAGAAGCAGAATAGCTAAATTGTGCGATCTTTCAGCTAACCGATGAGGCTGATTTCTGGTGGGAGTCCGTAAAGAGGACCATGACACCAGGACGGTGGGGAAGGTATTCGTGGGAAGATTTCAAGGAAGAACTCATGGAAAATTATGTGCCTGGCGTTTACAGGCAGTGAAGGCAAAACGAGTTCTGGAATCTTCGTCAAGGAAGAAGGACGGTCATCGAGTACGATCGCCGCTCAATAAATGCGTCACGTTACGCCACGCACCTGGTCGGCACACGAGGTCGCCAGGCGCACAAGTTCGAGAGGACTACGACCCGAGATCGGAATTTTGCTCATCAGTCATGGAGATCTGACGTATGCGCGGTCCTTGAATCGGGCTTTAAACATTGAGTCAATGTTGTCCCAGGAGAGAACTATGCCACTCGGACAGCCAGCTAACGGAGGAAGAGGTAAGAGGAAATGGAAAGATCGAGGGAGAGGCAATCAGGTGTTCCAAGGGAACCCGAGCGGTCCAGTGATTCCGAGGAATCTGGGTATTCCAGAAAGAGAAAGGCTACCTTAGGGAAGAAATTTCCAACCCATGTGGTAGTGGGGACAAGGTGCAGAAAGGCCTTGGTGCCAGAAATGCCAGAGGAATCACTTGGGCGAGTGCAGGCAAGGTAACATCGAGTGTTACCGTTGTAGGAAGTCTGGACATTACACTCGAGATTGTCCATCGACACGAGGCCAGTGGTGCAGCCGCCAATGAGACAAAGATCCGCCCGCAGAGGCGTAACCAGCTCGCCAAGATGAACCACGGAGCAGGAGGTCATTCGAGGCCAGCAAACCAAAGGCCACCGTGTTGGATTTGTATACTGAAAGCAGTTTGGTTGAGCTTGTATACAATGTTTCCTGTTACCACTATTACAATCTCCTATCCGAATTGTTTACTGATTGCATATGTATGTCCTTTATCTCATATATAAGTTAGATCATACGATTGTGTTGTAGATCATGAAGTCCGTATGATTGGTCAAGCTTAATGAGATATAAAAGTATCACACCGAGATAACTTGAGGACGAGTTGTCGGATAGTGCGGTGTAGATAAGAAGTGACTTGACTTGGTTGCTTGTCTATGCTGGTACGTCTCTGACGTAATGATGGATCACAGTGAGATGAGTTCTTCTATCTAACCGTCATGAAGAACCTAGATCTCGGAGACTTACGTTGATCTAAATCTCGATAAGGTATTAGGTGAGTATGAGTTGCTGACCATCACTTTGACTTGCTATGGGTGAGGGTTACATGAGATAACCCAAGATTCTCTGCATCTTGGGTGGTGGCTGTGCTTGTATGTCATGCGAGTTACCTGTGTCGAGTCACCATATCCGTTTAGGATGATGACGTCCCCTTAAGGAGCTCAAAAGGTTTATTGTACTAAACCCTGCAGGTTGAGTTATCTCAAGTACAATAATAAGGTTTAGTGGTACTACTTAAGGAATTAAAGATATTAATTATTTTAAGCAATGAGCACTGTAAATAATTAATGGACGTACGATATCTTAAATACGGGGATTCGTAATGTCTAAGTGAAAGCCCGACTCACCTTCGGTAATAAAGGGGTAAGTCAGCATTTATTCTCTAGTGGCATGAATAAATGTTTATGAATTAATTTATGTTCTGGGTTGAACATAAGATAGTTAATTTATTTGAGGCCCATCTTTATTCTTTGCATTTGATCCCTGGGCTGGCCCATCCAGGCCTGGAAGCTAAGAGAAAATCGTCCATCTCCTCTTAGAGTCCTACTGGGACTCAACTTGATCCTCTCTATCTTAAGTGATATGATTATATTTATTAGATATGCATAAATCCTATCTTGATAGGGTTTAGGGTTACATTATAAATATAAGGTGAGAGAGAAAATCAAGGCTAATGCTCAAGCAATATTTTCGAGAATTATACTTCCCAAAAGTGTGAGAATTTTCGAAAATTGTGAGAGAAGGAAGAAGACGTTTTTCTATAGCACTCTCCATAGATTGTCCTCACTCTGCATTGGAGTTTAGGCAAACGGGATACAGTCCAGAAGATCAGAGCACGAGTCTTGATCCGTTCTACCTCGACAGATTCGCAGGTAAACACGAGAAAACTCCTACGTGTTGTAATTAATTATATAGGTGCATGCTAGGCATATAATCAATGTATGGTGAATTAAACATCCAAGATAGATCCTCGGGAGAGGGTTAAAATCAGATTTCCCACACACCGCAACGAGGCGTGTGTACGCCTGAATCAAGAGCGCATAAACACAAGCTCCCGGAAATCTTGTAGGTATAATCCATATGAGTGATATACCCGTTTTTTCTTTGTTTGATATAGAGCCTCACATTCTTTCGCTTCGAGAATCGCGTGTGAGAGGTTGGGTTTGGTACCAAGGAATCACAGTACTCGAAATTAGCATCCCTTCAGGGGAAGTGCTAAAGGCAAAAGAGATATGCCTGAACCAGGAGGTAGAAATCTGTGAGCAGAAGGTCCTTGTCAATTTGCATGTCATCGAAATGGAAGATTTCGATGTCATCTTTGGCATGGATTGGTTGGAAAAGCACAGGGTAACTATACGTTATCTCGAGAGAGAAGTTGCTTTTCGAACAGCCGAAGGAGTGGAAGTTTGTTTTCACGGCATAAGGATGGGTGTTTGCGTGCCAATGATCTCAGACCGAAGGCGGTGAGGATGATCGGGAAGGAAGTCTGTCCGACTTTCTTGGTGAGTTTGACAGGGCACGCCAACCGAGCGCAAGCGCAAGAGGAAGCGATGGTGTGTGAATATCCGGATGTGTTTCCCGAGGACTTTCCAGGCTTGTCGCTTGATAGACAAGTGGAATTCACTATTGATCTGGAACCAGGAGCAGCGCCAGTATCAAAGGCACCATACAGGATGGCACCTAAAGAATTACTGGAACTGAAAGCGCAGTTGCAGGAGTTGTTGGATTTAGGTTTTATTCAACCTAGCGTGTCGCCGTGGGGAGCGCCGGTTCTGTTCGTCAAGAAGAAGGATGGGTCAATGCGGATGTGCATTGACTACAAAGAGCTGAATATGCTGACGATCAAGAATAGATACCCTCTTCCGAGGATCGATGATCTGTTTGACCAGCTCAAGGGAGCAAGTGTCTTCTCTAAGATCGATTTGAGGTCAGGCTACCATCAGCTGAAGATCAAGAAAGAGGACGTTGCGAAGACCGCGTTCAGGACGAGGTATGGGCACTACGAGTTCATCGTGATGCTGTTTGGTTTGACCAATGCACCAACAGTCTTCATGGATCTGATGAATCGAGTTTTCCATCAGTATCTGTATAGCTTCGTCTTGGTTTTTATCGATGATATTCTCATCTATTCCAAGAATACAGAGTTGCATGGAGAACACCTCCGTACTATTTTGGAAACGTTACGAGCAGAGAGGTTGTATGCAAGTATAGTAAGTGCGAGTTTTGGCTCGTAGAAGTGATGTTCCTGGACATATAGTTGTGCGCAGAAGGAATCAAAGTCGACCTAGTGAAGGTTGAAGCGGTAAGTAAGCGGAAGGTTCCGACTAATGCCAATGAGGTTCAAGCTTTCTAGGCTCGCGAGGGTATTATAGACGTTTCATCGAAGGTTTTTGAAGTTGGCGAGGCCCACGACGCAACTTTGTCGATGTAAAAGGAATCAAGTTTTCATGGTCAAGCTTGTGAAGTAAGTTTCAAGCGAGAGGTTGTATGCCAAGTATAGTAAGTGCGAGTTTTGGCTCAGAGAAGTGATGTTCCTTGGACATATAGTGTCTGCAGAAGGAATCAAAGTCGACCTAGTGAAGGTTGAAGCAGTAAGTAACTGGAAGGTTCCGACTAATGCCAATGAGGTTCGAAGCTTTCTAGGCGCGTAGTATTATAGACGCTTCATCAAGGTTTTTCAAGTTGGCGAGGCCCATGACGCAATGTAAATCGTGAAAGGAATCAAGTTTTCATGGTCAAGCTTGTGAAGTAAGTTTCAAGAGTTGAAGGTGAAGAAGCTAACAACCGCCCAAAGTGTTAGCCGTGCGGAAGGAACGATGGTTTTGTGGTTCACACCGATGCATCCAAGCTCGATTGGTTATGTTCTTATGCGTAAGCGGAAGGTTATAGCTTACGCGTCTCGCCGCTGAATCCGCACGAGTTGAGCTACCCAACTCACGACCGGAGTTAGCAAATGGTCGCTCATGCATGAAGATTTGGAGGCACTATCTCTACGGAGTTAAGTGTGAGATCTTCACGGATCACAAGAGCTTTAAGTACTTCTTTGAACATAATGTGTTGAACATGAAGCAAAGGAGATGGCTGGAATTGGTGAAGGATTATGATTGCTCTATCAGCTATCACCCGGGGAAAGCCAATGTCGTGGCAGATGCCCTTAGTCGTAAGTCAAAAGCGAAGTTGGGATATCTTCTCACGCGAGAGAAAGAGCTTATTCGAGATTTCGAGAAGCTCAGCTTGTAAGTGATTCACCCGCCGGAATTAGTCCAAGGTTTCGTCGTAGCTTTGACAGCTGAACCGGACCTAAGAGAAGCGATCGTGAGCGCGCAACGAAGAGACGAGTTCCTGGAAAAGATGCGTTTGAAAGCGAGGCTAGAAGATAGTGCGGTTTCACTAAGTCGAAAGACAACGCGCTATTATTCCGAGGAAGGTTATGTGTGCCACTCAATAGGGAATTGAGAGATAAGATCATGAGTGAAGCTCATGAGGCACCATATATAGCTCATCCAGGAAGCACCAAAATGTACAGAGAGACCCTAAGAGGAACTTTTGGTTGGAAGGGATGAAAAAGGATGTAGCCGCGTTTGTGGAACGTTGTTTGGCTTGTCGCAAGTGAAAGTTGTGCATCAACGTCCGTCAGGATTATTGCAGCCGCTACCAATTCCAGAGTGGAAGTGGGAGCATATCGGTATAGATTTTGTGGTGAGTTTTCCTAGGTCAACGCGAGAAAACACCGCTATATGGGTTGTCGTCGGCAGACTAACGAAGTCAGCTCATTTCTTACCGATTCAGATGACGTACGGGTTGGATAAGCTTGCTTAGCTTTACGTCAGAGAAATTGTACGGTTACATGGTGTACCAATATCGATTACGTCATATCGTGACCCGAGGTTCACATCAAGGTTTTGGAGAAGTCTGCAAGGAGCTATGGGGACCAAGCTGAATCTCAATCTGACCTTCCATCCTCGTATGCAGACGGTCATCGAAAAGAATGATTCAGTCTTGGAGGATATGTCATGAAAGCGATCGTGGCCGACAGAGGAGGAAATTGGGAAGAGATACTACCTTTTGTGGAGTTTTCCTATAACAATAGTTATCAGGCCACCATAGGAATAGCTCCCTATGAAGCGTTGTACGGAAGAAAGTGTCGATCGCCACTTTATTGGGACGAAGTGGGCGAGAGGAAGATGTTGGGACCAGAGATGGTTCAACAGACGATCGAGGTTATCAATCGATCAGCCAAGGATCAGGAAGCTCAGATGTGCGAAGTCCTATGCGGACCCGGCCGCACGGATCTTCGCTCATGGTCGGAGATCGCGTCTTCCTTAAGGTTTCCCCGACGAGAGGAGTCATTCGATTTGGGAAACGAGGTAAGTTACGACCGAGGTTTGTTGGACCTTTCGAAGTTCTCAAAAGAATAGGCCCCGTTGCCTATAGGTTAGCGTTGCCGCCTAGCATCAGAGATGTTCAGGATGTGTTTCATGTTTCTCAGTTGAGAAAGTACGTGTACGACCCAAAACACATGATCAAGCAGGATCAGGTAATCCTTGCTCTGGATTTGAGTTACGAGGAGAGACCAGTGGCTATCTTGGAACGAGAAGTCAAAGAGTTGAGAAACAAGCAGATTCCGCTGGTGAAAGTGTTGTGGAATCACCATGGCGAGGAGGAAGCTACGTGGGAGTTGGAAGACAAGTTTAGGGCTCAATACCCTGAGTTGTTTCCGCCACGTGTTTGAAATTTCGGGGATGAAATTTTTCTAAGGAGGGAGGGATGTGATACCCCGTCCTTCCTAAGCTTCAGGTTTGCATGGCATGTTTTTCGAGAAAGAGGTCAAATGTTGACTTTTTGTTTTGGTGATGCGATTGATAACTTATGTAAAAGAGTTATTATGTGACCTTTTTGATGATAATAGCCTTGAGTGTTGTGTGTTCTGTCCGTATGTTTGTGTTTTTTTGTATGTTTATGTTATGTTTTCGTGTGTGTGCGTGTAGGATCGAGTCGGGTGCTTTTAAGGGTTTTATGTTCTTTTAAGCTTTATTTAATCAATCTATGGCATGTAGCGAAGAGCGCGAAAAGCCGAGGCCGAAGTCCGCCGAGGCGGTTAAGATCCGTGTCGAACTCGAGCGAGCTCGAGCTCGAAAGGCAAATCAAAGCTCAAAGGTAAAAGTGGAAAGAGCGACGATGCTTTGGAGCGAAGTCTCGCCGAGCTCCGTAAGAGAGAACCGACCAAAGTCGAGCTCGCACTGAGCCGAGCTCTCATAGCCGAAGTCGAGCTCGTTATTGAAGAGCTCGCATGCAGTAAGAGCTCATGTTCAACGAACGAGAAGACGAACTCCGAATAGAACATATGATGCCGAAATGATTTGAGCGAGGTCGAGCTCATAAGTTAAGTAAAAGCGAAGTCACGAGGTCGAGCTCGAAAGGTCGGACTCGTGAGCTAAGTCGAGATCGCAGGGCGGCCAAGCTCCGTAAAAGAAAGAGAACTGATGATGCGTGAGCGAGGTCGAGTTCATAAGAGAAGACGAGCTCGTGCTTGTGAAAATGAAGTAGAAGAGCTCGTACTAGTGGATGAGGCCGTGCTTATGGAAGGCTAACGACGAAGCGGAAGGTTTTGGCTGAAGACGAAGAGGAGATCCGCAGGACCACAACCACGTGGCAGCTGGCCACGGCAACAGAAAGGAGGCGCGCGTTCTGTTCTCTGTCAGAGCAACGAAAAAAGGGAAAGTATCAGAGGATGAAGGGCTGGCAGGTGCACAGTCTGCACCCCTAAAAAGCGCCAGAGGTTGTTATTAAAAAGGGGAGACAATCAGAAAAGGGATCATTCGGGTTTTAGAGGAAATACACACAAAACCATCTGCAGAGAAGGAAATCAAGGCGTGATCTCTTGGAGAGGAAGTCATCGGAAGAGACGACGATCCAAGAGCAAGCACGCGATTCCGGCGACTAGTGCTAATTTCATTTCCCGAATTCTTCTTAGTTGTTATGGCTTTTGTTTATTTGAATACTGTTGAACAACTCGCTATGAGCTAAACCTGTATGGCTTGATTTCTTAATGAAACCCATGCTCATGTGACGATCTCATCTCTACGCATATCTTGTCAAAATCGCTATTGCTTTTTTGGGATTATTTTATCTTGCTTATGCTTGATCACCATTAGTGAGATCTTAGTTCTATAATTGCTGGGAAGTTCTTATAGAGTGGAACACAAAAGAGTGGCGTAAGAACATGATTTTAATATTATGTGTGTGAATAGCATAGGAATATGTGTTTACCTTGCATGGCAAAGATGAATGGATTAGTAAAGGTATTCTAAGAGTAGTTCGATATAGGAATATATTGAGAGGCTTGCAGAATATATCTTAGATTTGGAAAAATACTAAGAATCGGAGAAGTTCATGTCATAGTGATGAGGCAACGATAATGCTGTAGCATTATTAGTACAGAGCATGGGTGGAATCGAGAGATCAAGTCAGTTTGTCTTCCTTGATATCAGTGCTTTTCCTCGTTATTTGTGTTCGGTGTTTACCTCGTTTTGCCGAAGTCCTTTTAATTTAAGTTCGTAGTTGAGTTTTTATTTTAAGAGCTACCTCCTGTTTAATTTCCCTTTAAATCCTTTCTATAAAACAAAGTTGTTATCAGCGTGATGCATATTGCAATCCCTGTGGATTCGATCTCGGAATACTTCCGTGTATTACTTGTTGATTACGTGCACTTGCGTACATTTAATTGTGTTACATACACAAGACAACAGCGACCGTAACGAAACCTCAGACGTTGCGAAGAGTGTCCTATGACGAATTCATAGACACTAAGTATGCAGGTTTTTGACCACCCACGAAGGTTTGGCACTCCGGGGAAGTTATCGAAAAACCGAACTTTTCATGGGTCTTTTAAAAACATATCTTGTTTATAGTCGTTGTGTCCGGTATTTTATTTTGAGTCCATGGGTACCAAGTTTGCTAAATTTGGAGTCCGTTTGCAAAAGATGCGTCACTTTTGCGTTTTGAAAAGGGTCAGCTGCTTGTTAACATTGCGTAGTCCCCTGCTTTTTCCTATAAATGAGGCTAGGGCCTTCATTTTCAACATTCTTTTCTTCGCCGCCTGTGTTTACGGAAGAGCCGAGCAGCTCAGTATGCTGCTGTCACCGGAGGAGTGGGGATCGAACCAGGGAGGCTCGTCGCGGCGCCATCTTGCGCCGGCCGGCCACCGCCGATCACCCTCCCCAGCCCCGTTTTCTATTTTGTCATTCTCTTGTTTTGATTCCGCCTTTTAGTAGATCGATAGCATAGAACTCGGGTTTCTAAAGGGACGGATGAGAAAATGGCCGAGGTCGACAATTTGTCGCCGACCACCGCCGCCGCCCTCTCGCCGCCGATTGGTGGTCAACAGGCCACCTGCCACGCCCTTTAGGTTTTGAGTTAGGGCTATGCATTCTACTAAAGTACCGATTCCGTTTTCGCTTTTTCGTGTTTCGCATGTCGGGATGTTTTTCGTTGTATCGAGTTTTCTAAAGGAAGTACATGCCCGGGTTATCCATTTTTAACATGGTTTTTCATTCCATGCTCCACGTTATGCATATTGCTTATGTTTCCATTTTCATGCATCGGTTTTGGATGGTTTATCTTGGATTTTAGGATAGACATCGATTTTTGAAGCTTCTTCGCTGCTAAGATTTGTGTCAACTTGCATGCATGCATATTTTGAAGGTACCCTATTATAGGTCTTGATGCCCGAATATATTTCCTTCGCATCGAGTTGATTTGAAAACCCGAGGTGCCAAATGTGGGTTCGTAAAGTCAAAACCCCGCTTCGTTTCGATCTTCGTTTGATCAGGTTGTTGCTTTGCTTTGTGGGATGTGACTCAAAAATTGTTCCGCCTTGTTTCCGTGTACCTACCAAAGGCGATCGTGAGGTTGTTGGATTCGTGGTTAGCTCCCCACTGACGTTTTCGTCTGTTCAGGTTGGGTTATATATGCTTATTTTGAGTTATTTACTCTGATATTTCAAAAATAAAACATGTGCGCCGTAAAATGTTTTAATGAAGTTATTATTGTTCTCTGATCCGAGATGTGGCTCTATTGTGATTATGCACGATCTTTATTCGATGGGTTGATCACCATCTTGAGTATTGATCGTGAAGGGATAGACCCCAACACGTGGTTATGATTCGCCGGGATAGACCCCTAAGTCCACACGGAAAGATAATGAGGTGGTTATGGTTCGACGGGATAGACCCTCAAGTCCACACCGAGTTAGCCTACCGGATACGCCCGGGCGTAGGTCGATTGGATATGTTTCGAGTCGGTGGATATGTTCCGGCCGAGTGAGATGTGACGGGTGGCGAGATACGCCCAGCCGTGGTTACGTGGTTCTATGATGGGAGTAACAAGAATAACGGATCAGGTATCGAAAAACGAAAAATCTATTTTTGCTTACTTTGAAGTGGATTTACGTTTTAAAACCTTCTAAGGTAAGTGCTCTGAACACGGCATCATGACTTTTGATTTACAATAAAAACCCCAGCTGAGTGCGCTAGTACTCACCCCAAAAAATCTTTTCAAATGTTTTTCACAGATGGAGGAGGGCTGGATGGGCGACGCTGAGGGGTTGAGCTGCGGGTTCTTCATGCTAGCTTCCGCGATGTTGTGTTATATATACATATTCTGTTGTTGATGTACTCTTGTCCCTTTATTTTGCTGTACGATTGGGAACAAGATTTGCTATTATGTTATTATGCTGTGAGTCTCGACAAGAGCATGCTATGTGGTTGATCGGTCTAGTCAACAGGATGTAAATCCATTTTCTTTCATTGCATTACTATTATCAAATCAAGATCATGTTCATTGAAGTTATGTTGTCGATATGATTCTGTTAGTGGATTGTTTGCTCATCCCTCCCCTTCAGGATATGTCCTAGTTATAGAGGAGATGTTGTCCGATTTTATGGTCGTATCTTTGTATTATGTATGCTCTATGTAACCCCTTCTTCCCCGTTTCTTAACCCCCACCCCTAATCATACCCCGGCATCCGTGCCTTCCCTCAGGAATTGGGGCGTGACAAAGCATGTGGAAAATTGGGCCATTTGGCATCTTCTTGTGCAAACACATTTGCTAGACCTCATGGGGTGCCGAACCCCCCACGAGGGTTGACTAATCTTCAGGAAATGACAATTGGCAATGAGCAAGAGAAAGAGATCCAAGACCTCGACCTCGATCCGTGCATGGCCGACCCTCTAAAACACCCGCACCTAGAACTGAATGGAGGCGAAGAAGTGTTTCCTGGCAAAAAAAGATAAACAATTCCAATCTCAACCCATCACATATGGGATTGAGACAAATAACAGATTTGAGGCTCTAAACACTCATATTCATTTTGAATCCTCCGAGAGCACAAAAATCCTTGAAGTCGGACAAACTTCGACTACTTCGCCTATGGAAAAATCTCATCACCAACCTATCGAAAAATCCCCTCATAGTGTGCGCACTAAAACCCCTGTCGCAACCACCTCCCCGTCCATACACCTCTCGGGCGGTAAAAAATTATTGTCCGAGATGTGCCATTCCTCGGACGAGACAACTCCCCAACCGTCTGCCGAGGTAACGCACACCACCATCGCCCATTGCCTCCCATCCTCACTCGGCCGAAACAACTCGCACAACCTCCACCGACCTGCCTACACCTATCGAGAAAACCCCCTCAACCGCACCCGTCTGCCCACCCTCGGCCGAGATTTCTTGCCAAAACTCACCTGTCAAGATTTCTCGGTAGGGACCCTTGACCGAGATTTCTCACCCAGCCTCGGCCGAGCATCCTTCAACACCTACCGAGAATCCTCGGCAGGCACCCCCACCATCTACCGAGAATCCTCGGCAAGCACCCCAGCCCCATCAATCCCATCAGCCAGAACTTGAACCTTCGTGCCCATCCTTTGAGGCAGTCCGCACCCGTGCGAGATCTCGCCCACCCATTGCCGAGGGTCCCCGCAAGCAGG
Organism: Salvia rosmarinus; assembly: GCA_036937905.1. Taxonomy (NCBI): domain Eukaryota; kingdom Viridiplantae; phylum Streptophyta; class Magnoliopsida; order Lamiales; family Lamiaceae; genus Salvia; species Salvia rosmarinus. Next base: position 7,528,284 of record CM072823.1, on the reverse strand, counting down.
GAATTGAGGTTGCCCGTACAACACGTGGAAGATCACGACCTCTGACTAGTGAATCTACCACTGAAAGTACATCACAACACAGAATCGAGCCTCCCATAATGCCGAAGTTCAACAGGGAGAGGGATAATATTATTCTTGGTTTGGAGGCACAATCACACGCTAATAATGTGTCAGAATCTACGGTACAATCAACCTCATTTAGTTCAATTGATGATTATACTGCAACTAACACTGCAGGTGATTCAATTAACATGGAGGATGAGGAATACCCGACGATGCGCATCACAAGTAGTAAAACCAACTCAAGTCGACAAACATCCCCTGTTAAAAAGAACAGGAGTCCAGTAAGTCGAAGAACTCATAATCATCGATGATTTTCATAACTTGGAATGTTAGAGGCCTCCAGAAGGCTCACAAGCAAGCTGCTATCGCCGATCACGTGTTCCAGAACAAGTTGGACGCTATTGCGCTTATTGAGACAAAGCTCACCAAGCTGAAGCTCAAGGCGTTTATAGCAAAGTATTTCAGTCATTGGGAGTTTGTTCACAATTTTTGAGGAGATCAAAGGAGGACGTATTCTCTTTCTTTGGAATCCTCGTAGACTTAAAGTTGATGTTATCAAAGTGGGAAAACAGGTGATCCACTCCAATTTCACTTGTCTTCTTACAAATACAACCTTTCTTTGCTCGATTGTGTATGGTTTTGGCAGGTTATACATAGACGTGAGTTATGGGATTCCATGATTCTCCATGTTGATCCTTCAAGACCTTCTATCGTCGTTGGAGACTTCAATTGTGTTCTAGACCCGGATGAGAGGATTGGGCACCGAGCACCTTTAGAGCGTGAATACAAGGACTTCGTTGACACTTGTGCACTATTGGGACTTGAGGACTCACCCTCGACGGGATGCCACTTTACGTGGACTGATACAGTGAAGTACTCTAAGATTGATAGAGTTTTGATTAATAATGCTTGGATGAATGCTAATCTTTTTTGCAGGACAAATTTTCTAACAAGAGGCACTCTGTCTGATCATTCTCCGGCGCTTATCACCCTTTTTTGGGGATGTGACTCGATACCATAGGTCTTTCAAATTCTTCAAATGTGGATGAAACATCAAGACTTTAAGCCTCTATTTGAAGGAAATTGGAATCGTCATGAGTGGGCGTCCACAGTTGAAGCTAGCTGAAAAGTTGAAAAAACTGAAGAAGATTTTCAAGGAGTTCAATTTCAAGGAGAAGGACGAGTATTTCTAGAGCTGAATTGCACAATGTGCAATTGGCTCTGGATAATGATCCCCAGAATTTGGGCTTGTCAGAACAGGGACTTGGTCTTCGAAAGAAGACTAAGTTCCTGGAAGAGGTCGAACGTAGTTTCTTCAAACAAAGAACGAAGAATCTACACATCAATCTCTCTGACAAGTGCAGCAAATACTTTCACTCTATGGTGAAAAGAAATCACACTCGTAATACCATTTCTTTTCTTTGCAGGGATATAGGGGAAACAACTTTTGACATGGAGGAGATCATTAAAGCTTTTGAGACCTTCTACATTGACTTATTTGGTGTTAAGGTCCCAACGAGTGGATTTGATCCAACGGTGTTTGAGGAGGGACCCCGTATTGCTATGGAGGGTAGTATGGATATGATTATGGATTTTCTGAAGATGAGATTAAGAATGCCCTGTTTGACATTGGGAGTGAAAAAGCGCCGGTTCCGGATGGCTACCCTTCGCTTTCTTCAAAGAGAATTAGGATATCATGGGTCACGACGTCGTCCTTGCGGTACAAGAGTTCTTTGAGAAGGGGGTTATGTTGCGTGACCTTAACCAATCGGTGATTACTCTAATTCATAAGAAGCATCATGATCCCACTGTTGCAGACTTAAGACCTATTGCCTGCACCAACGTTGTTTATAGGACTATAACAAAGATCCTGACTAAGAAAATCACGTCTATAATGGGCAAGATCATAGATCCAGCACAGTCTGGGTTTGTGAGAGGACGGAACATTTCGGACAATATCTTCTTGGCTCAGGAATTGCTTAGAGGTTATGCGAGGAAGCAAATCAGCCCGAGATGCATGCTTAAGATAGACCTTCAGAAGGCTTATGACTCTATTTCTTAGGACTTCCTCAGACATGCGTTAGATGGTTTGGGTTTCCATCCTTGTTTCACGTATTGGATTATGACTTGTGTCACTTCGACGACTTATACTCTGGCAATCATGGAAGGACACATGGCTTCATCATAGGGCAGCGTGGTCTTAGGCAGGGTGATCCGATGTCACCTATTTTGTTCTTATGCTGTATGGAATACCTTTCAAGGATGTTGAAGAAACGAACAAGGGAGTTAGATTTTCAATTTTATCCTAAGTGTAGTTCTTCTAATTTATCTCATCTTGCTTCCGCTGATGATTTACTTTTGGCAGGGGAGATATATTATCAATGACTGTTTTAGCGGACACTCTTGGGAACTTTGCTAGGGCTTCGGGGCTAAGAATCAACATTCACAAGTCTTTAATCTTCATGGCTGGGGTTCGACCATTTGAGAAACAAGCGATCTTGGATCTATTTGGCTTCCCGATGGGCGATCTTCCAACTAGATATCTTGGAATTCCTCTATCTTCGAGGAAACTAGGCGTCACTCAGTATAGTGGTCTAGTTGAAAAGATAGCTTCCTGCATTAATCGATGGTCTAATTCAAATTTATCTTCTACAGGACGACTGGAACTGATTCGATCAGTTTTACAGGGAGTAGAGTGCTTCTGGCTACAGGTCTTACCACTCCCAGCTACAGTGGTAGACAATATCAATACGATGGCAAGATGTTTCTTATGGGGATCGACACATTGTCCTGTTGATTGGAAAGCTGTTTGTCTACCAAAGAATGAAGGAGGTCTAAGGCTGCGTGACCTCTCGACTTGGAACAAAGCTTTACTAGCAAAGACATTGTGGAACATACATACTAAGAAGGACTCTCTTTGGATTCAGTGGATTCATGCGGAGTATCTGGCTGATACATCTATATGGGAGTTTCCTTATCACATTCGTTTATCACCTCTTATAAAGAACATTCTAAGTCTTTGTGATCGTCTTTTGCGGGACAGTCAGGGAGATCATACTAGAGCTATAAAGTTACTAGAGACATTATTTGAGAGGAAAAGGAACTGGAGCAACATATCATTATTTGCGTGAAAAGGGGGAGAAACTCTTCTGGCATAAGGCGATTTGGAAGGACTATATTCCTCCAAAGTTTTCAATGACAATGTGGCTAGCCATGAAGGGAAGACTTAAGAATGTGGACTGGCTTAAGTATATGGGTATCTCACAGGTATGTACCATTTCTAATACTAATCTTGAGACTCATGATCACTTGTTTTTAAGTGCGAGGCACCTTTGCCGCATTTGGAACAAAATCCGTGAGTGGCTCAATCTCCCTAGAAGAATGACGACTATTGCTAGTGCTATCAAGCACATTAAGAGGGAGAAAAAAGGAGGGTCCGCTATCATCATTCGTGCCAAGCGAATTGTGCTTACGATGCGACTGTTAACCACATATGGTACGCTCGCAACAAGCTTAATTTTGAGGATATCCCTTTTGATGTCAAGAAAATTGTGAAGAGCATTAAAGAAGATGTGTATACGGCTCTATATATTTTCTTTATCCTGTTGACTTGGTTACGTCTCATTTTGAGCTGGGTATGTATTTATCCGAGACATGTCTTGATCTTGTGTTAGGGTCCACTTTTGGGATGCCTTGTTATGTACCTTTGTTTTAGTGGATTTTGGGTGTGTGTGTTGAGGGACTGCTTCGGCCCAACTGAAGTAGTGCACCTTGTGAGATACATGTCAAGCAATACAATCACATTTCCCACCCGTTGTGTCCTGCGATTGCACTGCACTAGGGTACTCTTTCCCCCACTAGTCATGGGGTTTTTAATGAGGCCTGCCCCTACTTCGTCACTTAGGGGTTTTGTGAGGTTGGCTCTTTTATGTGCTTTATTCGAATTGAGCGAGTCGCTCTTTGGCCTATCTGTTTTGGCCCTTAGGCCTTTGACCCCTCCCCTTACCTTGTTATGTTATAACAAGGTTGTATCCCCCTCGGGTATACCTGAGTTCAGTTTGTAACATGTCTTTATCCGTTTTATGTTATTTCGTACGTTTTGACAAAAAAAGAAGAATGAAGAATCCATTGATGACATGGAACTCAGATTCTCTACGATCATCAATAAGATCTCAACCCTAAAAAAGGACAAGTATACGAAAAGAGAGATCATTCTCAAAGTCCTTTGGGCACTCCCGGCAACTGACTAGAAAGTCTATACAGTAGCTCCTCAAAAGAAAACCGGATTTAATGAAATGTCTATGGAAAAATTATTCTCAACACTGAAAGCTGACGAGTACAATATCAGACATACATAAGAGTCATCAAAGGAAGAAGCATCTAAGAAAAAACTCAAATCAGCACAAGCAAATGCGCTACCCTAAAAGTTGACAAGAGCAAGAAAGCCAAGAAGACAACAAATGACAAAGCTGAGTACAACAACAACGAGTTGCTGACCTAGTACACGCTTATGCCTGAAAGATTCGAGAAAATGGAAACCCGATTAAAGAGGTACAATATGTACCACAAGGAAAAAAGCAGACACGACAAGAGCCGTAAATAAAAAACTCACAAGGATCGGTCTGACGAAAAACCAAACCGACCTGAGTATAAAGATGATGAGTGCTTCAACTATGGCAAGAAAGGGTATTTCAACTGTGCTGGTTCAGAGGAGATCTAGGATAATATTCCAAAAAATATTCCCGAAAATCCTTGATTAAATCCCAGATTTTTCGATCTAGTTGTTTCTATCCCTATTTTTATGGAGATATCAATGAAAGTTGTTAAGGTGTGAACATATACATCTAGATCAGATTATATCTCAACAACTATCTTTTATCTCCTATTTTCGTAGATGTATATATCTAATGTTTCGCTTGTGATATGGTTGAAATTAGGGTTTTATATGAGATGTATTCATTTTTTTTTCGAATTTGTTTCATGCCTATCCGAAAATCTGGAGACTTGCCTATAAAGCTGTTCCGCTGACACAAATCATATCACTATGCAGACTACAATTTTTCTACTTATTGAAAAAACTAAAACGATCCAGATTTTCTTTCTCTATCTTTCTTATAATTTGGTATTTTTAACCTATTATTTGATGGATCCAGCCACAACAGCACTTGTCGTAGGTCTAGCTAAATTCTTTGAAAGCTCACCCCAACTCCAAGAAGAAATGGCATCGGCATAGAAACCAACTTAGGGTTCAACAGCTACACTAACATCGGAGGCCATACCGACGATGGCACCAGAGAAGTCAATGGCCATCCAGGAAACACCTCTAAACTGACTCAACTCCAAGTTATCTATCCAGATGAGGTTGGACCCTCTTGACCTAGGGCTTCATCAAAGAAGAAGGCAGGAGAGAAACGAAAATAACCTTCGAAGGTAACACGCAGGTTTGAGCATATCCCGAGGCAACCATATCTTGGAGGGCCAAAGTCGCCGAAGTACATGGATATCACCAATGAAGCACCGGAGATATCCCCACCATAAAAAATCTCCCAAGAGAAAACACTTTAGATCTATCGCCAAGGCTACTTGTAATACCCCGTCTTTTCTAAGCATCAGGTTTGCATGGCACGTTTTTCGAGAAAGGTCAAAAGGTCGACTTTTGTTTCCGTGACGCGACCGTCATGAAACCTCGAGGCGTTGTGAAGAGTGTCTTATGACTAATTCATAGACACTAAGTATGCAGTTTTCACCACCCACGAAGGTTTGGCACCAGGGAAGTTATCGAAAACCGAACTTTTCATGGGTCATTAAAAGCATATCTTGTTTATAGTCGTTGTGTCCGTATTTTATTTCGTGTCCATGTACTAAGTTTGCTAAATTTGGAGTCCGCTTGCAAAAGTTATGCCGCTTATGATTTGAAAGGGTCGCTTATGCAAGCAGCTGTGAAATCGCTTTTTCCTATAAATAGGAGGCTAGGGCCTTCATTTTCAACGCTCATTTCCTTCGCCTCCGTGTTTACGGATGAGCCGAGCAGCTCCTGTGTACGCTGCGGAAGCGGTGGAGTGAGGATCGAGTAGTGAGGCTCGGCGGTGGCTCCATCATTCTTGCGCCGCCACCACCGCCGATCAACCTCCCCGGCAGCCCCATTTTTCTGTTTTTTCCTTTTCTTATTTTGATTCCGCCTTTTAGTAGATCGATAGCATAGAACTCGGGATTCTAAAGGAAGAGGCGGAAAACAACGGAGGTCGCCATTTTGCCAAGACCGCCGCCGCCCATTGTCGCCGCCGCGTGGTGATTGTCGTCGCCGTTTGGTGGCCGACGGCCACCTTTTCGCCACGGGTCCTTTAGGTTTTGAGTTCCGGCTATGCATTCCACTAAAGTACCGATTCCGCTTTTCGTTTTTAGCGTTTACGCATGTCGGGATGTTTTCCATCGCTTGAGTTTTCTAAAGGAAGTACATGCCCGGTTATCCATTTTCAACATAGCTTGTCATTCCATGTTCGCCGTTATGCATATTGCTTATGTTTCCATTTTCATGCATCAATTTTGGATGGTTTATCCTAGATCTGAGGATAGGCATTGATTTTTGAAGCTTATTCGCTGCTAAGATTTGAGTCAACTTGCATGCATGCATATTTTGAAAGTACACTATTATAGTTCTTGATGCCCGAATATATTTCCTTCGCATCGAGTTGATTTGAAAACCCGAGAGTGCCAAATGCGGGTTCGTAAAGTCGAAAACCCTAGTTTTGCTTCGATCTTCGTTTGTATCACGATGTTGTTTTGCTTTGTGGGACGTGACCCCAAAAGTTGTTCCGTCTTGTTACCGTGTACCTACCAAAGGCGATCGGTGAAGTCATCGGATCCGTAGATATCTCCGGTTGACGCGTTTTGTCTGCTCAGTTGGGTTATATATGCTTATTTTGAGTTATTTACTCGATATTTCAAAATAAAACATGTGCGCCAGAAATGTTTTGGTGAAGTTATTATCGCTCTCGATCCAAGACGTGGTTCTATTGTGATTGTGCACGGATCTCTATTCGTGGGTTGATCACCATCTTGAGTATTGATCGTAAGGGATAGACCCCAGAACACGTGGTTATGGTTACGGGGATAGACCCCTAAGTCCACACGGAAATGGTAATGAGGTGGTTATGGTTCGACGACGATTCACCTCAAGTCCACACCGAGTTAGCCGATCGGATACGCTCCGCATGGGTCGATTGGATATGTTCCGGCCGAGATATTGTGGGTGGCCGGATATGTTCCGGCCGAATGAATGAGATGTGATGGGTGGCGGGATATGTTCCGAGCCGTGGTTCTATGATGAGAACAACAAGAATAACGGATCGTATCGAAAAACGAAAAATCTATTTTGCTTACTTAGAAGTGGATTTATGTTTTAAAACCTTCTAAGGTAAGTGCTCGAACACGCATCATGATTCTTTTGATTTATGATAAAACCCCGGTGAAAGCGCTAGTACTCACCCCAAACTCTTTTTCAAATCTTTTCACGATATGGAGGAGGGCCGGACGGGGACGCCGGGGTGGAGCATGGTTCTTCATGCTATGCTTCAGCGATGTTGTGTTATATACGATTCTCGATGTTGATGTATTCTTGTCCCTTATTTTGCTTTCTGATTGGGAACAAGATTTGCTATTATGTTATTATGCTGTGAGTCTCGATATGAGCATGCTATATGGTTGACCGGTCTAGTCAATAAGGTGTAATGCTATTTTGCTTTCTTGCATTACTTGTTATAAACCAAGATCATGTTTTCTGAGGTTATGATATCGATATTATTCTGTTGGTGGATTGTTTGCGCACCCCTCCCTTCGTGATATGTCCTAGTTATAGAGGAGATGCCCGATTTCATGGTCACATCTTCATCATGTATGTTATATGTATCCCCTTCTTCCCCGCTTAACCCCACTCTAATCACACCCCCGCATCCGTGCATTCCCTCGAATTGGGGCATGACAACGTGGTATCGAGCGCTTTTTCCGCTTTGGGTATTTGTCTATATTGTTTGATATCAAAGCGCTCATTTGCTTTATATCTTGTACGTCTTGAAATTGAGTGTTTAGAACTTGTTCTTCTAAACTGCTTATCGTGCATGCCTACCCTCGGTGACCGTCAGGCCGCCTCCTTTAAAAAGGGGATGAGGTATATGTTTAATTGCTGATGCTTTATGTGGTTACGTGATGCTTGATATGATCTTGGTTTCATGTGGTTTGGCCTGGTAAGAGTTTACGTGATGTAAACGTGATGTGGATGAGATATGGTTGGATGGTGATGTGGATGTGGAAGTGATTGTCGATGCGACGAAAGGGCCTGTGTGGCTGTGATATGGGAACCATTGATGTGGTATGATGTGATTGATATGATCATAAATGGATGATGTGAATCTATGTGTTTACATAGAAATATGTTGTTGATTGAAAATCTTGTTTATATTGATAAACGAGTGCTTGTAAGTGAATAATGTAAATGTTTACGTGATTATTGTTATGAATATCCATATCGCATTGATATATGTTGAAAGTGAATATGTGTCTCAAGACATGATTACCCGTACGATGAGCGTAAAAGGAAGCGTGAATATTTGTTATTATTTTGATGAACTAACATGTAGGTTTATGGATATTCAAAGGGCCCGTAAAACGTTGGTTAAGATCCCACAGATGGACGAGCAAATCCGTAAGTTCGTGGAATGTACCAGAATGTCCATGAGCCGCTGGGAGTGTTTCGGGAGATTTGTTGGTTTGTGGAGAAAGATTCGAGATAGTGGAAAGGTTTCCAGCACGAGGCTTACTATCGGATGACGTAAAGGCTACCGATAGGTTGGCAACCATGGGCAAGAAGGCAGCGGCACGTGATGTTCCGCCGATCCTATCACCGCACACCTTACCTTGATTTCACGAGTAGTTCGCCGCCGAATGTGGAGCGGTGGACCGATCATCGATGCATACCATCCGAGGCGGATGTGATAGCGAGGCATGTTCGAGGGCCGATCCAGATTGATGACAGAGATGATGTTCCTGAAGAGCCTTTGGGAGAGCAGCCATCGCGTAGACGATCGCCAGTACATCAGGATACACCAGTCACTACACCTCCATCTACGATCCTCACTTTCAGACGGACCAGGAATGATTTTGAGGCGTGACCTCCCGTGTAAGAGAGATTGTCCATCCGCGATGGCGGTGGAAGAGGCCGTGATCGAATCTTCATGCCACCGAACAGTATCAGGTTGGCCTCCCGGGAAGGAGATTCTGAGGAGGAGGAAGACCCGGAGGAGGACGAGGAGGATAGTGAGGACTCAGAGGACCCGGTGATCCAGATAGCAGATGACTCAGATGAGGTTGAGCATGTTGAGGAAGGGCAAGCGCCAGAGACTGGAACCCAGGAACAACATTCACCGAGACTCGAGCGATCGTGCAACTTGGATGGGATCATACCCACGAGAGACTTGCTTCCATGCAGGATCGCTTTACCGAAGCGGCAGCCCAAATCCAAGCCCTGATAGGAAGGGAGAGAGAGGATGAGGAAAGGCAGAATGGAACCATTGAAACAACCGAGAGTAGTGGACGGATATGGAGTACAGAGATCTGGGTAGTCAGTGTGTACAGTGACAGTCGCAGAGTCTGCTTAAAGCATGGACAGAGCAGCATCTTTTGCAGTGACCGGAGTCAGATTCTTTTGCTCATATCTGACCTTTTTGACTGACATACCTTGATCTTGTATTTTGACAGTCCTTTATGGACAATACTGATACTAACGCTGTCTATGACAGGATGTTTATGTTTGATGCTTATATGTGATATGAGCTATGCCATGATGATGTATGATCTATGTGATGTGTGATGATGATGTTATGTGAAATGCATAACGATGATGTGTTGGAAGATTGCATGTTTATATGTGATCGTGATATATGGCATATGTGATGATATGTGGTTATAGGTGACGATATATGTTATGCGATGATACCCGGTTATCTATGCGAAAGTGTTTCTAATGTTTTAAACGCGTTACGTAAAGCCGAGAACAAGGAACCGAGAAACAATAACGTGGAAGAAGCCCAAGAACCACCTTTGGTTCAACGGCATGCGATCGAGAGTTTTCGCAGCGTAATCCCCTACGCTCGACGGTCTCGTGAACCGATCAACGCGAGAACCGGATACGATCCACCGAAGGATCTTGAATACATCGGCCGCGAAGAAGCGTAAAAGCTGAATTGCGCGATCTTTCGCCTAACCGACGAGGCCGATTTACGGTGGGAATCCGTGAGGAGGACCCTAACACCGTGACGATGGGAAGGTATGTGGGAAGATTTCAAGGAAGAACTCATGGAAAAGTATGTGCTCGGCGTCTACAGCAGAGAAGGCAAACGACTCGAATCTTCGCGAGGAGAAGGACGGTCACCGAGTACGATCGCCGCTCAATCGTCCGTCATGTTATGCTACGCACTGGTCGACACCGAGGTGGCGGGGTAGAGAGTTCAGAGAGGACTCGACCAGAGATCGAATTTCGCCGTCGACCGGGAGATTTGACGATGCGTAGTCCTTGAACCGGCTTTAAACATTGAGTCAATGTTGCCCCAGAGAGAACGATGCCACCGGACAGCCGGTGACGGAGGAAGAGTAAGAGGAAATGGGAAGATCGAGGAAAGGCAATCAGTGTTCCAAGGAACCAGAGCGGTCCGTGATTCCGAGGAATGGGTATTCGTGAAAGAGAAAGGCAACCTTGGGAAGGAATTTCCAACCCATGCGGTGTGGAAAAACCTTGGTGCCGAAATGCCGAGGAATCATTTAGGCAAGTGCGAGCAAGGTAACGCCGAGTGTTATCGTTGTAGGAAGTTTGGACATTACGCCGAGATTGTCCATTAGGAGGTCCGCAGGCAGCCGCGGTGAGACAAAGATCCAGCTCCGAGAGCAAAACCAAGCTCCGCCGAGGACAAACAACGGAGCAGGAGGTCACCCTAGGCCAGCAAACCAAAGGCCACCTCAACAAGCAAGCGTGTACGCTTGAATCAGAGCAAGCAAACTCAAGCTCACGAAAATCTTGCAGTATAATCCATATGAGTGATATACCGTTGCCGCTTTATTTGATACAGAGCCTCACATTCTTACGTTTCGAGAATCGCGTGTGAGAGGTTGGGTTTGGTACCCAAGAAATCACAGTACCACGAAATTAGCATCTCATCGGAAGTGCTAAAGGCAAAAGAGATATGCCCGAGCCAGAGGTAGAAATCGTGAGCGTAAGGTCTTTGTCAATTTGCATGTCATCGGAATGGAAGATTTCGATGTCATCTTGGCATGGATTGGTTGGAAAAGCACAGGCAACTATCGTTGTCTCGAGAGAGAAGTTGCTTTTCGAACACCGGGAGTGGAAGTTTGTTTCACGCCATAAGGATGGGTGTTTATGCGCTAATGATCTCAAAGACCAAGGCGGTGAGGATGATCGGGAAGGGAAGTCGTCCGACTTTCTTGGTGAGTTTGACAGGCACGCCAAGAGCGCAAGCAGAGAGGAGGCGTTGGTGTGTGAATATCCGGACATGTTTCCGAGGACTTGCCAGTTTATCACCGATAGACAAGTGAAATTCACTATTGATCCGGAACCGTGGAGCAAAGACGGTATTAAAGGCACCATATAGAATGGCACCTAAAGAATTGCAAGAACTGAAAGCGCAGTTGCAGGAGCTGTTGGATCTAGGTTTTATCCGACCTAGCGTGTCGCCGTGGGGAGCACCAGTTCTGTTCGTCAAGAAGAAGGATGGGTCGATGAAAAGCCATCGTGAGCGCGCAACGAGAAGACGAGTTCTTGGAAAGGATGCGACTGAAAGCAAGGCTAGAAGATAGCAAGGGGTTCACGGAAGCGAAAAATAACGCGCTATTATTCCGAGGAAGGTTATGTGTGCCACTCAATAGGGAATTGAGAGATAAGATCATGAGTGAAGCTCATGAGGCGCCATATACAGCTCATCCTGGAAGCACCAAAATGTACAGAGACCTTAAGAGGAACTTTTGGTGGGAAGGGATGAAAAAGGATGTAGCCGCGTTTGTGGAACGTTGTTTGGCTAGTCAGCAAGTGAAAGCTGTGCACCAACGTCCGTCAGGTTTGTTGCAACCGCTTCCAATCCCAGAGTGGAAATGAGATCATATCGGTATGGATTTTGTGGTGAGTTTTCCAAGGTCAGCGCGAGGAAACACCGCTATATGGGTTGTCGTCGATAGACTGACGAAGTCAGCTCATTTCTTACCGATTCGGATGACGTACGGGTTAGATAAGCTTGCGCAGCTTTACGTTAGAGAGATCGTACGGTTACATGGTGTGCCGGTATCGATTACGTCAGATCGTGACCCGAGGTTCACATCAAGGTTTTGGAGGAGTCTACAGGAAGCCATGGGGACCAAGTCGAATCTCAAGATGACTTTCCATCCTCGGCCGACGGTCCATCGGAAAGGACGATTCGTGTCTTGGAAGATATGTCATGAAAGCGATCGTGGCCGATAGAGGAGGAAATTGGGAAGAGATACTACCTTTGGTGGAGTTTTCCTATAGCAACAGTTATCGTGCCACCATAGAATGGCTCCTCAGGCGCCAGTATGGAAGGAAGTGTCGATCGCCACTTTATTGGGACGGTGGGCGAGAAAGATGTTAGGACCGAGATGGTTCAACAGACGGTCGAGGTTATCGATCGATCAGCGAAGGATCAAGGAAGCTCGGGGATGCGTAAGTCCTATGCGACAAGCGTCGACGGATCTTCGCCTCATGATCGGAGATCGCGTTTTCTTAAGGTTTCCCGACGAGAGGAGTCGCTCGTTTTGGGAAATGAGGTAAGTTGCGACCGAGATTCGCTGGACCTTTCAAAGTTCTTAAGAGAATATGCCCCGTTGCCTATAGGTTAGCTTTGCCACCTAGCATCGGAGATGTGCACGACGTGTTTCACGCTTCTCATTGAGAAAGTACGTGTTCGACCCAAAACACGTGATCAAGCATGACCAAGTGGTTCTTGCTCAGGATCTGAGTTACGAGGAGAGACCAGTGGCTGTTTTGGAACGAGAAGTCAAGGGGTTGAGGAACAAGCAGATTCCGTTGGTGAAGGTGTTGTGGAATCACCAAAGCGAAGAGGAAGCTACGTGGGAGTTGGAAGACATGTTCGTGGCTCAAGACTCGAGTTGTTTTCTCACGTGTTTGAAATTTCGTGGACGAAATTTTTCTAAGGAGGGAAGGATGTAATACCCCGTCTTTTCTAAGCATCAGGTTTGCATGGCATGTTTTTCGAGAAAAGGTCAAAAGGTTGACTTTTTGTTTCGGTGATGCGACCGTCATGAAACCTCAGCGCCAGAAGAGTGTCTTATGACTAATTCATAGACACTAAGTATGCTGTGTTTTCGACCACCCACGAAGGTTTCGCACTCCGGAAGTTATCAAAAATCGGACTTTTCATGGGTCTTTAAAAGCATATCTTGTTTATAGTCGTTGTGTCCGTATTTTATTTCGTGTCCATGGGTACTAAGTTTGCTAAATTTGGAGTCCGCTTGCAAAAGTTGCGTCGTTTTATGCGTTTTGAAAAGTGGTCATTACAAGAAGAACTGCTGACCGCTTCCTATAAATAGGAGGCTAGGCCTTCATTTTCAACGCTCGTTTCCTTCGCCTCTCGTGTGTACTTGACGAGCCGAGCAGCTCGTGCACGCAGCTGAAAGCACTGGAGGAGTGGGGATCGAGCCGGGAGGCTGGCGGCGGCGCCATCATGCCGCCGCCGCCACCACCGCCGATCAACCCTCCCCAGCAGCCCTGCTTGCTGTTTTATCTTTTCTTGTTTTGATTCCGCCTTTTAGTAAATCATATAGCATAGAACTCGGGATTCTAAAGGACGGCGGAAAACGGGCGTGAGGTCGCCATTTTAAGCCGGCCAACCGCCATTGCCGTCGCCGTGAGCTATGGTCACGTTTGTGGCCGACGGCCACCTTTCGCTACGGGTCCTTTAGGTTTTGAGTTCCGGCTATGCATTCCACTAAAGTACCGATCCGTTTTCGCTTTTCGGCGTTTACGCATGTCGGATGTTTTCCGTTGCTCGAGTTTTCTAAAGGAAGACATGCCGGGTTATCCATTTTCAACATAGCTTGTCATTCCATGTTCGTCGTTATGCATATTGCTTATGTTTCCATTTTCATGCATCGATTTTGGATGGTTTATCCTAGATCTGAGGATAGGCATCGATTTTTGAAGCTTCTTCGCTGCTAAGATTTGAGTCAACTTGCATGCATGCATATTTTGAAAGTACCCTATTATAGGTCTTGATGCCCTGAATATATTTCCCTTCTGCATCGAGTTGATTTGAAAACCCGGAGAGTGCCAAATGCGGGTTCAGAAAGTCGAAAACCCTAGTTTTGCTTCGATCTTCGTTTGGATCACGATGTTGCTTTGCTTTGTGGGATGTGACCCCAAAAGTTGTTCCGTCTTGTTACCAGGTACCTACCAGTGCGATCGGTGAAGTCATCGGATCCGTAGATATCTCCCGGTTGACGTTTTCGTCTGTTCAGGTTGGGTTATATATGCTTATTTTGAGTTATTTACTCTGATATTTCAAAATAAAACATAATGCGTCAGAAATGTTTTGGTGAAGTTATTATCGTTCTCGATCCGAGATGTGGTTCTATTGTGATTGTGCACGGATCTCTATTCGTGGGTTGATCACCATCTTCGAGTATTGATCGAAGGGATAGACCCCAACACGTGGTTATTGTTCGAAGCGGATAGACCCCTAAGTCCACACGGAAATGGTAATGAGGTGGTTATGGTTCGACGGGATTCAACCTCAAGTCCACACCGAGTTAGCCGATTGGATACGCCCGGTAATGGGCGATCGGATATGTTCCGGCCGAGATATTGCGGGTCGGGTGGATATGTTCGGAATGAATGAGATGTGATGGGTGGGGATTCGTTCCGAGCCATGGTTCTATGATGAGAACAAAAGAATAACGGATCGTATCGAAAAACGAAAAATCTATTTTGCTTACTTAGAAGTGGATTTATGTTTTAAAACCTTCTAAGGTAAGTGCTCAACACTGCATCATGATTCTTTTGATTTATGATAAAACCCCGTGAGCGCTAGTACTCACCCCAAACTCTTTTTCAAATCTTTTCACGTATGGAGGAGGGCCGGACGAGGCGACGAGGCGGTGGAGCTGGTTCTTCATGCTATGCTTCCGCGATGTTATGTTATATAATGATTCGATGTTGATGTATTCTTGTCCCTTATTTTGCTTTTCGATTGGGAACAAGATTTGCTATTATGTTATTATGCCGTGAGTCTCGATATGAGCATGCTATATGGTTGACCGGTCTAGTCAATGTGGTGTAATGCTATTTTGCTTTCTTGCATTACTTGTTATAAACCAAGATCATGTTTTCTCGAGGTTATTATATCGATATTATTCTATTGGTGGATTGTTTTGCACCCTCCCTTCGTGATATGTCCTAGTTATAGAGGAGATGTCGCCCGATTTCATGGTCACATCTTCTTATCATGTATGTTATATGTATCCCCCTTCTTCCCCACTTCTTAACCCCCACCCCTAATCACACCACGGCATCCGTGCCTTCCCTCGGGAATTGGGGCGTGACACTACTGTATTCACTAAGGGAGTGACAATGTCAGAGTCATCTTCAGAGTCGAAGGGGCCTGCTTTAAGGTCTCACGGTAAGTCCTCGAATTCTTAAAGACAAACAATCACGATACCAAATCGAATGATGAACTAGACCAAAACCATTGAGATCGAGCGATGGGGATGTTCCCCTAGGTGATGTTCTCAAGAGAATGAAGAAGACAACCACATAGGAAGGAAAATGCAAGGTCGACACCACGAAAGCACCCAAACGATTTTTTGAGACCACTGTTCCTGGCGCTGTCGAGGCACTAGTCGCCGACACAGCATCGCATGCATCACCAAGACCATACTCTGAACAAGAAAACTAGATTCCAGTTTCAAGAATGCATCAATGTTCGCAGATTCAGACATAGATGCGCAAAGTGCCCTCTCAAGCCACTTTTATTCAAAGGAAGCTCAGAAGAGATGGCAACAATTTAAGCACCAAAAATGCTTAAATGAACGAAAGATCGATGAAGCATCATTCGTTCAGCATAACCTCATTGAATTTCTTGAGGTACGGGGGTTTCTCAAAACTGTTACGACCAGACTTCCATACCCAAAGAATGTTATTCTTCATGTTTATGCAAACATGGATAAATCGTTTGGTGACTGCACAACTAACAAGAACTTTAAGGTCTACTTTAGACACAAGGTCTTTACTAATACATCATATGAGATCAATGTTGTCTTTGGTCTGGATGAATTAATCAATGTTGTGTCTGTTGAGGACTATGATCTGATAGCATAGGAGATCACACGAGGAAAGATACAAAAGTGGAAATATCCACTGTTCAGTGGAAGTCTAACTTACCTCCATCCCGTGCTATACAAGATCATGATCTCAAATTGGATCGTATATTCCAACAACACAGTGGTTGCTATGCTCCACGATCTCTTTCTATATAAGCTTGGGAAAGGAATACCCTTTAATTTTGGTAAGCTAGTGGTTGAATAGATTGGAGTGATAGTTGGATGATCCCAACCAGGTTTACTGTCATTTCCATCGTTGTTATACCAACTGCTAAAGAAATAGGGACTCCAGGATGGTGCTCGTGATGCACTGTTCGATGACTTTTAGAAATTTACCATCAGTAATACACTCTTTATAGATAATAAGCTTCCCAATCTACCTTGGAAAAATCTAAATAAATCCTATGGAGAATAGGCATCGGAGGCTGATCTGACGAGATAGTATCGCTGCCTAAAACAACGGTATGCACCATGCTAGAAGGCGTAAAAAAACTAGAGCAGATTTTGTTGGAAAGTCATCGATGTGCACACTTGGAGCCCATCGGATTAAAGATCGACATCCTAAGTCTCATGTCTTCCCAAAAAGGGGGAGTACATAACACAAGTGTAGGGGGAAAAATGATCTAGCAGGGGTATGACACAGATGGATGAAGATGTGGATTAAAGAAGAAGATATGTTTTTAAGTTTATAAAAACTTATTTGATTTTGTGACGACCCGACTTCCCAAGGAAGTACGGATCATATGGATCGTCACTGGTATGATAAAGCAGCGGATATAAACACAACTAATCAATGCAATTAACCATTTAACTACTCAATAACGCATAGACTAAAAAGGGATAGGCTATTCAATACCAACTCGAGTCCCAAAAGGACTCGTCAAAAGGTTCGAGGTTCAAATATAACCTAATCAGGGCACAATTTAAGAAACGAGTTACGACCTCAAGTTCAATACGGTATGAAAGCAGTTATAATCAAAACATCAAAATAATATCGAGTTAGGCAAAGAATAAACGTGTGGACATGCATGTGACGATGCATGCCCAAGGTTCTAGAAACCTTTCTAATAAAGCATCAAACAATCGCTACTCGCACCACCGCACCCATCATCGATCTTGCTCAACCTCGCACATCAAAAACGAGATGCGGGGCTAAGTACAAAAGTACTCGGTGGACTCATTCGAAAACATTTTCTTTATCAAAAGTTATTGAATCGCCCACAATAGCACATGGGATTTTATTTGAAAGACTCATGCCTATCAAACATTTTATCATTTCTCAAAAGTCACAGTTCGACTATTTCATTCACGTTGTTTCCATATCGATCATTCATTCATCCATTCATTCGCGTACTATGGGTGGCCACCTACACATAGTCGCCGTGACCGGTCGAGGTAGCTAACCTTAACACATAGTCACATCGTGTACACAATCCGAGTTAGTCCTTAACTAAGTCGGATCCGATCGTTACCTTTTTTAACGCTGGTGGACCAACACATTCACATACCACATTGATATACCAATCTCAGATAGGATAACAACAAAACATAAACATTTGGCAGTCAATAACATTTCATGTGATAATATTTCATAATGCTTTGTAAAACATGCTTTGAGATATGCATAACATTTTCGTTTCAAGAAAGCCCACCTGCTAATCCAAGGCTAGTAAGTCTAAATGAACAGGGTGTGGTTGTTCTTCCTCGCCGACTACGTACGATCAAATCCTTCATAAGAAAATAGCGTTTCTTAGATTCTTTCTATCGATCAAGATCGCTTACAAACTACGACTTAAAGTTCCCACTTAGGGTTTCCTTATGATTTCATGTGATTATTTTAAGATAATTATTATTATCTTACATTTCCAATTTCCAAACTATATCACTTCATTGCTCATAGGTGTACTTCAATTAGGAATCATATATTCCGAGTCTATCCCACTCTTAACCTTAGTGTTATTCTTAACGTTATTACGTTATAGATTGTCAGAATCAATTATGGTTTATAGTTTAGGATTTTCGCAGCCACTAACTGACTTGACGATTATGGTTACGCCCTAGTAGGTTATGCTCGACGACTCACCGTATTCGCACGACAATTAAAAGATAAGTCTCGATTTATGATTCAAGTGAGCACATGTTATCATATAGCTAAGTACTTAAGAATAAATGAAGTACTTTGGGATATTAACTCGATGTTTGAGACATAAGGATCGACATCTTATGTTCGAGTCTTCGCCACTCATTACGATATCGCTTATTTAACTTAACTCGTCGGAGATTACATATGTCGATAATCGTTATTCGTTATCGAGTTATGTTAACGCCCAACCAATTATCAGTATTGAGTGGTCGTTATTGAATATTAACGTTGTAGCTCGACTTTGGTTTTTCTAACTTAGGAACTCACGTTTAAGTATCCTTTATTAATGGAAAACCCTAATTTGTGTCTAACTCGATTCTCGTTTACTCCGCCTTAAGTTATCGAATTGGTCGATTTCTTTTCGATTCTCATACATATGTTGTCAGGTTGTTTACGCCCTGGGGTTTCGTTTGTCGGCACAATCATAAATATAAACATTCATCAACAACAAAACCATACACAACATCAACTATAATAAAGCATTAGAAAACCCTAATTTCTAATGTAATACACAATCATTGTGTAAGTGTGCATAAGTGTTCCATTCATTTCTCCTATTCACAACCGCTTGTCCAAAGTTTCATATTACTATCATAGCATCATTTATCAACAAGATCAAACCCATACTTAGCCATTTTATTACGTTTTCGATAATTAGCAATAATTAGTATGTGCATCCAATAAATTCCAATAAAATCACATCATACTCCTATCATACTATAGGATTTAATTACTAACTCAAAACATCATATAAATTTTCTTAAACCATAGTTTATATTGCTTAAAGCTTTGGTCATCATGTTTTAGTAAGCCTTAGTGTTCAATAAATCCCCAAAAATTATATCATGCTCATACTATATACTAAACATGGAATATCACTCATATCATGCATTAAAATTTTAAAACCATGCTTGCATCCTTAAAACATTTCGGTAATCTCATGAACATGTAAATACATTTTCAAAATTTTCAATCTTTCACAATATGTAATAACATGTAATATTAGCATTAATCATCAACCAATATTCATAATATCACACATCCTATTATTTTCAACAATAAAAATAAAATAAATAACTACATATATATATATATAAGCCACGGTTTCTTAAAACAAAAATAGGAGAGGTGTTTGAATAAATTCAAGGTTAATGTATGATGTTCATATCATACCCTAAACACCATATCTCAACTATTTTCCTCAACCAAAAATCAAACAATAAACATATATATATATATAGTATTCGGTCATTTCCAAAATAAATAGGAGATGGGTTTCAAAAATCTCAAGATTTATATATGATGTTCACATCATATATTAAACACCATATCTCAACTATTTCAAAAAAAAAAAATCAAAATCAAAGCCTAAAAACTCTAGGAAGCTCACAGCTATTTTTCAAAATAAATAGCAAAAATTTCTGAAAAATTATGATATTTATTATACATGCTTATAACACATTAGCAAGTAACAATACCAAATAACATTCACAAAATCATGCTTTATCATATTTAAAAGAAATAAAGCATAAATAAGAAAGAAAAAAACATGCTCCAAAAATTCTGAAATTTTTACAGTAGCCTTATAACATTATTGTAACCATTTTTCATTCATGGATTAAGAGCATTTGAAGGCTCTAAACTCACGAAAATAAATGAGGAGCAAACTAGGGTTTTTAAACCCAAAAATTCAAAATAAAAATTTCACTCCATTAGGATGGAAGAGGATGGTGAATAATACCTTCTTATAGTCTTATAAGGATTATTTGAGAGTGGGAGAGTTTGGGGAGGGAGGATTTGGGGTTGAAAGTTTGAAAAGTGTAGAGAGAGAGTTTGAAAAATGAAAGGAAATGCAAAGGGGAGAATGAATCTGAACTTGAACGTCTTTCCCCTTGTCATTCAGACCCTAGGGCTGTCATTTCCCATTTTGGTATGGTCTTGGTGGTAGTTGAGAGGTGGATTGGTCAAATTACCCGTTTTGGTATGTTAATACCGACTCTTTAAGTTTTAACGCACTTTCGATCGATTTCTGAACCTTACGGTTCTATCTTATTAAATATCCTTTAAAAGACTTATTTTAATGTTCATAAAATTTCACGGTTCGGACGTCGTCCGATGAGTCAATTCCGAGTTATCGCGGAAAAACGACGTCGGCGATTAAAAATGCTCATTCAAAATTCTATTGAAATCTTGAGCTTTCATAATTAATTTGAGTCTTATAAATCATATTTTATTGATTTAGACCTTGGTTCGAGTTTCGGTCGCTCGGATCAATTTAGGGTTTTCCAGATATTTTACCCTTGTTCGGTTAAGTTCTTCAGAATTCTCTTCTAAATTGATTCTTATAATTTCTAAATTCATAATAAATTATTCCTTCATGATTTTGGTTGTTATCACCATTTATTACGATTAGCACGGATCGAAGTTGTTCCGCTCAGAACAAGATTTTTGAGATCGACCGCAAGTATGCCCGAAAATTCTCATTCTTTGCATTCTCACATTTTTTCGTGTGAGGATTCTAAAATGAAACCGCTCGTGGAGATTCATTCTCGATCTTTCATTCTATGTTCAAAGCTACTCAGAAAACCCTAATCCTAGGGACTAGTTACCGTTTTTGATTTCTTTAGTATTTGATCTCCGAATCGATTCTAATTCATTTCATTGGTCTCCTTAAACATAATTAAGGACTAAATACTACCAATAATTGGTCTAAACATCACCAATTAAAGTTTTAAATTTTTCGGGTTATTACATACCATCCCCCTTAAAAAACTTTCGTCCCGAAATTTGCTATCCTTGGAAAAGATCTGGGTATTTCTCCCTCATGGCTGATTCTAGCTCCCAGGTTGCTTCTTCTTGTCCATTGTGTCTCCATAGAACTTTCACTAGCGGTATTTCTTTGTTCCTTAGCCTTTGGATACGTCGGTCCAAGATTTCCGTAGGCAGTTCTACGTAACCCATATTATCATCGAGATAATATCTGTCGACGGTATCACATGGCTGGGATCATGTATGTACTTTCTTAGTTGTGAAACGTGGAACACATTGTGCACGCTTCCAAAACTCGCGGCAATGCAAGTCTCGAAGTTCGCTGGTCCTATTCTTCCAAAATTTCATAGGTCCCATGAAACGTGGTCGCAACTTCCATTCAACCGAATCTCACGATCCCTTTAGATGGAGAAATTTTCAAGAAGACCTTGTCTCCTCTTCAAAATGTAGCTCGCGGCGACGCTTGTCGGCGACGACTTCTGTCGGTCTGGCCCCGGCCTCTTGATCCGCTGGCGGATCCGTCGCACGATCTCAATCATTTCTCCCATGCAGTCGTCCTAACACTCTCCTTTCTCCCACTTCATCCCAAAGAAAGTGGTGATCGACATTTTTCGTAAAACACCGTGACGGGCCATTCCAATAGTTGCCGGTAGTCGTTATTGTAGGCGAATTCCACAAGTGGCAACACTTGTTCCCAACTTTCTCCTCTATCGAGGACAACGATTCTCAACATGTCTTCCAGCGTTTGAATGGTCCTTTTGGACTGTCCGTCCGTCTATGGGTGGAACGCGGTACTGAAATGTAGTCGAGTCCCCAATTCCTTTTGTAAACTCATCCAGAATCTGGATGTAAACTTCGAATCTCTATCAGACGTAATAGTCTTCTAACTCCATGTAGACGTATGACCTCTCGAACGCATAACCGCATTTAGTCTGTCGCCCATGTGTTATCGGAATGGGTAGAAAATGCGCTCTTGGTCAAACGATCGATGATGACCCAAATAGCGGTATTTCCTCTTGTGATTTGGGTAGCGGTAACAAAAATCCATGGCTATATCATCCCATTTCCATTCCGGTATGTCTAGCGGTTGTAAGGTTCCATACGGTTGCAGGAGTGCTTTCACTTGTTGGCACGTCAAACAACGTTTCACGAATGAAGCTACATCTTGCTTCATTCCATCCCACCAAATTTTTCTTTGAGATCTTGGTACATTTTGGTGCTTCCGGTATGCGTGTAAGAAGTCTCATGGGCTTCCTTCAAGATCTTGCTCCTAAGCCCTTCGTCTCGAACACACACTCTCCGCCATACAACAACACGTTATCTCGTCTTCTTTGAAATTCTTGTGGTTGTTGTCCTGATCTTAGTTCGTATTTCTCTAGTTTCTTGCTCTTCCTTCGAGCTTCTAAGATTCGGGCTCTTAAGTCCTGGATTGCAATCAACGCTGCAATACAACCTCTATTGTCAAAGACGGGTCTATGACTTCGATGCTCATCCTCCAAATTCCTTTATAAGTATTTCCTCACGACCGAGGAGACATCCCAAACTAGGGTGGGATTTGTAACTTAAGGCATCGGCCACAACATTAGCCTTGCACGGGTGGTAATTGATACCACAAATGTAATTTTTCACTAGTTCTAACCATCTACTGTTGCCTCATGTTAAGATCTTTCGCTCAAAGAAATATTTCAGCTTTTATGGTCAAGATAGATCTCACATCTAACTCCATAAAGGTGATGCTCCAAATCTTTAAGTGCATGTACCATCACCGCTAATTCAAGGTCGTATGAGGATAGTTCAACTCATGTAGGCGTGACTACCTTGAAGCATAAGCAATAACCTTGCCTTCTTGCATCGGACACATCCTAGTCCATTCTTTCAAGCATCCGTAGATTGTGTATTCTTTATCCGCCTCGAGTAATCGCTAGTGTGTCTGTGCCGTCAAGAACTCCTTGATCTTTTGAAACTAGCCTCACACTCGGCGGTCCATGTGTACTTGATCCCTTCTCAACATTGGGTCATGGGTCGGGCTATCGTTGAGAATCCTTCGATAAATCTTCGATAGTAGCCTGCAAGTCCTAAGAAACTCCGAATTTCATTTGGGTTCTTCGGCGACTCCCATTCACGAACGGTGTCGATCTTCGAGGGGTCTACTTTGATTCCCTCGACGGACACGATGTGACCTAAGAATGTCACTTCGCCTAACCAGAAGTCGACTTGCTAAACTTGGCAAAGAGTTGCTCTTGCCTCAATGTTTGCAAAGACGCTCAAGTGCTCTTTGTGTTCTTGGTTATTCTCGAGTATATTAGATATCGCCTATGAATACTAAGACAAATTTGTCTAAGTATGGGTGAAATAACCTATTCATGATATCCATAAATACCATGGGGCATTGTAAGTCCAAAGGGCATAACGATAAATTAAATGACCGCACTTTGTACGGAAAGCCGCTTTAGGTACACCCTCTGGTCTAATTCTTAGTTGGTGGTATCCCGACTTTAGATCTATCTTTGAAAAGACTCCTGCTCCCTTAAGTTGATCAAACAGATCGTCAATTCGGGGCCAAGGATACTTATTCTTAAGAGTTATCTTGTTTAACTCTCGATAGTCTATGCACATTCTCAAAGTGCCATCCTTTTTCTTTACGAAAAGGACAGGTGCTCCCCATGGAGACACACACGGTCTAATAAAACCTAACTCCAAGAGTTCTTGTAGCTGGATTTTCTATTCCTCAAGTTCCTTTGGTGCCATTCGGTATGGAGCTTTCAACACGGGGGCAGAACCTGGTTCGAGGTCGATCGTGAACTCGATCTATCGGTTTGGCGGTAATCCCGATAGTTCGTCTGGAAATACGTCGGGATACTCCTTCACAATCGGGACATCTTGTATCCTTTTCTCATTCTGCTCTTCCTCTTTGAGATAGACGAGGTAGGCGTGGTTCTCTGTCTTTTTCAGCAACGTCCTTGCTTGTAGCGCGGATATGATTGGGACTCTTCTCCCTATGCTGATCCCGTGAAGGTCGGTAGGTTTCTCTCCGGGATGTTGGAAAGAAATTTTCCTTTCATTGCACAGGATGGTCGCACTATGTTCTGTTAACCAATCCATTCCTAGGATTATGTCCACATCTGTCATAGGTATGACGTGAAGGTTATCTGTCATGACCTTAAGTGAGCCTAGTCCAAGTTATAGGTTCGAGCATATGTGGGTTACCTTTTACGCCTCCCACCGAGAAGAAATTCTCATGATTTGTTCAACAGCGTTTAGGATCTAATCCTAAGTTCTCACGATGCTTGAAATAAAAGAGTGCGAGGCGCAAGATCAAACAAGAGGATAATGTAATTGGAGGAGTATTCCATACCGCCAAGTTTCCTTGGTTCCTTGGCGGCTCATGCGGAAACTCCTTTCCGGTTGAGGCGAGCCCTCGCTGTCGGGCGGATGTTGTTGCCGATAATGTTGTTGTGGTTGCCGCGCCGCCGTTGTTGTTGTTGTTGTTGCCGCGGGTGCGTTGTTGGGGTCGCCGGCATCGCCGCGTTGTCGCCATTGTTGTCGCCGCTGTCGCCGTGGTTGATATGGTCGCCGATTCATTGATAGTACCGAATCGGGGCTGTTGTTGGATCGGTTGAGCTTGATAGCCCGGACCGTTGGACTTGGTTGGGCACATTCGGACGGCCATTTCCTCCGGGCGTGTCCAGGCGGCCTCGAGTAGTGGCCCTTCCGCCACACTGAAGCATCCGTCATTTGTGAACGCGCATGCCCCTTACGACTCCTATGGCACCGGGGCACATGGGGAGCTTCACGAATTTTGGTTTCCGCCGACGCGGGTATCATGGGCGCCCATTCCCCGCCTGTGCCCAGATGGCACGTTATTTCCTCGCCATGACCTCTCCGTCGGCTGGCCGATCTTGGACCATTGTCCTTGATGGGGTCCTTCCCACTTTCTCTTCCCACGATCCCCTTGATGATTCGGGGACGCGCAATGACAATCCTGCCTTCTAGCATAGCAGCCTCGATGTCCAATGCCCGATCGAGGGCCACACGGTAAGTCGATTCCGTGACCAGCAAGCGACACCGATCTCATGGCGAGTCCCGCCAAACTTTTCGCCCTCTTTTTCGCTTGTCGACCAATCATGGCAAGATACCGCGACATCTCACGTAATGCACGGTCGTAATCTGTGACCGCTGTCTTTCCTTGGCGAGGTTGTAGAACTCATGTTCCTTCTTTTTCCTAGAGCTTTTGGAATGTACTTCAGACACTTCCTCCTTAAATTCCTCCTGTGAGAAATTTTCCGGCTCTTCTTCGATAGAGTCTTCTCTTCGCCTCCCACCGAAGTCGGTGGCACCAATATTTGAAAGGCAACGATGACAAGCGTTCTTGAGAGGTGCGGTGAAGGAAGTTAAAGATTCGCCCGGTACAATCCAAAGTTCAAGATCCATGGGATTCCAATCCCGCTGAAAGTGGGCGGGTTCGTCGAGGAATAGTTCATCAATCCGCCTTGTCGGTGGTGGTGGTAGAGGGTGTCATCTCTTTCGGTGTTACCTCACGGTTTCTTCTTCTCGGTGGCATTCTATCTTTCATAAATATATGTAATCATATATCTTCTTATACCATCCGTCAGATCATAGATATCTTAGCACGGTATGTATATATAATCATAAACATAAATCTAGCACGCCATCGAACACCATATATCGCAACTCAAAAAAAAAAACCAAAGCTCTCGGGAGCTATCATCATATCAAATCAAATGTCTATACGAGGACTTTCATCATCACTTTACGATCCACAAAAGGCCGGCACAGAGTATGATACTCCAAAATTAATATCAAGATCACTTAGTGTACCTAGTCACGGTGTACAAAAATCTAAACGCCACCGTGGTCATCAAAATAAGGGTTCATATCGACGACCTATCGCTTCCATGACGCATCGAAACATATACAAAAGTATATAGACAAAACACTATCTAGTCCTAAGAACTACATCCATAATCTCCTGAGTGTAAAATAGGCTCAACGTGTTGGATTCGTAATCGGAAGTATGGGTACTATCACCTTCCTCCATATCATCGTCGTGCAGTGTCCTCCTCGTGATCCTCCTCTCGAATTTTCTTTCGATCCTCCTCCTCAACCTCTGCGATCGAGTGTGGGAGTCACGGTCTCTAATTCTAATGACTCTAGCTTCTTCCCGCCTAGGTCTCGGCGGATCTCAACCATGATCTCCTCATAGGCGTTGGTCGGAAATGGAGAAGCGAGAAGACGGGCACATGTTTCTCTCGCATCGCATGCGCTAGGACACATGAATCGTCAATCTCTACATTATCGTAGCACGTGGGTCCGTGGGGGTGGCGGCGATCGAACCGGGAAAGCGACGGCGGTAGAGATGGAAGTTGGCATGGAATGATTTGCGGCGATGGTCTAGGCGGCAATGACGGGCTCGAATCCTATTGGTGGTAGGACCAGAAGGTGAACTATCGGGGATGGAAAGTCCACTCGAACATGTTCTCGCCATACCAGCAAGAATTCGGCCCAACAGATGCCAAACGAGACACCTCCGGGTGAAGCCACTGAAATCTCATCACGCAAGGTGTACACCCGCCGGGAGATATGGTCCACAGGTGTAGCTCGTGATATCATGAATATGTAGCTAAGGGGACTGAAAAATGGGGCAAATACGCCTCAAGATCGAAGCTCTCTACGACGATAGATGTAATCGCCGATATCTCACGGCATATCCTC
Organism: Salvia rosmarinus; assembly: GCA_036937905.1. NCBI lineage: Eukaryota > Viridiplantae > Streptophyta > Magnoliopsida > Lamiales > Lamiaceae > Salvia > Salvia rosmarinus. Next base: position 7,501,169 of record CM072823.1, on the reverse strand, counting down.
GGTCGGATGGCGATCTTGCGATCGATCAAGCACACCGTCATAATATGACGCACCACGGGCATGTGCAGAGCCCAATGACGTACAAAATGAGCAAGGAACTCGCCGATGTCTTTTACTCGATACATCCGGTCGAACGGTAGGAGCATACCACCTCGGTGTGGCTCTAGAAGATAAAGGGAGCCTAGTCGTAAAAATCGTCGAACCATCTTATATTCCTAAGTTCTTATGAAACTACTTTCATGGTTTGGTCTTTGGGAAGAGATCGCATGGTTCCTTAGGACAGAACAAATGTTCGATGCCTAGCATTCGAGTAAAGGCTAAGTGATCACCCCATCTTATCGGGTCCCGGATTCCTTACTTCTACTCACATTATAGTATCACATCATATCCGCTCTCATTATGCACTTACGATTCATCATTTCTTTTATACCTTCATAACGTTATACTTTTATTCTTTTCACTTATGCCACGATAGAGGCAACACGCTCGGTATTCGGAATTCCTTCACGTAGAGAGGTTGGGAACCATAACGAGGCGAACCTCCGCTAAGCAATGCTTCATCATCGTAGACTCATCGTGTTCTCATCATCGAATCCGCTCGGATTGTGATTCCTAAGATTTCTATGTTCTCGTTCCTTCTTAGTATTTCGTTCAATTGGGGATGTTTATGTTCTCATACTAAGTTCGGCGCAAAAGGGATCATGCGCCTTAAGAGTCTATGTTCTCATGGGGAAACATACTCATTTACATCATGTTTCTATCATGCTTCGCATACAACAAGAAACATGATCGCGACATTGTGCGATAATCAAGCATTCTCATTTACTCATTTACCAAGCTCCTAAACCTTGTAACATTCTTTCAAACTAATGACCAATCAATTGAAACAACTTTTCAATTTCAAAATTTCCACTTTCCAAAATATTTTCAACTTCCTAACAAGGCAATATTGAAATTCCAATTCACATTTCATATACTTCCATCATTTCAAAACAACTTTTAGTTGAGATAGTTACCTTCTTCCTCGTTGAAAGGTGACGACGATGGAGTGCAAGCGCGAAGAGGTCAAACACAAATAATTTCTAGACTCGACTTTCAACTTAGGATTCAAGGAATGGGTTTCTAGGGTTCGAGCGTAACAAGAGCTCGATACCACTTTAGGACGACCCGACTTCCCAAGGAAGTACGGATCATATGGATCGCCACCGTATGATAAAGGCGGATATAAACACAACTAGTCAATGCATTAACCATTTAACTACTCAATAACGATAGACTAAAAAGGATAGGCTATTCATCACCAACTCGAGTCCCGTAGGACTCACAAAAGGTTCGAGGTTCAAATATAACCTAATCGGGGCACAATTTAAGAAACGAAGTTATGACCTCAAGTTCAATACAAGATGAAAGCGGTTATAATCAAAACATCAAAATAATATCGAGTTAGGCGGCAGAATAAACGTGTGGACATGCATGTGAAGATGCATGCCCGCGTTCTAGAAACCTTTCTAATAAAGCATCAAAATAAGCGCTACTCGCACCACCGCACCCATCATCGATCCTTGCTCAACCTCGCACATCAAAACGAGATGCGTGGCTAAGTACAAAAGTACTCATTGCGTAAACATTTTCTTTATCAAAAGTTATTGAATCGCCCACAATAGCACATGAGGATTTTAGTTGAAAGACTCATGCCTATCAAACATTTTATCATTTCTCAAAAGCGTCAGGGCGACTATTTCATTCACGTTGTTTCCATATCGATCATTCATTCATCCATTCATTCACAGTACTATGGAGGTGGCCCCACACATAGTCGTCGTGACCGGTCGAGGTAGCTAACCTTAACAACACACAACGTGTACACAATCCGAGTTAGTCCTTAACTAAGTCGGATCCGATCGTTACCCTTTTTTAACGCCAGGACCAACACATTCACATACCACATTGATATACCAATCTCGATAGGATAACAACAAAACATAAACATTTGGCGATAATAACATTTCATGTGATAATATTTCATAATGCTTTGTAAAACATGCTTTGAGATATGCATAACATTTTCGTTTCAAGAAAGCCCACCGCTAATCCAAGGCTAGTAAGTCTAAATGAGCAGGTGGTTGTTCTTCCTCACGACCACGTACGATCAAATCCTTCATAAGAAAATAGCGTTTCTTAGATTCTTTCTATCAATCGAAGGTCGTTTACAAACTACGACTTAAAGTTTCCACTTAGGGTTTCCTTATGATTTCATGTGATTATTTTAAGATAATTATTATTATCTTACATTTCCAATTTCCAAACTATATCACTTCATGGCTCATGGGTGTACTTCAATTGTGAATCATATATTCGAGTCTATCCTCGACTCTTAACCTTAGTGTTATTCTTAATGTTATTACGTTATAGATTGCTCAGAATCAATTATTGTTTATAGTTTAGATTTTCGCAAGCCACTAACTAGACTCGACGATTATGGTTACGCCCTAGTAGGTTATGCTCGACGACTCACCGATTCGCACGACAATTAAAAGATAAGTCTCGATTTATGATTCAGTGAGCACATGTTATCATGTAGCTAAGTACTTAAGAATAAATGAAGTACTTGAGGATATTAACTCGATGTTTGAGACATAAGGATCGACATCTTATGTTCGAGTCTTCGCCACTCATTACGACATTGCTTATTTAACTTAACTCGTCGGAGATTACATATGTCGATAATCGTTATTCGTTATCGAGTTATGTTAACGCCCAACCAATTATCAGTATTGAGTGGTCGTTATCAATATTAACGTTGTAGCTCGACTTTGGTTTTTCTAACTTAGGAACTCACGTTTGAGTATCCTTTTATTAATGGAAAACCCTAATTCGTGTCTAACTCGATTCTCGTTTACTCCGCCTTAAGTTATCGAATTGGTCGATTTCTTTTGGATTCTCATACATATGTTGTTGTGTTGTTTACGCCCGGGGGTTTGGTTTGTCGGCACAATCATAAATATAAACATTCATCAACAACAAAACCATACACAACATCAACTATACTAAAGCATTAGAAAACCCTAATTTCTAATGTAATACACAATCATTGTGTAAGTGTGCATAAGTATTCCATTCATTTCTCCTATTCACAACCATTGGTCCAAAGTTTCATATTACTATCATAGCATCATTTATCAACAAGATTAAACCCATACTTAGCCATTTTTATTACGTTTCGATAATTAGCAATAATTAGTATGTGCATCCAATAAATTCCAATAAAATCACATCATACTCCTATCATACTATAGATTTAATTACCAACTCAAAACATCATATAAATTTTTAAACCATAGTTTATATTGCTTAAAGCTTTCGGTCATCATGTTTTAGTAAGCCTTAGTATTCAATAAATCCCCAAAATTATATCATGCTCATACTATATACTAAACATGGAATATCACTTCATATCATGCATTAAAGTTTTAAAACCATGCTTTGATCCTTAAAACATTTCGATAATCTCATGAACATGTATATACATTTTCAAAAATTTCCAATCTTTCACAATATGCAATAACATGTAATATTAGCATTAATCATCAACCAATATTCATAATATCACACATCCTATTATTTTCAACAATAAAAATCAAATAAATAACTACATATATATATATAAGCCACGATTTCTTAAAAAAAAAATAGGAGAGGTGTTTGAATAAATTCAAGGTTAATGTATGATGTTCATATCATACCCTAAACACCATATCTCAACTATTTTCCTCAACCAAAATCAAACAAGAAAATATATATATATATATATATATATATATATATATATATATATATATATATAGTATTCGGTCATTTCCAAAATAAATAGGAGATGTGTTTCAAAAATCCCAAGATTTATATATGATGTTCACATCATATATTAAACACCATATCTCAACTATTTCAAAAAAAAAAATCAAAATCAAAGCCTAAAAACACTAGGAAGCTCACGGCTATTTTTCAAAATAAATAGCAAAAATTTCTGAAAAATTATGATATTTATTATACATGCTTATAACACATTAGCAAGTAACAATACCAAATAACATTCACAAAATCATGCTTTATCATATTTAAAAGAAATAAAGCATAAATAAGAAAAAAATTAAACATGCTCCAAAAATTCTAAAATTTTTACAGTAGCCTTAGAACATTATTCTAAGAATTTTTAATTCATGTCTTAAGAGCATTTGAAGGCTCTAAACTCACGAAAATAAATGAGGAGCAAACTAGGGTTTTTAAACCCAAAAATTCAAAATAAAAATTCCACTCCATTAGGATGGAAGAGGATGGTGAATAATACCTTCTTATGGTCTTAGAAGGATTATTTGAGAGTGGGAGAGGTTGGGGAGGGAGTATTTGGGGTTGAAAGTTTGAAAAGTGTAGAGAGAAAGTTTGAAAAATGAAAGGAAATGCAAAGGGGAGAATGAATCTGACCTTGAACGTCTTTTCCCTTGTCATTCAGACCCTATGGCTGTCATTTCTCATTTTGGTATGGTCTTGGTGGTAGTTGAGAGGTGGATTGGTCAAATTACCCGTTTTGGTATGTTAATACCGACTCTTTAAGTTTTAACGCACTTTCGATCGATTTCTCGGAACCTTAAGGTTCTCTCTTATTAAATACCATTTAAAAGACTTATTTTAATGTTCATAAAAATTTCAAGAAGGTCGGACGTCGTCCGATGAGTCAATTCCGAGTTATCGCGGAAAAACGGCGTTCGGCGATTAAAAATGCTCATTCAAAAATTCTATTGAAATCTTGAGCTTTCATAATTAATTTGAGTCTTATAAATCATATTTTATTGATTTAGACCCTTGGTTCGAGTTTCGGGTCGTTCGGATCAATTTAGGGTTTTTCTAAGATATTTTACCCTGCGTTGGTTAAGTTATTCAGAATTCCTCTAAATTGATTCTTATAATTTCTAAATTCATAATAAATTATTCCTTCATGATTTTGTTGTTATCACCATTTATTACGATTAGCACGGATTGGAAGTTTTTCCGGCTCGTAACAAGACTTTTTTTGAGATCGACCGCAAGTATGCCCGAAAATTCTCATTCTTTGCATTCTCACATGTTTTCGTGTGAGGATTCTAAAATGAAACTGCTCGTGGAGATTCATTCTCGATCTTTCATTCTATGTTCAGTGCTACTCGTAAAACCCTAATCCTGAGACTAGTTACCGATTTTGATTTCTTTAGTATTTGATCTCCGAATCGATTCTAATTCATTTCATTGGTCTCCTAAACATAATTAAGGACTAAATACTACCAATAATTGGTCTAAGCATCACCAATTAAAGTTTTAAATTTTTCGGGTTATTACAGATTTGGTGTGTTTAAACAGGGCATCGTTCGATGCTGGACATCACAAATCTTTCCTATTTTTCGTTTCTGATGGATGAATACTTATGGTTGTTGATGTTTAGTTCATTGGTGCTTACTGTGTTTTGTTGCTTGTTGCTTGTTGTGTTTGGTTGATTGATGCTTACTGTGTTGCGTAACCAATTTAGATATCACTGCAGTACACAGGGGAAGCATGAATGTAGGGGAAGTATATTAATTTTTTTAGATAATTATGTGATTGTGGATTTAGGGGGATTACTGTATCTATATACTGTTAAATGTATTTGTATATGTAGGTTTTGTGAAGAAACGTAAAAAGAGAAGTTTGTTAGAGTATGTTGAACTCTGAACATGTCTCCTCATTGTATGTTAGTTCGTTTAGGGTTTTCTCTTTCCTTCACTTTTGGTGTGTGCAGGTTACAGATGTTAAGCTGGATGTTATGGTAACACACCGAGAAACATGAGAATCAGATCATAATAGATAAGGTGAAGGGGTCAACTGTTCGGTTCCTATTTTTAGGAGCTATTTGTTCCGACCAAATTATTCTTTTAAGTCGCTCGTAATAGTACGAGGTCCTTATAGAGCGGTAAGGTCGACCCAAGTTGAATCTCTCGAGGAAGGCTTAACAGGACTACGGTTTAATGTCACACACAGAAACAAAAAAGATATACTAACGTCCTAAAATAAGGGGGTCTGTCACGGAACGGACGAAAGAAGGAAATAAAATAAAGCAAATAAAATTGATGCACTTGGACAACAAGAGGAATTAACAGATACACAAAATTGGAGACGTTGTTCTAGGGTTCAAAATCTATCCTCGATATTAATGAGCTAAGGACCGGTACACAATGCATAAAACACCCACACCTCTCACCTGTCGTTTAACAATAACTAATCTCTCAATCCCGTCAATGTTAGACATGAAATTAATGACGAGAAATCTCTCAACCCAACCGCCATCAACTACGAAGGATATTTAACTACAAATGCACACGATAGCAAAACCCTACCCACATATATTAATTACTCAACAAAAAATCAATCTCTCGACCATATTTTTTGTCAAACTTATATCTAACATAAATCTGCTCTCGCATTACTTCATAATCAAACATAAGCACATATATCAACCTAAACTATTCTTTCGAACACCATGTATGAAGTTCATGAAATAATTAATTTATATGGATAATAAAACTACAAATCATCAACACAATTAATCACGATTCAAGACAAGAACAATCTAACATTTATTTCTTAACAAATCAATAATTCATCTCATAGTAGAAATTATCCCCATATCAATTACATAGACATAATGAAACGAGAAAAACTTACAAACCATTCATAAATAAATTGTCTTCCAAAAATCCGAAATCATTCAATCCAATTGTTAATCCAAGTACAATAATTAAATGTAAAGGAAAAGGAAAAGGAAAAGGAAAAGAAAAGAAAGGAGAAAGAAAAGAGAATCGCGTGCTAGAGCATTATTTTGAGAAAAACGGCTGGTATATCTATTTATTCAACCCTCGAAAAGCCTATTTAAAACGTCGGATTTGGGCCTGAAAAACATGTCCAGCGTCGGACGGGGCGAGGCGTCAGACGCGAGCAGCTACTAGAAAGGTCAGAGAGAGGTGACCAGCACCGGACGGGGATGAAACACCGGATGTACGGGCCGGGGCACGGGATGAGACGTCGGCCGAGATGGAGCGCCGGATGGACGCGGCGCTTGGTCGAGGCATGCGCTGGGTGTTGTTTGGTATGATTTTGTGATGATTCTTGGTATTGTTTTACATGTCATTTTCTATGGTTTGTCCTATTTATGCCGTTGGTTTGATTAATATTTATCGATTCGGACTTACTTCGTTCGTTTCGATGTTTTGTATAAAATCGGCATTAAATAGGATGAAATGAATCTGCCAAGGATCAGGTATAATGAAGAGCATCTCGACAGGAGTTCATAGGCGAAAGCGGATCACAAATCAGAGTTCAAACGAGGAAGAACGGAGCGAAATGACAAAGTCGCAAGACGCAAGGCAAGACAGCCCCGTCGGTAGCGTTCAATCGAATTTTCAGCTGCTCACCTTGAGCGGCCATTTGTGAGGCAGAATACTTCCTCAACCGACGCCACCCCACCGGCGCTCACTTCTAATACATAATGCATTTTGAGCGGCCATTCCAAATCAAGGCCACTTTCACTAAATATAAATATACGGCGTTAGGTCGAAAGAGGGTCCGCCTCGCCTCGATTTTCTTTTAGCTCACTACATGGCTCTTCACCTTTCCTCCGATTTCTTCAGCAACACAACACGAACATACGAGTTAGTTTTAATTTTTGTTCTTTGTTTTCATCGAATGATTTAGTTAATCAATTTATGCTTTTGATTTATCGCTTTATTCGAATCAATTTCATCGTATTATTGCTTTATGATTCTCGCTTTGTGATTCTTGTGAATTCAATTCATAGTGACAAATGGATTCGATTTTCATGTTCCGCTGATTTATATTATGTAATGATTTCGCTTTCGTTTATTTGCAATTAGATTTAGATTAGGATTGACAAACCCTATGAATAATAGAATTGCATATGCTTTTATTTATTTACCGCTGATTTATTGTTGTAGTTCAACTAGGATCGACAACCCCTAGTTTAGATTTATCGCTTAATTAGTATAGCTCGGGATCGACAACCCCTAGCTTAGGTTCGCCGCTTATTTTCTCGTATTTCAATTCTTGCATGTTCAACCCCGTTGATGTTAGAATGTTTAGGATTTAATTGCTTTACGGCGCAACGCGAACAATGGCCCTGTTAAGTTTTCCTTGAGAGACGACTCGTGTTAACTTATCACGCTACGATTACCTCGTACGATTGCGAGTGAATTTGAGTGTGTTTTTAGCTCGATCAGGTGTGCGATGAAGACACGGGCGCCGTTGGAGATGGGGTAGCATCGCGATGATAGGGTTCCAGCACCAGATGCAGAGCTAGCGGTGCATGGTAAGGCGTGGCGCTGGAGGGAGCTCGGGCGCTGGGCTAGAAATGAGGTAGCGTCGCGCGGTGTGGTGCTGGAGAGGCCAGCACCAGATGAGCTTATGGGAGTAGGGGCATGGAGCGCCAGATGAACGCCCATCACGCGTTGGAGCGTCGTGGAGGCGCATGGTCGAGCGCTGGGAAAACCAAATACCGGACTCAGAATCGCCGAGTCATGGCGCATCTAAACATGTTGGATGTCTTGTTGTTGGTACCGGTGGTTCCAACTTATTTTTACCTAAGTTGCTCGCAATAGAACGAGGTCATCCTAGATTAATAAGCTAACCCAAGTCGTATTCACAAGGAAGGCTTAACAGGGCTCTATCGACATCGCACACAAAACAGAAAAAAAACTAAACACTCTAATCGTGGTTTGAGGCTGACGTCTCTCTTTAACTACCGATTAACTAGACGAAAATAACGAAAGCAAAGTAATAACATGAACAAGAACTAAACCTAACACTGCAAATATGAATTAAATACGATTAAACCCTAGCGTTATTAGATAGATTAATAATGGAAGAACATGGATCATGGAAATTATCAATTCGAATGAACTCCAAAGCGTAGAAATAACGAAAGGAAAATAACAATGAATTGACAATTAAGCGATAACGGAAACTTACTAATCGAGAAGTAAAGACGATAGAATTGAAATTGATAGTCTCCCGGAGTAGAATCAATGTCGGAAATCAACAGCTTACAAATCGTAAAACATCTAAAACCAATGCAAAACTCCAAAAACCTAAAATAAATGCTCAACTTCGTTTCTTCCCAAAAACAGCCTCTCACGTAAAAACCCTAGCCAAAAGATAAATCACGTCTGATCGAGAACCCTAATTTATATCCAAGTAAAATCCAGCAAGCGTGGTCGCTGGGGGTAGCGGTGGGCCGTCTGTGCGTTGGAATGCATCCACGAAGCAGGGCGTGAGGGGTAGTAGCGGGCGCCCGTATACCGGAATTTCTTCACAAAAGAGGGTCACATCGCTAGGGTCAGCGATCGCGCGCCTCCGTGGTCGTAATATCTTCACTTGACTTCGTTTCTTCATTGCACGCTTTAATACTCCGTTTTCGTATACTTTAATACTCCGTTTCCTTGCTTCCTAACCTGAGATCATGAACATATAGAAACGAGAGAAAAACAAGAAACAATGGGGGTGATAGCAATCAAAACAACAAAAAGGACGAACTAAACGACACACCGAAACGAGATCAAATACAACCTAAACAACTCTCCCATACTCAATGCCTTGCTTGTCCTCAAGCAAGTCTTAGTTCAAATCAGTTAGGGAAAGTCTATCATAGAACTTGCTCAATCATACATCAACATCAAATTCGTTATGAAAGCTCAAAAGGGTCAAATGAATCAATGCTAAGTGTTTCCCTCACATTACACTTTCAATCAGATCATAACATAAGATAAGTGATGATGCGGGTTTTCAAAACTGAAGACTAGACTCATATCAAACATCTTTTAAAACTATTATTCGCTCTTTTTCTTCTTCTCGATTTTTTTAGACAATAGATTCAAAGGTGGCCATTCGAGTCCGGAGACAGTAGGGTTATATGGCCAAAGATCATCTAAAGTATTCTCGTGTGGTTTCCCATGCTCATGGTTTCCAGCAGAGCAGAGGCCTCCCAACTGAATCCTTAAACAAATAACAACACCTTTAATTCGAGGTAATAATAAAACACATCAAAGGAGAATCGGGTTATATGGCAATATTTCACGAGATGGAATCGTTTAGAGATCATCTAAAGCGTTCTCGTGTGGTTTCCCATGCTCATGGTTTCCAGAGGAGCAGAGACCTCCCAGCTCAATCCTTAAACAGAGGATAGACTATTTAATACGAGAAACTAGCATTTTAAGAAAATGAATACCCACATCATACGTTTTCTCCAGTTATTACGTCAATCAATATGCACAGAGGTGCCACACAAAGAAGGTCAATCACCCAGACGAAAAAACACAACTTCCAATCAAATCAATGCATAATTAGAACAGAATCTGGTCAAAACATATCCACTAATCCAATTTGAGCCAAGAATGCAAAAGAACAATCAAAGCGACACGTCCACATACCAACCAAAATACGTTGCATCACATAAAAACGACGCATGCACACATAACAAAACACACCTCCCCCCAACAAAAAAGACCAAACAATGCCCACATTGTAAGAAAAACATAAAAGAGGTCGAAAGAAGACTGCCCTGAATAGAGAAAAGGTTGTGTGAGGTGGAGCCGTTGTCAAGCAAATCCATAACCTGGAGGCAGCAAAACAAGGAAAACAAACCAACAAGCAATAAAAAATGCCCTACTATACTCCGGACACACACTAAAAGAAAGATATCGTTTAGCAAAGAAGTGACAAATCACTGGCGATTCGGAGGAGGAGAGTATCATCATGGCCCGCTGACCCTTCTTTGGTTCGGTGCGCCATCGCACATTGTTTTCAAGACCGCGATAATGAAGAACGGATCGTTTCTTGAGAGATTTGCCATAACCGAGCTTGTTCGGTAAGAAGATCGTGAGTGGCAGAGACTTGCTGCTCTAAACGATCCTATCGCTGATATATGTCCGTCCTAAACTCCCCGAAATCCTCACGAAATGATCTAAAATCAGAGTTGAATGTCCCAAAACTTGCTGATAAACCCCAAAATCCTGCTGAAATGCCCTAAAGTCGATTCTGTGCTCCCCAAAATCCTCTCGAAATGAATGGAAATCAGCAGTGGGTAGTGGGGGTTCGTTGGCAGACGTGGAACCGGGGCTATGGTGTTGAGATCCAGATGACATGCCGGCAGTGAATGCATCTGCCATAGGCTCGTCCTCATATTCAGCATCATCAAATAAGTCGGCATTCTCTGTTTCCTTAGTAGGGTTAGCAGGGGCAGCGGCAAGTTCATTGAGGTGATTTCTAACACACGGTCGATGACTCGGTTGACACCATCTGTAATCAGCAGTTGTAATCTTCGCCAACTTCAACTCACTGAAATCGATACGTGTGCAGAAGATGGTGTCTCTCAGATCAATGTTAGAAGGATCGAACACCTGAAAGTGACGACCGATGGCACCCAAAATCAAAGGAATGGTGGCATGGAGCGGTAAGCCGCCAGTATATTCTTAAAAGTGGATAGGATAAAATAACCCGCGCACACTTGAGTGTTGGTAACCGCACAATGGAGCAGGTAAAGTTCTTGCTTATTGACCTTATTGGCTTGCTCTTTACCGGTGATTACATAAGCAAGAAACTTATGCAATATAGCCAACACATTATCGCGTAAGAAACCGGCAGGCATACCCCCGGACCTCCAATTCTGAAATCCCATAAGTGCGGTCCAGGCCGTATTAAGGTTAAAATTGGGGGGTAATGCATGATCTCCCACATTCGTGGGGTGAAAACCCATAATTCTACATAACTGAGATACAGTGAGTCGACGAGGCACCTCATGTAGACGAAATGCACAAGAACTCACATCAGCAGACACATCAAGAGTAGACAAGAATTCATGAGTTAACACCTTAGAGCATTTAAAAGATAATTTGACATATTTTGTCAATCTCAACATAGCTAAGTAAAGCATAATAGAGTCAACACCATTTATCCGTGCCAATAAATCCTAATCTAGACAATGAGGACGTGTGATATCGTACCGAGTCCATCGATCGTAGAAATGACCCTCGAGCTTGCTTTGAATGAAGAATAGACAGTTGAATTCCTCGCGAAGATCAATGGGCTCATCCGATGCTTCTGAACTGCTCGCACTACTCTCATCGGGACGTCTCTTGGTCCTCGTCATGCTGAGTAGCATAAGGGCGTTGAACGGAAGAAGTGTACGAAGAGGAATGAGTGTAGCGCTCACTGTGACAGAGCGCCCGCTGAGGACGTTGCTCACGTAAACCTAGCGATCGCTGGGTCCTAGCGATCGCTGGGTCCTAGCGATCGCTAGGTCGACGCGTCTGAAAAGGCGGAGTACTGTGGTGACAGTGGCGATGAGAGGACGGCGCGGAGGTGGATGCGGCGGCTCTGAGGAGGCATCGAGCAAGGGGCGGGTCTGAGGCGGCGGCTACTGAGGAGGCGTGGAAGTCTTCTCTGAAGGAGAAGAAGGAAAGGTGAGGCGTGACGCAAAATGTTTCTAAAAAAAAAATTAGGGTTTATCCCTTAAATAAGGTGTGAAAATCGGCCGGTCGAGGAGCTAGTGACCGTTAGGGTCCAGTGTCACCCGCCTTTTCCGGAGTAGATTTATAGATGAGGGCCAGCCGACGGTGGTGTCCGGCGATCGCGCCCTCCTCCTCAAGGGATTCATAAACGAGGGGCCAGCGACCGCTAGGTCCCAGTGATCGCTGCCCCTCCTCCCTAGAGTAGCTTCATAAACGAGGGGCAGCAACCGCTAGGTCCCAGCGATCGCTGCCCCTCCTCTCTGGAATGTGGGCACGGACGAAGGGCCAGCGACTGCTAGGTTCCAGCGATCACTGCTCTTACCCCCTGTAATATTATTTTCATTGAGGTTCAGCGTCCGCTCCTCCATTGTGTCTGTCCTATGAAAACAAACCACGATATCAACAAAGACGAACTAAACAAAACAAAACAAAACAAAAGAAAGGGAATAAAACAGAAAGGAAAAGCAATGAAACAACACGTGGGTTGTCTCCCATGAAGTGCTTATTTAACGTTGTAAGCTCAACAAAAATTGATCAAATAGATGGAGGATCGAAAATATGGATTGATTCCACCATTACGTTAAACGGATCTCCCTCAAAGTACGGCTTTACTCTATGGCCATTAACAAGGAACGACTGTACTTCCTTCTTTTATGAGGCTCACTAACCCATAAGGAAACACTTCTTGAATAAGAAATGGTCCACTCCAACGGATTTAAGCTTTCCAGGAAATAACTTCAAACGAGAGTTGAACAACAAAACCTTCATTCCGGGCTTCAAATCCTTATGCACAATTCGGCGATCATGAAGCTTTTTGACCTTATCTTTATAGACGCGCACATTGTCATAGGCTTCATTACGGAGCTCGTCTAATTTGGACATTTGGAGTGAACGACGCTCTAAGGCTTTAGAGAGATCGAGGTTCGAGGTCTTGATGGCCCAATATGCCTTATGTTTTATCTCGACGGCAAATGGCAAGCTTTTCCATAGACGATGCGATACGGGTTCATCCCTAAAATACTCTTAAACACCGTACGATATGCCCACAATACCTCATTAAGTTTACTAGCCCAATCTTTACAGGATGGTTGCACCGTCTTCTCAAGAATTCCCTTGATTTGTTGGTTGCTAGTCTCGGCCTGTCCTGGATGATATGGGGTAGCAATCTTGTGCGTGATGCCATTCTTTTTCATGAGTTTCTCAAACAACTTGTTGCAAAAGTGTTTCCCACCATCACTAATGATTGCTCGTGGAAATCTAAACCTACATAAGATATTTTCTTGCACAAACTTGAGTACAATGTGAGAATCACATGTCCTAGTGGGGATAGCCTCAACCCACTTGGACACGTAATCAACGGCAAGTAAAATATACTCGTACCCTATAGACTTGGGGAAAGGTCCCATGAAATCTATTCCCCAAACATCAAAAACCTCAACTACTAAGACATTATTAAGGAGCATCTCATTCCTAAGCCCAATTGAGCCTACCCTTTGACACCGATCACAAGATAAACAATAGGTATGAGAATCTTTGAAAAGAGTGGGCCAAAATAAATCGGATTATAACACCTTGTGCGCAGTCTTTTGTCCTCGAAAATGTCCACCACAATGAGCTTGATGGCACATCTCAAGGACCTTGGCGTGCTCCTCATCTGGGATGCACCGACGGATCACCTCACCCCTCCCTAACTTGAAAAAATAAGGGTCCTCCCAATAATATTGCCTACACAAAGAAAGAAAATGCATCCTCTCTTGGGAGGTAAGGTCAGGCCTCAACTCACCACATGCTAGATAATTAACAATGTCAGTATACCAAGGCACAGAAGAGACACTATAAGCATGCTCAAATGGGAAAGAATCCTTAATGGCATCGAGATTCAAAGTGTGGGGAAGGTGATCTAGACGAGATAAGTGATAGCCACAACATTCTCACTACCCTTCATATCACGAATCTCTAGATCAAATTCTTGTAACAGGAGCACCCAACGAATGAGCCTAGGTTTCGCTTGGGGTTTGGTCAATGATATTAAGAAAAAAGATGATCAATATGAATTATCACTGAGAACCAATAATACATGGACAAAATTTATCAAGGGCAAAACTACAAAGAAGCATCTCTTTTCAAGAGTGGTATAATTCATTTGAGCCTGATTTAGAGTTAAACTAGCATAGTAAATTACACGTGACATCCTATCAACTCGTTGACCTAAAACAGCTCCAATAGCAGAGTTAGAAGCATCACACATAATTTCAAAAGGAAGGGACAAATTAGGACCGACGACGACAGGCGCAGTGCTCAATTTCTCCTTTAAAGTATTAAAAGCAACAAGGCAATCATTATCAAAATTGAAAACGTGTCTTGAGCAAGCGAACGACAAAGAGGTTGGCAAATTTTTGAAAAGTCCTTGATGAAACGATGGTAAAATCCCGCGTGTCCTAAGAAACTTCGAATTCCTTTAACATCACTGGGTGGTGGTAATTTTTCAATTACCTCCACCTTTGCCGTATCGACCTCTATTCCACGACTAGAAACTATGTGACCCAAAACAATGTCATTTCTGATCATAAAGTGGCTTTTCTCCCAACTCAGAATAAGGTTGTATTCCACACAACGACTAAGCACACATTCAATCTTTTCTAAACAATCATCGAATGAGGAACCAAACAGAGAAAAATCATCCATAAAAATCTCTACAAAGTCTCCTATCATGTTAGAAAAGACAGACATCATACATCACTGGAAAGTACCGAGCATTGCAGAGTCCGAATGGCATCCTTCGAAAAGCATATGTTAGAATGGGCTTGTGAACGCTAGCTTCGCTCGATCCACGGACTATAGCAATCTGGTAGTAACCTGACAAGCCATCAAGAAAACAATAGAATTCATTACCAGCCAACTTATCTAACATTTGGTCAATGAAATGAAGGGAAAAGTGATCCTTTTTGGTGGAGACATTAAGCTTTCGATAGTCGATGCACATCCTTCATCCAATGACGGGTCTCGTGGGCACCAACTCCTTTCTCTCGTTAAGAACCACTGTTATTCCTCCTTTTTTAGGCACGACATGGACTGGACTTCAGCAGTTGGAAAGATGATCCATTCGGCTAGGAGTTTGAGGATCTCGTTCTTCACTACCTCCATTAGTACTGGATTCAGTCTTCTCTATCCATCTCGCTATGGGCGTGCTCCTTCTTCAAGCAGGATCTTGTGCATACACATGGCAGGACTGATTCCCTTGATATCTGCCAAACTCCACCCGAAAGCAAGCTTGTGTCTCTTCAAAATGGCAACCGACCGGGATTGCTGGGAATCAGTAAGATCGACAGAGATAATCACGGGCTTTTGCCCACCTTCCTCAAGGAAGATGTACTTTAAATTCTTGGGAAGTTCCTTTAACTCTATCATATGAGGCTCCTTTTTAGGGAGGATCCCTGTTTTTTCCTTGGTTGGCTTGGCATAGTTGTCTTCAAACAGGAGTCTTTCCTCTAGGTCTGCTGATCCCTCATAGACTTCCTCCACACTATGATCCTGCACAAAAGAAATCTCAGCCAAAGCATCAATAGAGTCTATATAAGAACAGTTTTCAATTGAATTAATCGATGGCATGGCCT
Organism: Salvia rosmarinus; assembly: GCA_036937905.1. Lineage (NCBI taxonomy): Eukaryota > Viridiplantae > Streptophyta > Magnoliopsida > Lamiales > Lamiaceae > Salvia > Salvia rosmarinus. The sequence continues at coordinate 7,484,977 of CM072823.1, read as the reverse complement.
TGTTATTATGCACGTAAATGACACCGCTTCCCTAGATACCATCCTAATGTTTCCATTTTTCACATCAATCAAGGTATTAGTAGTGGCCATGAAAGGTCTTCCTAATAGCAGTGTATGGTCTCGACCATTTTCGTGCACATCACCTATCACTAAAACCACAAAATCCACAGGTACAATCAGGCCACCAACACGTACAAGAATATCCTCTACAATTCCCCTAGGGTAGCGGACAGAGCGATTGGCTAATTGGAGACTCATACCGGTAGGTTTCAACTCTCCTAACTCTAATTGCTTGAAAATAGAGTAAGGCATAAGATTAATACCAGCTCCTAAATCAAGCCTACATATGGCTTCCTTACCATTTTCCAAAGTAATTGTGATGACGAAGCTACCTGGATCACGTTGCTTGGGCGAAAGGGGTTGCTGCATAATGGAGCTTGCCACCTCAGATACCATAACAGATTCATTGTCGACAAACCTCCTCTTCTTTGATGCAAGTTCCTTGAAGAACTTAGCATAGGCATGAACGTTGTGGATCACATCCAATAACGGAAGATTCACATTAACCTTGGAGAGCATTTTGTAGAAATCTGAGAATTGCCGCTCTTGTTTCTCATTCTTCAACCGGCTCGGGAATGGCACTGGAGGCTTATAAGGGTTTATCATTTTGTGTAGCTGCACTATCGGCTGTTCCTTCTCAACCACTGTCTCTTCCACTATCTGTTTATCCACGACCACTTTCTCCTCCACTATCTGTTCCTCCACGATCTCTGGGAGTTGCACTTTATTATCTACTTTCTTCCCACTTCGGAGAACAGTTATTGCTTGAGCTTGGTGTGGTGGAGCCCCCGCCCCAGATCCTCCCCGTCTGTAATTGTTGCCGATTTCGTTGACAAGATGCGAGATCCGTCTCGATCGCACTCTCAAGACGCTTAATGGTCGATCTTGTGCTTTCCTTGCTAACTTGCTCTCTTGCATGAATGCGCCAAACTATCCTCCATGGATGATTTTGAGGAGCATGTTGCGCGTGGAGGTTGGTAAGGTCTGGCTGTTGTGGAGGCGGATAATATTGCTGCTGAGGGGGATAGTACTTATGTGGAGGTGGATAATACTGTTGCTGATGCGGGTAGTATTGTTGCTGAAAAAGACGAGTTTGGAAGTTTGATCCTGAACCCTGCCCTTGATTTTGTCCTTTCCATCCTGAGCTGTTTTGAGTCTTCCATCCTGAAGTTTGCTGAGGTGGGTTCCAGTTGAACGACTGTCTTGGAAGGTATCCTTGAGCAGCAAAAACCTCTGCTCCTCCTTCAAATGTTAGCTCAGCCATTCTGGTGCAGCTGTTCTCATCATGAGTAGGATCACCACAGATAGGACAAGGTTCGGGTCCTTGCTCTTGCCTCACCGGAAGTGGGACCTTGCCCATCTTAAGTTCCTGGAGCTCTCTCATCATGTCTATCACCTGCTTCTTCAAATCTGAACTGGCTTCGACTTTCTTAATCTCCACCCTCTTTGAACGAGTGGTCTTCTGCTGCGAATTAGCAGCCAAAGTATCAAAAATCTCAACTGCCTCCTTTCTCGTCTTTTCAGATATCTTTCCTCCAGCCACAGTGTCCACCATGAACTAATAAGTATGTTGCAAACCGTTGTAGAAGATTTGCCATAATAGTTCTGGTGATGTGGACACTAAATTTGTAATTCCCTAAACCGATCCAAAGCTTCATGGAAAGGTTCGTCAACTTCCTGAGCAAACTTCATGATCTATAATCAAATCTCTTGTGTCTTATGATTTGGGTAGTACTTGAGCAAGAAAGTTGTGATCACATGCTTCCAGGTAGGCAGAGATCCGGAAGGGAGAGAGAGGTACCACGACTTGGCCCTGTCCTTCAAGGAGTAAGGGAAACATTTCCTCAAAAGTTTGTCTTCACTGAGCGTCAGTAGAGGAATTGATTGCACAGCGGTACAAAACTCTCGAACGAACAACAGGCCATCTTCGTTTGGCATCCCGTAGAATGAAGGCAGAAGATTGATATGGTTATGCTTAAGCTCATAATTATCCCGCGGGAGAAAGCACGATAGCAGATGCCGTGGCCCCATAAGATGGCCTGGCAAAATCTCCCAACTTCCTAGGTCCTTCATCTTCTTCGACGATGATCACAAGTTTTTCTTCAAAAATGTCACAGCCCGGTTCGGCTACATCCTTACCGGACCGTGACTTGGGGTTTGGGGTTAAGTAATCATAAAAGAATAAGGTTTTCAACTCATTTCATCTATGAAGAAATACGGATGTTTCCAAATAGAACGAGATTTGGGATGGGCAAAATAACTTATATAAAGAGTTGATACGAAGGTTCGGACAAACAAAGAACTCTTACAAAGCTTCAATAGATAATCAAGAATTTTAACATAGTAACAAAATATCAAGAGTTTCAAGAGTTTGGCAATGAATAAAACGTGTGAGACATGCATATGAAGACGCATTCTCAAGGCTAACCAAAAGTACTTCATACTAAAAGATTCCACTCAACTCCCGCCTGCTCCATCACTCCGCTCAACCCGCACATTTAAAACAATATGCGGTCGAGTACAAAGATGCACTCGGGACACATGCCGAAAACATTTTTACTTTACTTAAATATCAGTCCGCCTCATCACAAGAAGACAAGGGTTTTATTTGAAAATGCCTCAGGCTTACAAAAATATATTTTCATTACTTTACAAAACATCGCCTCACAGCATTTTCTCATAACGATATTCCAAGTCGGCTATGGATAACATGCCGGGAGGGAGGCCTCCCTTCACCCGGACGTATGACTGACCGCGAACGGTTCAGAGGCTGAATACAACTGACCGTAACCCGGTTCAGAAGCTGAAGTGTACACAACCCTAGCTAGGATTCCCTTCACCTCTAGCTTAGATCCGAATTGTAATACTTTTCTTGTTGCCCCAGGCAACCCGAATGGACATATACAAAACATAAAACATTTTTGGCAGACAATATCGTATCTCAACTTTTGTAGAATAAGAAAAGCAGTAAAGTAAACTTTTGTAAAAATCATTTTTGCAAGAAAGCTCTTTTAAGTAAGAAGCCCACCGAGAACTTAAAGTTCTTATGTCACTGTGGTTTTACTTTTCCGCTTCCTTTCTCCTTCGAGTAAACCTTATCAATGTAAGAAACGAGATTTTAGCATATCATCATGCTTCATGAAGAATCATCGATCCGAACAAACGAACGTACTATCCTTTCAATCTTTCCTTAGTTCAAATCATTCTCGTAACGCATTTAATCTTATTTTCATAACTAACTTCGTCACGTACTAACTTACTTCTCATCTTATGTATATATACTCAAATTCTACGTATTCACAATCTTATTCTCATAAGTCTCAACTTCTCACGTATCATATCATATGATCCACATATCACGTATCATGAAACATCATATTTTCTTCATATCACATTTTTCGAAATTTCAATAATATTTTTCGAAAATTTTAATTAATCCACATGATATATTATTATTATCATATATCAATAATATGACATAATATTCACCATATTCAACTTGTACATCAATATTTCATGTTCTATAATTTTCGAAAGTCTCATAACATAATATTCCATATTTTTCCAAAAATTCCACATAAAATCATAAAATTTTATACATGAATAATTATTTCATGTTCAAAACAACAATTAAAATTCATGTACATCAACATATAAATCATGCTTATTTTCGGTCATATCATAATATTTTTAATATATACTTAAATGTGTATTAAAATCATAATTCATGTTTATAAACGTCATATAAACATATTTAATTCATAACTTCGACATATAACATAAATTTCACGTATTTCACATAATTTTCGAAAGCATGTAACAAAACACATCACATATGAATTTCTAATATTTTTGCATAAAATAATAAGAGTAGTAAGGTTTCTAACCTTCTATTTGTTTTCGGTCGACGTCGGCGACGTTTTTCTATCTAGGATCGAAGAGTATTTTGGAGAACACTCTCTATTTTTTTTCTCTCTATTTTTCTTCCTATTTCCTTACTATTTTCGGTTATGATGGTATAATGGGGGTGGTCTCCTATTTATAGATGTTATAAAGTGTATTTAATCATTACTTTATAAAATATCTTAATATAAAGTCAAAAATTACAACTCATTCTTATCTCCTTAATTTTCGATCCATGCAAGTTGTACATGAGACAATTTTAATCTTATCCTATACTTTAATTATTCATCATATCTTATCTTCTTAAAATTATAACATATCTTGGTGTAAAAATCAAAATTATAACTCATACCTTAGCCTTGAAATTTTCGGCCACCTCTATTGCTCATGAGACAATTATTTTATTTTATCCTATAGTTTATTATGTTATTTTATTATTTAATTAATGTATCTTATATTTATCATAGAATAAATAAATTATTACTTTATATAGTATATGTGATTTTCGATCACCTTTATAGTCTTAGGATAAATTTTATTTTTCTATATCATATACTATAATATTATCATGTAATAATATCATATTTGAAAAGTCAACAATTTCAACTTAGGATAAGATATCATTTTCAAAGAGTTTTAAAATGTTTCCAACCTTATTCCAAAGTCAATATTTTCACATGTCATTCCAAAACCATAGGTTACTTGTTTAATTTGATAACCATCTCTACTTTACACCTAATATTATCCTAACTTTATAATTATAGCCTCTCATTAATTAAAGTATGATATTTATATCTTTTTCACACTAAAAAGTCTAAATTTTCGGCCCTTATAATAATATTATGCCAAATATTTTATTTTTCTCCAATTAATAGCTATGTGACATAATATAGATCTTAGATGATAAAATAAATCATAGGAAAATTAATTAAGGTCAATTCTATGTACTAAAGTAAAGTTATCGGCAATTAATTAGAAATTAAGGATAAATTATTAAATCTTTAAATTCTTCATAACTAATATTATTTTCATGAGTAATTACATAAATATAATGATCTTATATCATAAAATAAATTTTTGGAACAATTCTTAGCAAAATTCCCTAAGTTTCGAAAATTAGGGTTTTCTAGAGATAAATTTCGAAAATTCCTTTCTTAGCCTATTTCATTAATTTCGAAATTTGTATAATTTCTAGGAGATAAGATTGATCTAGAAATCATGATATTTATCAAGTATATAATTAAATAAATTATTTGATACATTTATCACATAATTTTGTGATTTTCGAAAATCACATGAAATAACACAATCTTTTCGAAAACTATGCAAATCAATATCCAAAATATTATCTCCTATGATACTTATCACATTTCTACATATTTCTAAGAGATAAACATTATCTCTTAATTAATCATGACCTTATCTTATCTTTTTATAAAATATCATAGCATACTTATCACATAAATGTCATTTTTCAACCTTATCCTATACATCTCATTAATTTCGAAAATCACACTTTGGTACAAGATAATTATCTTATCATATACTACAAGATAAACATGATAACTCATCACATAAAATCAAGTGATCACATATTAATTCACAAATTAATCACCCATTTTTCGAGAATTACAAGTAAAATAAGGAAAAATATTTCTTTTTCTTCCTTATTGTAAATAATATCCCACATATACTTAAAAACATATTTATTCATATTTTAAAAAATATTTTAATAGAGTTTTTATGAAAAATTTTGATTTATGAAAAATCGACAATTACCGACGTTCACTTTCATTTTCGTTTCTATAGTACTATTCCTTCTTTATTTTTGAAATTTTTAAACCCAGAAATTAGGGGTATTACAAAAAAGTAACGCTAGATTGTAAACGTCACGAAATCTCTCCTCAAACACAATGTCTCTTCTGTTGATATTGTCGACGAAGGGTACTAACATGTGTTTCAAACTTCGACGACCTAGCATAAACAACACCAAACAAAAAGATCAAACGCACCTGAGGAAGAGAAAGGGTAAACAACGAAAAGAAAAACACAAAAAGATGCAAATAGATGCTTAAAGCCTTCCCCGACAACGGTGCCAAAATTGGTTTCAACTTATTTTTACCTAAGTTGCTCGCAATAGAACGAGGTCATCCTAGATTAATAAGCTAATCCAAGTCGTATTCACAAGGAAGGCTAAATAGGGCTCTATCGACATCGCACACAAAACAGAAAGAAAAACTAAACACTCTAATCGTGGTTTGGGACTGACGTCTCTCTTTAACTACCGATTAACTAGACGGAAATAACGAAAGCAAAGTAATAACATGAACAAGAACCAAAACCTAAACACTGCAAACATGAATTAAATACGATTAAACCCTAGCGTTATTAGATAGATTAATAATGGAAGAACATGGATCATGGAAATTATCAATTCGAATGAACTCCAAAGCGTAGAAATAACGAAAGGAAAATAACAATGAATTGATAATTAAGCGATAACGGAAACTCACTAATCGAGAAGTAAAGACGATAGAATTGAAATTGATAGTCTCCCAGAGTAGAATCAATGTCGGAAATCAACAGCTTACAAATCATAAAACATCTAAAACCAATGCTAAACTCAAAAAACCCAAAATAAATGCTCAAGAGAACCCTAATTTATATCCAAGTAAAATCCGCCTAGGCAGCGGTTGCTAGGGGGTAGCGGGCGCGACCAGCGCTACCGGAATGCATCCAGAGTTAGCGGCGGGCCAGGGGTAGCGGTGCTACCCCACGCCCGGAATTTCTTCACAAAAGAGGGGCCAGCGACCGCTAGGGTCCAGTGATCGCTGCCCCTCCACGTTGTAATATCTTCACTTGTCTTCGTTTTTTCATTGCACGTTTTAATACTCCATTTTCGCACACTTTAATGCTCTGTTTCCTTGCTTCCTAATCTGAGATCATGAACATATAGAAACGAGAGAAAAACAAGAAACAACGGGGTGATAGCAATCAAAACAACAAAAAGGACGAACTAAACGACGCACGAAACGAGATCAAATACAACCTAAATAGATGGCCTCAAGCGTCAGATGGACATGGGCTAGCACTGGATGGGCAGGATGCGCGATCGCTAGTCGTGCCACGGGTGAAGTGGCCGAGCGCCGGCTGTGTGGCATCATGCGGTGTGGCGTGGGGGCGAGTACGCGCGGGATGAGGTGGAACGGGCGCTGGGGCCGAGAACCGACCGGATGGGGTGATGGGCTGGATGTGTGTGCGATAGGGCACGCTGGGCGTGGAGTGCTGGTGCGCCAGACGGGCACTGTCGGGCGACGGGGCACGGCGTGCGCGACTTCGACGATTCGTTTCGTTCTCCCTCGTCTGAACTCCGAATGGAGATCCGTTTGTGCCTATGGAATCCTATCGAGATGCTCTTAAATATAATTCAACTCTTGATAGATCCATTTCATCCTATTTAATCCCGTTTTTCTACAAAACATCAAAACAAACCAAATAAGTTCGAATAGATAAATACTAATCAAAAGAACGGCAGAAATAGAACAAACCATAGAAAACGACATGCATAAAGATATGAAGAATAAGCACAAAATCATACTAAACAACTCCTCCACACTTAAACCTTTGCTTGTCCTGAAGCAAATATTATCACCACGACACGAGAAAAGAAATCGAGAAAACATGTATTCAAGTGGATCATACCATGACATCACGTCATCCTAGAATTTCTAAACTGATACACTTCTTAACATTGTAATGAATCAATAATTGATTGAGCATGCGGCTTAATCCAAGCAAATCATAATTTTGATCCATATGCATTTAATAATCGAATAGCCAACTCATATAGACCCCTTACATAAAACATCTCATTTTCAACATAATAAACAACTACAAATACCAAATGTGACGACTCAAGGAGGATTATAGGACAATAATCATTAAGTCAAATCTTTGAGTTGTAAACCCGAGTATCCTAATGTGGTTTCCCATACTCATCACTTTTGAGCTTCCATTCGAGAAGCAACATAAAGCGAGAGCAGTAGAGCCCCTTATTCCAACCTTAAGCTCACTTATTCAACTATCAACAATTATTCCAACTCTTTTTTTTATAACAATCTTTTTTATATTTTCATAAATTTTTTTTTCTGAGATAAGACACGCAATGGGATCATATAAATAGCAACGACAATCAACCACACATATCACTTCATCACAATTTACTTTGACGTGCCCCACAACTAGACCAATCATTAACAGTTATCAAGTCAAGTCATGCATCAATAAGAATTACTAGAAATCGGTTCGAACGTGCATACCTAATCAAATCATGCTCACTCAACTCTATTCGTATACTCAACGATAAAGCATACTCAAATCCAAACAAAAGGTATAAAAAGGAGAACGACACACCCAAACAAACACAAGTCACATGCAAACACACAAAGACGGCAAGCATGCCTCCACACTTTAGACAAAAACCAAAAAGGTAAAATGTAGAAGTTAACTTCCCTAGAATTGGGGAGCATGTCAACTAGGTACGGCGGTGACGACGTCCAGTGGCTTGAGTGTTCATGATATGCAGCTCACCACAATTCTCATCTCACTTATTAAAAACCTGAAAAGAAAAAGAAACAAAACAGAAAAAAAACAAATAAACTCGTGGGTTGCTTCCCACACAGCGCTCATTTCTATGGCATGAGCTCCACCAGTGAAAAACGGAATATCCATAGTCCTTCACCTGTAGGAATACCATCTCAGCCAGAGCATCAGTAGTAACAATGTAAGCACAAAGGACAGTCAAGGTAGAAAAATAGATAACCTCAACTCCTGGAGCACAATACTTTGGTGAATTAGGATGTTAAAAAATGACAGATGCTACCTCAACGTTTGTCATCTCCTCATCCTCCAACTAGTTCGGAAAGGGATAAGGTTATCCATACTTAGTCTCAGCTTGATGAAACCTTGACTCTTCACTTTCATCATCTGTCCTGATTCTCTCCTCAACTTCATCATCTTCAAAGAATATGACAGAAGAAGTCTGCTCCAGTTGACTCAGCATCTCCTCCACACTTTGGTTGTGAACCAATTCTTCCACTGTCCTGGCTAACTGACTGACTTGGGTCATTACATGTTCGATAGATACTTCCAACATTTTAAACCTTTGTTGACTCATCTGTATGAAAGACATCAGTCTGTCTTCCAATGTTGGCTTCCGGCCGACTCGCCTGAATGAAAGCCTGCAATGTATCATCCAATGTCGGCTTCACTGGCTGACTCTCCTGAATGAAAAAATGAAATGTATTCTTCAATGTCGGTTTCACCGATGGACTCGCCTGAATGAAAGCCTGCAATGTATCCTCCAGTGTCGGCTTCACCGGTTGACTCGCCTGAATGAAAGCCTGCAATGTATCCTCAAATGTCGGCTTCACCGGCTGTTGCTGGAACAAGAGGTCCTGATTATATGAAGAACTTTGAGGATGCCTCCAATAGGGATCATAGGCTTGATGCTCACAGCCTGACGGGTATCCCTCAAAATAATCGAATTGAGCTCTTTCTTTGTGAGAAGAATTTGCCCAATACGATGAGCTTTCCTCCTCCAGGCCTGTCTGACCATATTCGTATCGTTGGTAACCCTACATTAATAGACACCAACTACAAAAACAAGATCACACTCACATGTCGGAGAAAAATAGTAACAAAGAAAAAGAAAAAGAAAGAAATAAAAAGAAACACAGGGAAAGAAACAGAAAAACAAAAAGAAACACGGAAAACAAAGCAACACAAAACCTAAAGCCTTACCCGACAATGGTGCCAAAATTTGTTCCGAACAAATTGTTCTTCAAAGTCACTCGCAATAGTATGAGGTCCTTATAGAACGGTAAGGTCGACCCAAGTCGAATCTCTCGAGGAAGGCTTAACAGGACTACGATTTAATGTCACACACAGAAACAAAAAAGAAATACTAACATCCTAAAATAAGGGGGTCTGTCACGGAACGGATGAAAGCAGGAAATGAAAAAAGCAGGTAAAATGTATGCACTTGGACAACAAGAGGAATTGGAAGATACACGGAATTGGAGACGGTGTTCAAGGGTTCAAAATCTATCCTCGATATTAATGAGCCAATGACCGGTACACAATGCATAAAACACCCACGCCTCTCACCTAGCGTTCAACAATAACGGATCTCTCGACCCCGTCAATTTTAGACTCGAAATTAATAGCGGGGAATCTCTCAACCCAACCGCCATCAACTACAAAGGATATTTAACTACAAATGTACACAATAGCAAAACCCTACCCACATATATTAATTATTAATTACTCAACAACAAATTAATCTCTCGACCACATTCGTTGTCAAACTTATATCTAACATAAATCTGCTCTCGCATTACTTCATAATCAAACATAAGCACATATATCAACCTACAATATTCTTTCGAACACCATGTATGAAGGTCATGAAATAATCAATTAATATGAATAAGAAAATTACAAATCATCAACACAATTATCACGATTCAAGACAAGAACAATCTAACATTTATTTCTTAACAAATCAATAATTCATCTCATACTAGAAATTATCCCCATATCAATTACATAGACATAATAAAACGAGAAAAACTTACAAATCATTCATAGATAAATTCGTCTTCCAAAAATCTGGAATCGTTCAATCCAATTGTTAATCCAAGTACAATAATTAAATATAAAGGAAAGAAAAAGGAAAAGAAAGGAAAAAGAAAAGAGAATCACGTTTTAGAGCATTATTTTGAGAAAAGCGGCTGGTATATCTATTTATTCAACCCTCGAAAAGCCCATTTAAAACGCCGGATTTGGTCCTAAAAAACACGTCCAGCGCCAGACGGGGCGAGGCCCCAGACGTGAGCGGCTACTGGAAAGGTCAGAGAGAGATAACCAGTGCTGGACGGGAATGAAACGCCGGATGCATGGGCCAAGGCACGGGACGAGGCACCGGTCGGGATAGAGCACCGGCCGGATGCAGCGCTTGGTCGAGGCACACGCTGGGTGTGCGATGAAGACTCGGGTGCAGCTGGAGATGGGGTCGCATCGCGCAGATAGGGTTCCAGCGTCGAATCAGGTGGCTGACGTGGAGGCGTGGCATCGGAGGAGCTCGGCGTTGGTCGAACGAGGTAGCATCGCACGGTGTGGCGCTGGAGAGGCTAGCGCCAGATGAGCTTGCAGGAGTTGGGGCATGGAGCACCGAACGAACGCCCATCGCACGTTGGAGCATCGTGGAGGCGTGTGGGTCGAGCATCGGGAAAATCCAGCGTTGGACGGAACTGCCGAGTAATGGCGCGCGGATGATGCTGGATGTGCGGCTAGAGATGCAGCGTTGGGCGCTGGCCTTCAGCGTCGGACGGACACGGGCTAGCGTCGGATGGGCAGGATGCATAGCTAGTCGTGCGACGGGTGAAGTGGCCAAGCGCCGGCTGTGTGACATCGTCCGATGTGGCGTGAGGGCGAGCGAGAGTGGGACGAGGTGGAGCGGGCGCTAGGACCGAGCGCCGACCGGACGGGGTGAATGCGCTGGATGTATGCACAACGGGGCACACTGGGCACAGATAGCTGGTGCGCCAGACGGGCGCTGTCGGGTGATGGGGTACGGCGTGCGTGACTTTGATGATTCATTTTGTTCTCCCTTGTCTGAACTCCGAATGGAGATCCGTTTGCGCCTATGGAATCCTATCGAGATGCTCTTAAATATACTGCAACTCTTGATAGATCCATTTCATCCTATTTACTGCCTTTTTCTACAAAACATCGAAACAAACCAAATAAGTTCGAATCGATAAATACTGATCAAAACAACGGCAAAAATATAACAAATCATAGAAAACGACATGCATAAAGATATGAAGAATAAGCACAAAATCATACTAAACACTACTAAGCGCCACGATCAACTTACATCCTATTAGACCGAACATGGTCCAAAACGCGATCGAAGACCTCTCAACTCCTATATAAGAGGTAGATCGGCGCGATACACGCAACTCTTGAAGAAATCATCAAGACTTGTTCCTATCTTTGAGTAAGTTTTATAACATTTTCGATAACACAAGAGTTTTAACTTCTAATTATTTTAGAAGTGTGTACATTTTATACACGAGCGTTGTGAGGAAGTCTTTTTTATTTGCATAGATAGTTTTCGACTCAAAGTGTCCGACTTTATCTTTTGATAAAGTAGTGCGTTTTTGTAAAGTTCACTATATACTTATAGTGGATAATATCGCCATAGATTGACATCTACAAATTATAATTATAATTTGTAGAAAAGTTTTACATTTGGTGTTCTTAAGTTTTTAATTTCGTTGTTTTACTCTGTGTGTGGATAACAGTCTACATAACAGTTTCGTGTTTACGTGGAGCTACACTTTCATCTTCTTTGGCTGCGAAGCCATCAATGGTGTTTGGTGCAATGTCAAAAATTAGCTGAATCTTACTAGAAGACTCTCCACTGTATAGTACTATAAAGTGGTTGGATCATGAGAATATATGATGCCAACTATCCTTCAAAAAGTTTGTAGGATTGTGCTCATGTCCACGGTTAATCAAATTTGGAAATTGCGCAATGCAACGGTATTTGAAATGTAACACACCGATTTTATTTTGTTGCAAATATTAGTTCATGAGAAAAAAAAATTCCAATTTAATTAAATAAGAGAACATTAATTAAGCCACTGAATGGCTTAACAAATGATTTTTTTTTATGTGCAATAACGTGAGCAATGAGTTGGATTTTCAAAATAATGTTTTGATTTTGTTTTTAAATTTTCATGCTCACAGTACGTGGAAGCTTTTTTGACTACTTTTTATAAAAGTAAGACTTTTAACTAATTCCATACTCCTAGTAGAACACGTGACTTCCTACTTATCTGGAAAAAAAAAAGAGATTTGCACCAAGCTATGATGTCATGTATATCAAAAGAAAAATCTCTCCAAAAACTAGTATAAATACGTCACCACTCCACCCCAAAAAAGGGCATCAGTTCTTAAAGCTCAAGTTTCAGAATAGCTACCGAAGAGAGAGGTTTGGGTTAGAAGCAACTAAAATTCATCAGTTTCTCACCTAAGGTGTGTGGTTATGTTATTCCTATTGTTTTATATGTTTTTATATTTATATTGAATATATGACTACATGTTTTTTATTTTAAAGACTACATGGTGTTTATGTTAATATACATGATCTCATGTTATACTATATGTTATTATTATATTTAAGACCTCGCAGAATATTAAGGTCTTATGTTATTATTATATTTAAGGCCTCACGAGAATATTAAGGCCTCATGTTATTATTATATTTAAGACCTCACAGAATATTAAGATCTCATATTATTATTATATTTAAGACCTCATGAGAATATTAAGGTCTCATGTTATTATTATATTTAAGGCCTCATGAGAATATTAAGGTCTCGTGTTATTATTATATTTTAGGCCTCACGAATATTAAGGCCTCGTGTTATTATTATATTTAAGGCCTCACCCAATATTAAGGCCTCATTGTTATTATTATATTTAAGACCTCACTAATATTAAGGTCTCATAGTTATATTTTATATATATATATATATATATATATATATATATATATATAGGATTGAGCTTCCGTAGTACCTTGGTCCCCGGATAGTATGTAGTCTCAATCTAGACCACGCATTTTGAACACGTATTGTACCACAAACCGACACATGGCAGCTCCTTTCTTTTCTTTTCTTTTAATTTTCGCAAGGCAAAATGGGAAGAAATCAAATCAACCTTCTTCTCCTCCTCCTTGGTGGCAACAGGCGGCACCGGAGGCGGGCGGCAAGAGCGGCGTGAGACGACGCCCGGCAAAGACCGCGAACATCAACAATATAAACAAACAACAACAAACAATAGATTTTGAAAGAAAGAAAAAGAAGAAAAAATTTGAAAACAAAATTGATGGATTTTGAGAAAAATAGAAGATAAATTTGATAGATGATTGAAGAATCGAGAAATATGATGGCTATGGCGGTGGTTCACGGTGAATTCGCGTGTCGCCGAAAGAGGCAGCGGAATTGACATAGAAGGATGAATGAGAGATTTTCTGTCGAAACCATAAAAATGCATTGAACAAAACATGAAATTGCATTGAACAAAACATGACAATGCATTGAATAAAACATAAAACTGCATGTTACATCAAAACATAAACATGCATTGAACAAAGCACGTTCGTGCATTGAACAAAACATGTCGATGCATTGAACAAAGCGTAAAAATGCAGCCAACGGGTCTTGGGAGCGGCCGAGAACGCAGCGAGCACAGCGCACGCTGAAACGCCGCTACCGGACGCGAGCTTCCAATCGCATGCATTATTGTGTTCAACTTGTCACGACCCTCTAATCCAAAGGATGATTAGGAGAACTAGAACTTGGAACATTGATTATAAGATATTGATAGGAATAATCAAAAGATTTTAAAGTAACATTAACCGTCTTCTAAAGTCAAACCTAATTTACAAGGCACCAATAATTTCTGGATATAAAGGCTACTAGTCCTTTAACAAATGATTCGATAATTTGGATGATTCGATTGCCAAAAACAAAATACAATAACATATTTAAACTGCAGTGGAAAGCATGTGAATGCATATATGACGATATGCACTCAAGTTTTCTTTCAAAATATAATAAATACTAAAAGACATCCTGACTACTCAACATCTCTCCTCCATCACCATCACTCAACTCGCACATTTAAAACAAATATGCGGTGAGTACAAGAATGCACTCGATGGCTCATGCAAAATAATTTATCAATTTTAAATTACTCTGCCCCATCACAGTAACACACGAGGTTTTAATTCAAATGCTTGTGTTTAGTAAACATTTTCAGTCATTTTCCATAAATAAATTTGATCCCAAAACCTACGGCTATCACAAGCCTTACACATACACAACAAAATCAAGACAAATAAATTTTCACTTTGTGACTCATCAATTTATACCTCATCATACTTACACATCATTTACCACACGTTGGGACACAAAGAAAATCCTATAATTTTGGATCCAAAAGGGACGGCACTTTCTCATTTTAAAAAGGGAAGTGATTTATTTTTTGTTTTACTTCACACATAAAATCTACACTCTACCATATGTGATCAATAATACATCATCATGTAAAATATCTCTTACACACATTTCTTGAACAAAACAATGAAATATCTATTTGTTTGGGGAAATTGAAGCTGTCGGTCATCTCTTGTCCAAGGGGAAGTGATTTAATTTCATTAGTCTTAATACATGTAGTAACTATACACTCTATCCCAAATGTGAGATACATCATCACATAGAGTAGTGTTGAAGCTTCTTTCCTCATTGTTCAACCATTATACACGGTTCTCACTCATCACACACATCACTTGATTTTTTTCTTGGTTAATGTGTGATTAGATGCCACTTGCATGATTTAATTCATCTCATAGCAATGAACTACAAAACTTACGTAAATTATGGTGTACAAACCATAAGTCACGCCTCTTTCACTTCACAAGTGATTCTTATTTTATTTTCATGCCATTTATAGATATATATCATAATATATGTCTTAGATGATAAATTATATCATAGGAAAATTTATTGGTATCATTTCATGTGAGAAAACCCTAATTTTCGAATTAGGATTTTCGAAAATTCTAAACTTGCTCAATAATTCATCCTGAATGTTCTAGCATTATTTTAATGCTAAATAATACTCTAATTACATAAAATAATCATAGGAATTTAAATAATATAATTCCTTGATCATTTGACTCATTTTTCAATTCGTCTCAAAACGTTGACGTTTGAAACGTCTCAAAACGTTCACAATCGAACCATCTCAAAAAGTTCGAAATAAATTCGTAATGACTTCATTAATTCATTTCATTAATAATGAAATGTAATTCTAAGCTTCGTCACTTAGAAAAATTCACGTAATATTAACTTTCGATAATCAATCGACGTTATAATATTACTGCCGAAAGAATTATATAACTATATCACTTGATTCACAAATCATTCGTGAATGTGATACAATAATTTATTATATCATAATTAATCGAAATCAATATTCGATATGTTACTATTCCAATTATCGAGTCGAAACCCTAATTTACGATTTTTAATTATCGTAATTAGGCTTTAAATCTTCGGGATATTACATTTCACCCCCCTTAAAGAAATTTCGTCCCGAAATTTGCATACCTCGAAAGTATGGGGTATCTTATCACCATAATATCTTAAATTTTTCCACGTGATTTTCTTTTGTCCATGGTTCCTCCATTGGATTTTCATTAAAGACCCAGACTTGATTCTTTAATCATTGAATCGTACGATCAAACTAGTCGTAGATTTTCATCACAACTCATCTGAGTTAAAGATCACGTCATTATGGCGGATCATGTGTTTTGGGTCATTTTCATATTTCTTTAACGGTGACACGTGGAAAACATTTCGCACATTCCCCGAATTTGGTGGAAGTATGAATCTATAGACTACTAGGCCTATCATTACTAGGATCTCATAAGGTCCTATAAAACGTGATCTCAACATTCTTGTATCTGAACTTTATAATTTCCCTCGATGGAGAAATCTTAAGAAACTTCATTTCGGCATTTAAAATGCGATTCGGATCTCACGTGTCGTAAGACTTTTATACATCTCCGAGCTTCTCTTATTCTTTGCCTCATTTGGAAGATATCTTTAATCATTTCATTTATGACGTCAAGACCTTATACTTTCCCTCACCTACTTTATTACAATAAAGTGGTGGTCAAGACTTCTTTCCACGTAATGCCTCATAAGGCTATATTGATCATTGCTTGACAGCTATGGTCATACGTGAACTTACCAAGTGGTACTATACGTTCCCACTTGTACCTTGATTTAACATTAATGTTCTCATTGTATCCCTAAACGTTTGGGTTGTCCTTTCTGATTGTCCATCTATCTGTAAGTGGACATTTATGTTAAGGTTCAATCTCGTGTCTAACTCCTTTTTGTGAGTTAGTTCAAAATCTAGGGGTAAACTTAGAGTCTCTATCCGGAATGATGACTCTGTCATAGAATCCATTGCTATGTCATTCCATTTTCATCTGTATATCTTTAGAGATTATAACCTCTTATAAGGTCATTTGATACAATGCCTTCACTTGTTGGTAACCGAGGCACTGCTCGACAATATGGTTATATCTCATTTTATTCCTTACTATCTAATTTTTCTCGTAAACCATAATGTCTATATATGCTGCCTGGTTGGGCGGTATGAGAAGGGTCATGAACTTCATTCATGATTTCATTTCTAAGCTTATTATTGCTTGAAATATATAAATATATAACCTCAAGTAGGTGATAATTTATATCACAATTGTAATCTTTCTTGATTCGAGCCATCTTTTCTATCTAGTATTCAATTCTCTTTGCTCGAAGAATTTATTCAAACTTTTGTAATTTGTGAAGAATTCTTAACTTATGGTTATAGGAGTGATGTCTCCAAGACTTTGATGCTTATACCATTGTTACTATTTCAAGTCATGAGTTGGGAAATTCTATTCATGTGGCCTAAGTTATTGTGATGCGTAAGTTATTATCTTTCTCATATTAATACATAGCCTTTCTTTTATTAATCCATGTAAATTTGATTCCTTTTTGGGGTAGCTATGTTATCGGCCTTGCTTCCTTAGAGAGTTCTTCATGGTTCTCTGATAGCAGTCAATTAATCTAGGAAATTCCTGATCTCATTTTAGGTCATCGACGACTTTCATTCTTAATTGCTTTATCCTTTGCCAGCTCTACTTTGATTCCTTCTAAAGACAATATGTGTCTGGGAATATTTCTTTGTCAAGTTCACAATCTTGTTCTTGGTAAAATTTGCCGGCTCTTAAAATTGTAAAGATGTCCTCGACGTTCTTTACGTTCTTCTCATTCTTCGTATGGATAGGAACGTTATTCATAAAGGTTAAGATAAAATTGTCTAAGTATATATGGAACACTCGATTTTTGAGGTTCATGATCGAGTGGTGCATTTGTTAGTCCGAATGGTTTAACTATTTTCTCATAGTAATCATATCTTATTCTAACAATTCATTTTCGTATTTTGGTTACCATTCTACGAGGATCATAAAATATGTTACATCAAAACGCCTCAGTGAGGACTTTTCATATATTAATTACGAGGGTCGGTCTATCAAGCCGACTAATTTCATGGCATCTAGTTCTTTTTACACTCAAAATTTTGACACCATTTTAACATATTTACAACATACTCCACACCACGTTTATTTTACATATTCTAGCCACACCATTTTAACGTTAACCCTTATCTACATATAAGTCTCATATGATCATAGGACTCTATGTCTCGAGTGGCCTTCATCGAATCGTACTCTCACTTAGAAACTTGCCTTTCCCTGCAGTGCGTTCTGCCTCATACCACCGATGATCTATTCCTTCAGAGTTGGGGTCAAGTGCTCCCGCTTCTTCTTCAAACACCGTAAGTGCGTGTTGCTTTATCGAAAGTATGGTTGAGTTGGTAGAGGTAGTTCCCTAGTCCACGAGGGCGGTAAGATCTGTCCTCTTGCCATTCTCATCCCTTTCGGGTATAATCTGTGACACGGGGCGTGGGGCGGCGTTTGGGACATCGGTACAACCACCCTTTGTACCATCTTGGTGACTTGCCGAGACCGGGACAAGTGCTAGTAGGTGCAGTTCCATACGCATAATATGTATGCTTGAGTCGGTCGACAAATCTGGTAGGTCCGCCCAAGTCTTGGAGTTTTCTACATGCGAAGATATTCTCTTGATCTTCTTTTGCAAACTTACGCTATTCCGTTGGCAAGCGACGAATAAGCCTCGGATACCATCCTCATCCGTAACTCCATAGTTACGAGCATCCTTCAACGGTGCGAAATTCCTCCAAAACTGTCCTAAATTCATGCCAGATTATAGTAAAGAGCCGATATGCTGTGTGAGTTCTAAGCTTGTAGGCTCGTGGTTATCTTCTTACTCATATTATTCCTTTTCCCGCCATCCGTAAGCGGATATTTCTAGATAAGTCGGACTTAAATTAAAGAAATAGAGGAATTTTAAACAAGAAGATCTCCTAAAGATTTAAACACTTTAAGACATATATAACCTGTAGACATCTTACGACACGACTCATGACACTTATCTTATTACTCATTTTACGTTTTACACCTTCTTTCTTATTTCGCTCTAAATTATTCGCATAAGCAAATAGTGGTACTAATATCTTGTTGCGTAACACCTCTAACGAAGAGACTAGGCCCAGGTCACTAATCACGTGACTGACAGCCATTTCCCGAAACTTCTTGTTTCTAGAATTATATCTACGTTCCACATAGATATAATGATCCAAATCATTGGATAGAACCTTAGGCGATCCTAGGTTCAATTCTAAGTTTGAGCAACACCTGAGACGACCATAATTCTCATATAGGTGAAGAAATTTTCATTTCTTGATTCGTTTATCCCGAATTAGGTTCTATAAAGCACCTATATCGAACAAGATATATCGAACAAGATATTGTAGGTATGCTGAGAAATTTTCATTTCTGCACATACTTGTGCGATGTTAGAACATAAAGCACCTATATCGAACAAGATATTGTAGGTATGCTGAGAAATCTTTCTCATACCTATCAGTCCTTCTTAATTTTTGTTCGTTCAGTTTTCGGTGTGAAGTATAAACTTCGTTCTACGGTGTTCCCGTCTATTCAATTTAACATCTATTTCATATATCATTGTCCTTTCCATTGGGACATTATGATCCCTTGCTATAGTCTTCTATCACCTCGTTTATCATATCCTTTTCGGGTATCAGTACCGTTATGCTTTTACCAATAGCATTTTATGGTTAGGTCTACATCAACCTATCTTTTAATATTGATATATCGATAATTAAATCTTATCATAGAGATCGTCATGTCTCTATCACTATCATTCATTCCTAATCCAGTATGAATGATTCAATTCTCTTTTCACTTTATCGATCTTAGGAATATATTTCTCATATATCCTTACTTTAAACTCTTTTCCATATAAGCCCTTATACTGGCATTTAGCGCTATCGTTTGTAATATCCTTTTAGGATATACGTCATTTCTTCTTAATCTTTATTGATTCATCATGCAATTTAGCATAGGATGAAATCCTTTGTCCACTAGGGACGTATTATACTTTTGCCTCTTTTTCTTGAGCAAGGTATCTGAAAGTAATATTACTTTCGTTATACTTTGGTTCTTACATTTAGGATTAGAACCGTCGTCATTGTCATATGGCTTGGTAAGGTAGTACATTCGTACACCATAACTTAAATTCCAAGCATCTTATTACCATGTCTTGGCTTTGGAGATATTTTCTCCATACCTGATTTACATACTAGGGCTATCCTAGTCGTTCACACAATCTCAAGGATTATGATTCCTCAATCTCATTATCGTTTGTTTAACCAAGTTTCAATTACTTGGAATCGAGTATGCTCAAGCATAATCTCATTGATTGAGGTATAAGCGAGAGATTTATTTTCTGAGATGCTATCATTGCTTTATATATATACATTCTTTGAAAAGAATATCTTGCATGCATCTTCATTCTTTTAAACATGTCCAACCTACTAACGAGGTTTTTAGGGACAAACAACTATCTTAAGGATAAGTTATAATCTCTCTCTTGTTATGACATGGTGAGGGGAAATTATATCCCACGGATATCATATACTTTTCTTTACTTTTACTCTTGCATTCAATGCTAAAGAATATCTTATTCATAACTTTATTATCATAACAGTCATATGAATGTATAACTTCATTGTTATCAATCTTTGTAAAGCCCATCAAGGGTCATCACTTCCATGTGTATCATGGGGAAAATATCTCGTTTCATAGAGATTTTCTTTACATCATAATTTCTTGATGTCTATCACTTTACTGGTCTGAAACTTTTAGGTGACTGAAATAAGTCAACCTATATCATGCCTGATGTTTATCGCTTTACTAATTCGCACTTAGGTGACAAGGTAAGTCAACATTCATCATACTTGATGGTTTCAAGAATCGAGGAGAATTTATCACGATTACTTACAAGAGGTACTGCCTCATAAATCCATATGACATATTTTAATGATTGAATCTATATCCTCTTTGGACTGAATAATTGGGATCTAGGGTCCGAAGACCAGAATGACGACTACTGAGATTTCTTTGGTCATATGGGCTGACCAGACCCGTCACAATTATTTTCTCAGTCACATAAGGCTTGGTTTCAAAAGACGCTTTATAAGGTTTCGGTTGTAAATTTCTTTCGAGAAAAAGTGAGAAACTCGCATGATTTCTCAATTGGAGCTAGTCGTAGTTAAACTCAATGACATAAATTAGGTAATGAATAAAATTTGAAACCTTATATACTCGTAGTAGGTCATCAACAAAGGTTCTTATGAAGGTAATGGTTCTACTTATACCATCGAAATCCTACTTTCTTAGTAACATTCTAAGGTTCTTATCATACTATAAAGTTCTCATTCTATAAAAATCATAGAACTAACTTTAACTGATTCTCGTAAATTCTGGAGTAGGAACCACGGATTTGGTTCTTCATAACAAATGAAGTACAATGTGTTAGGAGTACGTAGGCGAAAACCGTGTGTAAATCGGGTCCACACGAAGGAGAACGGTCAAACGAAATCACTACGCAGAGCGTGAAAATTTTGCGCGCGCGCGCCGAGATTGTTGGCGATGCCGACACCGAGGTCGTGCATGCCGTTGCCGATGTCGGGGTAGTACAAGATACCAAGGTCGACATATCAAAGTCGATGTTATAAAATTACTGAAGTCAAAGTCGACGGTCGCACATGCCGAAGTAGAAGTCAAGGTCGCACATGCCGAAGTCGAAATCGAGTCGCACATGCCGAAGTCGAAGTCGAGTCGCACATGCCGAAGTCGTAATCGAGTCGCACATGCCGAAATCGTAACCTCTGGGTTGACTTCAACGAGGTGGAAAGCCTTAGCTTTTATTCTGAGCTCGTTTCTTTTCTTTTGTTCACGTAAGAAGGGGAAAAGTTCGTACATTTGTTCGTCTATGTTCTTTTCAATAAGGGATCATGCTCCTTATTACGTCTATGTTCCAATTGGGATGACATAGTCATTAATCAAAAAAACAATATTGAGAACTGAAGAATAAAATTTCAAATATGACGAACATAGCTCATTTTGATCATACGCATTTCCTGCAAAAAAAATTTCAACCAATCCTTCATGGTTATTCATAACATTCCCCTTTTCATTTCATTTGTCGATAATGTTCTATCGACACCAAATCAAATTCATAAATCTCAAACTTCACTTTTTCAAAGATGAGAAAAATAATTTACCTCTTTCCCGGTTGAGCTTGATGTGATGGAGTGTTGAGCATAGTGAGATGATTCTAGAAGTCTAGTGACTCAATCTAGACTTTAACTTTTTGAAAGAAAGTTTAGGGTTCAAAGAGCAACCGCTACGATACCACTCTGTAAAGCCCTCTAATCCAAATAATGATTAGAAGCTGGAACTTGGAATGTTGATTATAAGATATTCAATAGGAATAATCAAAAGATTTTAAAGTAATATTAACCGTACTTCTAAAGTCAAACCTTATTTACAAGGCACCAGTAATTTAGAGATATAAAGGCTACTAGTCCTTTAACAAATGATTCGATATTTTGGACATATTCACCGCCAAAACAAAATACAATAACATATTTAAACTGCAGCGGAAAGCATGTGAATGCATATATGACGATATGCACTCGAGGTTTCTTTCAAAATATAATAAATACCAAAAGACATCGACTACTCAACATCTCTCCTCCATCACCATCATCATTTCAACTGCGCGTTTAAAACAAATATGCGGTGAGTACAAGAATGCACTTAGTGGCTCATGCGAAATAATTTATCAATTTTAAATTACTCGCCCCATCACAATAACACACGAGTTTTTAATTCAAATGCTCGTGTTTACTAAACATTTTTGTCATTTTCCATAAATATTAAATCTGTGAGACATTTTCCTCAGTATGTATGATCCATATCCACCACAATAATTCATCTCACAAATAATTCCTTGTTGAAGAGGTCTCTCTCACAGACGCCATGACCGGCCGAGCACCCTTCAAAGACATCACAAATAATCGATGCACAAAATCCTTGACATCTCGACAGATTGAATTTTCCATCATCCTTGTGGGTACTTACAAGGATACGAATTCAAGCATGTCATAAAGTGGGAGCTACCCAACAATATGCATCAAATATCATGGATTGAATACATACATAAAACATAAACATTTTGGGCAGGTAATTAAATAAATCATTTCATAAATATTGCTTGCAATAAAGCATCATAAATAAATCATTTGACAAAGATTTATCAGTTCGAGTATAGTAAAGCCCACCTGGACTATAGATCGTTTTAAACGATTTCTTGCTTTGTCAACTTGTCACGTCCGCGTCTAACCTTTACGTAAAAAGTATTTTAGTACGTCGGCACGTTTTTCGAGAATATCAAAGTTTGACCAACTTTGATAATTTATAAAATAATAACTCGAATCTCTTAAAAATTTTAATACCGTTTCAACGCGTATTTTAATAAAATAATTCTCGTATTTCGAGAGAGACGTAATATGATCTACGATCTCATATTAACCATTTAGGTTAAGCGTTGGACATGTAATAACGTCTTTTAATAAAATGATTTCAATTATGAAATCTTTTCACACTTTCGAGATATTCTTATAAAGTGTTAATACGGTTTTCACGTATTAGTGTATTTAATTAACGTATTCCATCGTTGTATAATCAAAAGTCAACATTTTGACTTTCCTTAACACATTAAATAAATAATTTCAATATAAATTGATTTTAATCGATTTCTTTCCATAAAATTCTAATTCTCGATTTTTCACGCAAATCGATAAACTCTATTAATATTTTCTTAAATATTAATTAACTAATTCATTAAACATTATTATCCATTTCTAACGTTATTTAATATAACGTTTCACCATAATCATAGTATACTATGTTTATAAAATTCCATAAATTCTTAATATGTCTAAAATAATTTCTAGACATATAATGTATTATTTTCTTGATATTAAGGAATTAAAATCCTTAATATACTTATTCAAACTCACGGTTTTAAGCTTTTGATTTTCAATCTTCTTCCAAAATTCTTCTAAATTCATATGGTGTCTATATTATCATAGTATCACTAATATGTATCATCATTGACTATAGAAAAATTTGGGCATCACTTATTTAAGTCCATAAGTCACGGTTTCTTCATTTTTTGTCCAAGTAATTTTCTAAAATTCTAGTTAATTTATCTGAGGCCCAACATTAATCTATACCATAATTATAACCTATAGTCCAACACTTTGATTTCTACACTAAGGATTATTATGCTCAAGGTCTCGGTTCTCTCAACTTGATACCAAACATTTTATAAAATTCCAATTAAATTCTACAATACTTACACACTATAGTGTAGCAACATTTCATCATAATATTCATTAAAACAACTTAATCATGCCTTAACTCAAGCTTATAGCTCTCGGCCATGTTGAATAATTTGAGCATTCAATCTTCAAAAATTCTAGTAAATTCATGTAATACATAATTAATACCCTAGATCAACAATATGTTATAACATTTCTCAAATAAAAATTGTACAACAATTTCTATTTTCCTTACATTTTCGGTACAAACATATATATTACATACAATTCCCAAAAATTTCTAAATAATCACAATAAGCTCATTGGCTATCATATATCATTAATCCATCATCAAATTAACACTAACAATTTTCGATCATTGTTATAAAAATTATAACATGCTTAGGCCTTAGTTAAAACATCATTTGTGAAGCATAAACATCCTACTAAACATTATTTACTAACAATTAAACATGTTAGCATAATCTCCTACTAAGAACACATGCTTATAACATAAGATCGAACCATTGAAAAATCAAGATTTTAATGTATAATCGAAGCTCGTTCGATTTCTAACCTTTTTAACGGTATCGATTTGGTATGCAAAGCTTTAGATCAAGGGTTTGGTGATTGAAAAGCAAGAACACTCAAGGCCCCTTTTTCTCACTTTGCTCTCGGTATTCTCTTGTTTGGAGAGGATAAGTAACTTTGTTTGCTTTATTAAAATGTTCAAATACATAAAGCAATTGAATTTAAGACTTACAAAATCCTATAATACTCACATCTCTCTCTCTCACCCTTGGTTATTCTCACAAATTTGGAAGCTTACTCAATAAAGCTTTATGACTCACCAACATATTATGTCATAATAGTTAGTATTCCTTACACAAATCTTGAACCATTCAAAAGTGATTCCTTTGCTTTTGTGTAATATTGCCGTCGGTCATTCCTCATTACATAAGGGAGAAGCTTTAACAATTTGTCTTATACTAAAATATAATATCTAAGGCATTTATTACTTGAAGCCAAGTCAAAGAAGAGTTTTATATTTTCTTCTCACTTCAATTTGATCCCAAAACCTACGGCTATCACAAGCCTTACACATACACAACAAAATCAAGACAAATAAATTTTCACTTTGTGACTCATCAATGTATACCTCATCATACTTACACACCATTTACCACACGTTGGGACACAAAGAAAATCCTATAATTTTGGATCCAAAAGGGACGGCACTTTCTCATTTTAAAAAGGGAAGAGATGTGATTTATTTTTGTTTTACTACACACATAAAATCTACACTCTACCATATGTGATCAATAATACATCATCATGTAAAATATCTCTTACACACATTTCTTGAACAAAACAATGAAATATCTATTTGTTTGGGGAAATTGAAGTTGTCGGTCATCTCTTCTCCAAGGGGAAGTGATTTAATTTCATTAGTCTTAATACATGTAGTAACTATACACTCTATCCCAAATGTGAGATACATCATCACATAGAGTAGTGTTGAAGCTTCTTTCCTTATTGTTCAACCATTATACACGGTTCTCACTCATCACACATCACTTGATTTTTTTTTCTTGGTTAATGTGTGATTAGATGCCACTTGCATGATTTAATTCATCTCATAGCAATGAACTACAAAACTTACGTAAATTATATGCATACAAACCATAAGTCACGCCTCTTTCACTTCACAAGTGATTCTTATTTTATTTTCATGCCATTTATAGATATATATCATAATATATGTCTTAGATGATAAATTATATCATAAGAAAATTTATTGGTATCATTTCATGTGAGAAAACCACAATTTTGAATTAGGGTTTTCGAAAATTCTAAACTTGCTCAATAATTAATCCTTAATGTTCTAGAATTATTTTAATGCTAAATAATACTATAATTACATAAAATAATCATAGGAATTTAAATAATATAATTCCTTGATCATTTGACTCATTTTTCAATTCGTCTCAAAACGTTGACGTTTGAAACGCGTCTCAAAACGTTCACAATCGAACCATCTCAAAAGTTCGAAATAAATTGTAATGACTTCATTAATTCATTTCATTAATAATGAAATGTAATTCTAAGCAAATCACTTAGAAAATTCACGTAATATTAACTTTCGATATTGATCGACGTTATAATATTCTATAGAAGAATTATATAACTATATCACTTGATTCACAAATCATTCGTGAATGTGATACAATAATTTATTATATCATAATTAATCGAAATCAATATTCGATATGTTACTATTCAATTATCGAGTCGAAACCACAATTTACGATTTTTAATTATCGTAATTAGCTTTAAATCTTCGGATATTACACAACTGCATGCATTTTTGTTCATTTGAATGCATTATTCAGTTCAACTAAATGCATAGTTTATTTTCGCAATCACATAACAAATCAAATTACTATTCTACCATTAATGAAGCGAAAATCAGCGAAATTAAGCTTAAAAAGTCCGAAAAAATCTCAACCATAGGATTTATGAGATGAATGGATGAGATTGAGTATTACATACTATCCTGGAGCTTGGGTACTATATGATCTATCCTCTATATATATATATATATATATATATATATATATATATTCATGATATTAAATTCTATTTATGTGACAATATGAAAGATTAACATGTATTACATATGTGGATAATTGCATTGTTCCTCACCGAGTATATTTATGATATGCTCACCTCTCTCTACTTTGATTAGCAGTTGAGGAGTCGAAGCGACCATGGAAGTCGAGAATGACTAGTATAATAAAGTCGTTTATTTATTTTAGTTTAAGTTATGAAATTTTCGTTATTGACTAAAAACATAAGTTTAGGTTTCTTTATTAAGTCGTTTCAAATTAAATTTATATTTATCTGTTGAGTTTACAAGTTTTTCATTTGTTGTTCACGTTTAAATTAAATAGCAATATTTTTATTCTTTTAAAATTTTTGGGGCGTTCCATAGTGGAATCAGAGCGAGTCTACGTTCCTGTAGACTCGAACTAAGTATAAAATGCTAATAAAAGTTAAGATATACCTAGTCATTCGAGACTCATACTCTGCGTCGACTCTAATGTATTTGTTCTATATATGCAAGTTAATTATGATACATTATGTGGTGTTTCTTCTATGATGCTTTAATATGCAAGTACTACCATGTTATGATCTCTTAGAAATATCTAAATATATGAATTGTTTAGATGGCACGAACCCGTCATACCCCAACAAGAATCAAAGTTACATTACACACGTGTATTAGGAAACTACGTGAGGAATATGAGAAACTACTCTATGATTGTGAGTTTTTGCGTAAACAATGCAAAGGATATGAAAAGATTAGGAGGTTACAATTAGCATATGACCACTACGTATGGAGTAGCGAGTATAGTTTTATGGTTTTGATAAAAAAAAGTAAATAAAGGTACTAGTTTATTATTGTTACTATACTTTTGGTAATGGTTTCTGAAAATTTACCTAAGGTCATTATTCATGTTTTGAGATGGATGTTTTTAGAAAGTAACAAGATATACAAACAACTACAAACAACAGATTTTGAAGGAAAGAAAAAGAAGAAAAAAAATTGAGGAACAAAATTGATGGATTTTGAGAAAAAATAGAAGATGAATTTGATAGATGATTGAAGAATCAAGAAAGATTGTGGTTATGACGGTGGATCACGGCGAATTCGCCGATAATCAGTGAAAGAGACGACGGAATTGTTAGTGAAAGATGGATGGGAGATTTGGTGTCGAAAACCATAAAAATGCATTGAACAAAACATGAAACTGCATTGAACAAAACATAAAACGCATGTTCCCACGAAGCGAAACATGCATTTAACTTAGCATGTTCATGCATTGATCAAAACATGTCCATGCATTTAACAAAACATGTTCATGCATTTAACAAAACGTAAAATGCAGGCCAGCCACGGCGGGCGAGCAGCCGGGCGGCAGCGAGCATGAGCGCTGCATGGGATTGGCGTGCTAGTGCACGAGCTTCCAAATCATATGCATTATTCATTCAATTACATGCATTTTTGTTCATTTGAATGCATTATCCAATTCAACTAAATGCATTGTTTATTTTTCGCAATCACATAACAAATCAAATTTACTAATTTACCCTTAATGTAGCGAAAATCAACGAAATTAAGCTTAAAAGTCCAAAATTTTGAACCATAGGATCTATAAGATGAGTGGATGAGATTGAGTACTACATATTATCTCAGGCCCGTTTCTAAAGTCTATTTGATCCATTCTCTCTCTCTCTCTATATATATATATATTAATTAAATATTAGTTAACCCTATATCTAATTCTAGTATTTTTTTTCTTAGCCTTCTTCCAAATCCAAACATTTGCTCCTTTCCATTTTATTTCGACGGAACTTCTTTCAAAAATCTACTATCATTCTCTTCATTTTACTTCGATTTCCACATCTCCATTTTATTTTATTCATTTATGATTTAATCAAAAATTTAGGACAACATTCTTGATTTCACAGACCATAAAACTTTTAGCAGTTAAAGCATCAACAAATCCTCAAATTTGGACATTGTTTGTGTGAATGATATGTTTGCAGTTTTCATTCATCTTTTGTAATATAATTTGAGTTTATACTTCTAATATTGATTTCTATTTGATTATGGAGACATAAGGTATAATTTCATTTGAAAAAACTTAAAAATGATGAGAGAAATCCCTACAACCAATCAAACATGATTGATATCGAATCAACTCAAGAATTTATGGAATATTTGAGGAATGCTGATGATATATTGGTTACTTTAAGATTTATATTAGAAGAAAAAATATATGGATACGAGTCTAGACCCTAGACCCCGTGGATCCAATGGATCTGGGTCTGGATCTCATTTTTTTAGTTCCAATGGATCTAGATCCAAGCAAAAAAAATTGGATCTGGATCTAACCAGATCCGATCCAAATCCGATCCATTTTCATTCCTAGTCATAATCAAGTACAAAAGTACTTTTAGATAACTTAATTTAATAAATCCTAAATGAACTTTTTTCAGACAAAATGAATTGATACTAGTTATTCGAGATTGAAGAAAAGATATCAAAACTATAAAATTGAACTGCAAAATAGAGAATTGAATTACTTAGGTTTCGAAAAAAGGCCCACCTACAGCCATCTGCACCCAATCACAGCCCCCCTCCACTTCGAAAATTCTAGAAGCGCTTTCTCATTCTCGTCGACTCTCCAACTCACCCTTTTTCACTTCTATTCTGTACTAACTAGTCTTCGTCTTCTTCTCCCACAATTACTTCCTATTTTTTAACCAATTTTTCATCACCAAATCAAGAAACCCTAATTAATTATCAATGGCCGACGAAGCCAAGGCAAAAGGCAACGCAGCCTTCTCAGCCAGCAACTTCACCGACGCCGTCCGCCACTTCACCGACGCAATCAACCTAGCCCCCACCAACCACGTCCTCTACTCGAACCGATCCGCCGCCTACGCTTCCCTCAACCAATTCCCCGAAGCTCTTTCCGACGCGGAAAAGACTGTCGAGCTCAAGGCCGACTGGGGCAAAGGCTATTCGCGGCTGGGCGCGGCGCATATTGGCCTCCACCGTTATGACGCCGCCGTCTCCGCCTACAGAAAGGGCCTCGAGATCGATCCCAACAATGAGGCCCTTAAGTCGGGCCTCGCCGATGCCGAGGCGGCTCTCGCCAGGAGTTCCAGGGCGCGGCCCGGCCCGGGTGCGAGCCCTTTCGGAGAAGCTTTTGGGCCGGAAATGTGGGTTAAGCTGTCTAGTGATCCTAGCACCAGGGAGTTTCTTCAGCAGCCCGATTTTGTGAAAATGATGCAGGATATTCAGAAGAATCCGAACAATTTAAACTTGTACTTGAAGGATCAGAGGGTTATGCAGGCATTGGGGGCTTTGTTGAACTTGAAGTTCCAGACGAGGGGCCGGAGGAAGACGCGAGGCGCCGTTTGCCTCGGTAATGCATCGTCGGAGAGGAAGTCGGATTCAGAAGCGGCGGAAGCCGAGCCTGTGAAGGAGGATAGGCGGCAAGAAAGGGAGGCAGAGGCAGTGACGATTGCGAAAGAGGAGAAGGAGAAGAAGGGAGTGAAAGAGCATGCTCAGAAAGAGAAGGAAGCTGGAAATGCTGCATATAAGAGGAAGGATTTTGAGACGGCGATTCAGCATTACACTGAGGCCATTGAGCTCGACGATACCGACATATCTTTCCTCACTAATCGTGCTGCTGTTTACTTGGAAATGGGCAAGGTACTTTTTGTGTTTATTTTGTTTTGTTTTGTTTTTTTTTTTTTTGGGGGTATTTCATGATCTCTCAGTCTCACTCGCTCATTATCGGATGCTGTGGATAGTTGCTGTTGATTGAATTCTAATTTGATAGGCAAGTCGGTGTTGCTGATTCCTAGTTTGATAGGATTTGGGTGGATCTTCATTTTTCTTATTATGAGAGAGTATGGGTTAGCAGGTTCTTTATCCAATTGTGGATCTTGTTTCTGATTTAGTGAAGGTACAAAAGATACCTGCACTGTCTTCTGTATTCATTGTATTTGGATGCTTAAAACTGTGTGATGTCGTGGCATGTGCGTCTTGAGTAATTCTTCTTTCTAGGACTAGGATAGTCTTAAGCAGTGTCAGTTCAACAACATGAAGGCAATTGCAACTGGTGTAAGACACATAACATGTAAATTATGTTGGTTCATTGCTCAACTCTACCTGCATTTCGACCCTTATCTCTTCATTGTTGGATTTTGTTATGCTCCTCCACTCATTCATCTGATACTGAATTGTGCAAAGGACTAATGCCATCCTTTCTTAGCATAAAGGGGTAAAAGTGAATGCTAGTGAATAACAATTCATTAATCAAATAATGATATATAAGAATACTTATATGGGAAGGTTTAGTGGGACCTTGACGGGGCTATAAGACTTGGTGTTAGGAAGTCTTTTATTGATGAGACATTATGTAGATGTTATAAGGTCTTCTTTTGAGGGATGCTTTGAGATCTATCTTTTCCTCTGCTACTTTCTTAAGGTGTAGTAATAGATTTGGTCTAATACCATACCATAATCAATTATTTGTTCAGTATGAGGACTGCATTAAGGATTGCGAAAGCTGTTGAAAGGGTAGAGAACTGAGATCAGATTATAAGATGTTAGCTAAGGCCTTGACGAGAAAGGGTACTGCCTTGGCAAAGATGGCCAAGTGTTCTAAGGATTACGAGCCTGCCATTGAGACTTTCCAGAAAGCTCTAACTGAGCATCGCAACCCAGACACACTGAAGAAACTCAATGATGCCGAGAAAGCAAAGAAAGAGCTGGAGCAGAAGGAGTACTTCGACCCGAAAATAGCTGACGAGGAGCGCGAGAAAGGTGGTGAAGCTTTTTCTTCATCGTTTTAGTTGAACTCATTTATAAATTTTATCATGCCACTAACCGTTATTGACAATAAATCTGTAGGAAACCAGTACTTTAAAGAGCAGAAGTACCCAGAAGCTATCAAGCACTATTCTGAAGCGATAAAGAGAAACCCAATTGATCCAAAGGTATTTATTAGTCATAACCTGTTTATGCAATACCCAGAAACATGGTTCTTTACTGGAATATACTAATAGATTGAACTTTCAGGCATATAGCAATAGAGCTGCTTGTTACACAAAACTTGGTGCAATGCCCGAGGGGCTCAAAGATGCTGAAAAATGCATTGAACTTGATCCAACATTCACAAAAGGTTATACCAGGAAGGGTGCAGTCCAATTTTTCATGAAAGAGTATGAAAGCACTGGAAACATATCAGGAGGGGTTGAAGCATGATCCTCAGAACCAGGAATTGCTAGATGGTGTCAGGAGGTAAAAGCAATAAAATATGTATTGCTTATTTTCTTAGATTTTGGTAACCTTGCTATGCTTCATATTACCTCAAGTTTCTGTCTTGTATTTGTGCAGATGTGTGGAACAGGTAAACAAGGCCAGCCGTGGTGATTTAACCCCTGATGAATTGAAAGAGAGACAGGTTTGTTATTTATCCGTCTCAGTTGCAATATGGCTGTTAAGCTGGAATCACACAGGTGGTATTAATTACAACTATTTGTTTTAGGCTAAGGGAATGCAGGATCCAGAAATCCAAAACATCCTAACAGATCCAGTTATGAGACAGGTATGATAAACAGTCGACCACTTCTACTATTGATTTTGTGTTAATCTGTTGTTTCTCATTCTTGATTCTGTTCCAATAGGTCCTAACGGACTTCCAGGAGAACCCAAGCGCTGCACAAAAACACATGAAGAACCCTGGTGTGATGGACAAAATACAGAAACTTGTCAATGCGGGAATTGTGCAAGTAAAATAACCAAACAATAAAAGGAGAGAGTATTCACAGATATTTTATGATAAGAAATCAATTGCTGATAAGATCAGTACCGTCTTGACATTCTTCGAGGTATGCTTGTGATGGTGATGATGAAAATTTCTCTCTGGCTGTCAAATTTATCAGCGTTGCTTCTTTGATTGTATTCTAGTGCTAATTTTGTTCTGTGCCTACAAAACCGTATGGACCATATAACTCTTGGATGTTTCTCGTGACTCAGTCCTTTTGTCAATCTGGTTACTTATAGGTTCACTGTGTGGGTAAAATTATTGGTTGGTGCAATCAAATGTTATTCTGTTGCTACTTAACTGTAAACAATCGGGACCCAACAATTTATCCTGAGATACTGTGATATGTGATGTTCATGTCTCCCTTGATGGGAATGCATGCACTGTTTTATTTTTCTTTTTTATATGCTCCATTGTTGAAGAAACGAACAGCGAACCGTCTTAGGTTGCCGTTAAGGCAACAAAATTCCTGTGAATTTTGGTAGTTCCATATCTTAGATGATAAGGAATATAATTGCTCGTGCTTTTTGGTTTGAAAATTTGTAAATTGGTGCGTTAATAGCTTAATGTATGATATGTTTTGATGCATTAAGATATAGACGTATGAATTATATCTGTCATCTTCAGTTTAGACACATTCATCCATCTAATGACTCAATTATTGCAATATACGAGGTCTTCTTTAGTTTTTCCCTTCAAATTCAGTTTTTACCAAAACTGGCAAAAGGGTCGGGCCGCGCTGGCAATCTATGATGTTTTCTTCAGTTTTCCCCTTCAAATTTGGTTTTTACTAGAGTTGGGAATAGCAATGACAATGAACTTTGGATTTGGTCTAGATTTATAGATCCAGATTTATTTTTTAGGATCTGTGTCAACATTTGGACCCAACAGATTTGGATAATATTCCTAAATTTCAGATTTGAATCCGGAGTATATTTTTGAGATCCAAATTTGGTCTATATTCGGTACACGACCACCAATATAGTATATATATGTATTATTTTTATTCTTATTAAATGTGTATCTAAATGTATCTTTAAATTTCTTTCTAAATTTATTCCAAACAACGCTTGATTGCTCTTGGGATGTGTAGGGGTCGAACTGTATCGAGAAAATAGATTGAACCAATCTATTTTTGATTGGTTCAATTTGATTTTTGTAGGTTTTGGTTTTCGGTTCAGTTATCGATTTATGATAAAATGATTAGGTTGGAAACCGAATCGCTTGAAATCTTTTAATATAAACATATAATATATATTATTTTATTTAAAACTTTGTTTATTTGTGATGTTTATTCTATATATTTGTAATATATTACGGAATTAGGAAGAATTTTATGATGTTTTATTATATTTTTGTGATGTTTTGATATTTTGTGATGCTTGTGCTGTTAAATAAAAATAAAAATAGGTATTTAACAAATATATATTTGTCGGTTTTTAGGAATCGGTAGAAATTGATTGTTTTTCTCGGTTTGACCCATCCGTCCAATTTTTTTGATCGATCGAAGCATACCTTTAACTGCTCTGCGTTTTACTTGTTTTACTTCAACTACTCCCAGACAAATAATAATTGATTTTTTTTTTCTTTTTATGTTTATATTATTGATATAAGTACGTATTTCTTATTACATTTTTTTCTTAGTTTTTTTAGAATGTTTATAATGTTAAAAGTAGTTGTGATATAGAATTTTTTTGAAAGATTTTAAACATGTTTGTTTCGTCATAAGTACATGTTGTTGGAACTTGAATAAGTCATATTGTTACTTGGATTATTGTAATACTTCAAGTGTTATAATTTATTTTGGGTTATTGTAATATTTTTTTATTAGTAGTAGTGTAATGATCAATTTTTTAATGATTGTTATTTTGAATTTAGATAATTATTGTGGTATTATTGTGCATTTTTTTGAAAAGAGAATTTATGTTAAAAGAGAAAATATATGGATTCAAGTCTAGATCCGTGGATCATGTGAATTTTATGAATTTGGATCTAGATCTCATTTTTTTTTGGGATCTAATTGACATGGATCAAATCTAGATTCAAACTAAAAATTTTGATTTGGATTTAGTAGAATCCGATTCAGATTCGGTCCATTGTTATCCTTAGCTGACAAAAAGGGTAAGTCTGGGCCGCATGCTTCGGGTTCACCGGGCCTAATGATTTTACCGAAACAGCTCGATTTTAAATACTACCGGGTTGAAAATTTGGTAGCCCAGCCTAGCCCCATTCGAGTCATTGGACCAAACCCACCTAATGTTCTTTTAGAAAATTTATTATTTTTATTTATGGTCATTGTTGTCTAAATACATGAAATATGGATCTATTTTGATATTTTCATGTACTTTAAAATTCTCAATAAATACTTGACTTAACATTATTATAATTTTTTAAAATTAAAAAAAAAAGTTAAAATTAAAGTTGGTATGACAATCGATGTGATGTAAAATTGATTTTTATAATAATTTTGATTGTCATTCAGTTATAAAAAATTTACAATAATGTTAAGTTCGTGTATTTATAAATATTTTTTTAAGTTAGTGAGAAAAAACTAAAATGGATCTAAAGTTCACGTATTTAAGTATCAACTAATATATATTGTATAATCATTTTTATGATATGGTGTCATGTCTACTGTCATGTCAGCATTAATTTTGTATGTCTTTCAATTTGTGTAAAATTGATACAATAATGTTAATTTTATGTATTTATTGATAATTTTTAAAATTCGTGGAAAAAAAACAAAAATTCGTATATTTTGGCATCAATAACCCTTTTATTTACAAAAAATGATAACAATTAATAAAATAAGTTTACTAACATAAATTCAAATAACAATGATAAATTAATTAAAATGAAAAAATCTATTAGATAATCAACCACAATCCAAATTACATCAAAGAGAAACAAATTAAAACTTAGGTCAATTATTCCTTCAATTTAGACACCAAAATTCAGCTCTTAGGACCTCTTTCAAGTGATGCTGAACTTTGGGAAGTGTTGTCACAATCTACTGAAATCAATTTTTATGTTTTGTTCTTTTCTATTTAATATGTTCTCCTATCTACCAAAACCTACTCGATAGCATTCATAACATTTATACCAGCTAACCATACTAAAAATTCAAGATAATATGAAGAAAGACAACAAATCCAACCATTAGGCATGTAAATGAAGCCAAGTTTTGAGCAACTGAGAGACAAGCGGACCTTTCCTTAACTATTAGCTCAAAGTCATTCCAAAACTTAAGTATTGTATAACGCAAGTTAAAACATTGGAAAGAATTCAATGTTTTAACTATTTAAATATAAACAGAGAATATCAACGTAAATGGAGTAAATTAGTACAGAAATCATTTGGACCTAAAAGTTTAATATTTACTTCGTCGATGAATTTTCCTCTCTATTCCTTCAATTAAAGAAAGAAATAATGGATATCCTTTACGTGCTACAAACTTTAGTAATTGGGATAGCATAATTTCCAGAGAGCAGAGGTGGCCGGCGTTCGGCAGTCGACGACAACTTGGCGGATTGAGAATTGTATTATAGGGAATAGAGATCGTGAGAGAGGCTATTCAAATTCCAACGCATTTGAAAGTTGTATTTGTATATACTATTAATATAGAATATTAAAATTAAATAATATCTAGGCGGGCTTTTAAGCCCAATAACCCCCGACTTTTTACCCCAAAGCCCGATCCACCCATTAGGCCGTTTGAGCGCTTTTAATGCCTGATTTTTTTTCGGGCTTTTATTTTCAAATTTAGTTGACAATATTTTATTATATAATTATATTTGAGCTTCAACTCTCTGTTTCAACTTGATGTCATTATTTCAGTTAATAATTTTAAACATAAACTTACCTACTAAAAAGTTATATCTGTTGAATTTGTTTTTTGTCATTAATTAGTATTTTGATTGGATTCCAAAATCTCTTAGATGTTTGATCTGCTGATATAACATAGTGCTGGTCATATATCAAGGAACAGTTTTTTATGTTTATAGGTTTAAACATAATAACCATCAGTATGGTTGTTATATACTGAAGGAAATTCAAGAGCGATCGATGTCGATCGATCGATAAGAAGACTTAATACAATGCTCTCAAGAAGAAGCGAGCGGTGATCTTGAAATGAATAACTCATGAAGAGAAGCGTTATTCAAGACTGAAGACTCAACGCTACTGTAAATAGGATGTCAAGAAAATGAGCAAGTGTCATTTTAGCAGAAGAGAAGAAGAAGCTGCTGAAAATCTACGTCAACTGAAGACTCAGAGTCAACATATTGAAGATATACGAAGTCCACTGTACTGAAGAAGCACAGCGCCAACTTTACTGAAGAGTCCAAAAGTCAACGTATTGGAGAAACACGAAATAAACCCTATTAAAGAAACACAGAATATTTTAAGGCCTTGTTGTTTGACTTCAAAAACACACGTCAGAGCAAATCTGCAGATAATCCTATTAAGGCATAGATACGTGCGCACCTATAGAGTTCTTTATGTATGGTGTTTGAGACCCGAAAAGCGATGTCGAAGATTCAAACAGAAATAATTCAAACGACAAATGGAACGGATGTGATTGGTGTTTCCTCCAGCGACATTATTCATCATTCCTCCTATAAATACCCACGAGATCCAACATTTGAAGTTTACCGGAAATGCTGAGCACACAAGTCCACAAAGCTTTCAAAGTTCATACTCGCAAACATACAAACAACGTATTTTCGAAGAAGGGAATTCCAAATGTTATCAGTAAATCCAAATATACAACTATAATTATTTACTCATGATTTTAATATACATACCTTTAATGTCTAGGCTTTACATCTGTAATATTCTATGCTTGAACATATTAAGTTGTTGCTTGTAACAACTTAATCAAAAGTTGGAAAAACCAAAACCCCCTCTATAAAACACCTGTAATAGTGTTAGAAGTAGAAGTTGGTTAGTAAGAAACGGAGAGTAAGTTGCTAAACGCAAACTTTTGTATCTAGGTTTCTCTTGCACCCGTAAGCAAGACCAATCCCAAGTAATGGATTGATTGATTTATCAGTCCGTAGACGTAGGAGCTGATATCTCCGAACAACATAAAACTAAGTGTGCTCATTTACTTTCAGTATTATGCTTTACATGTTATTGAACTGTCATCACTTAGCACAATAACACACGTAGAACAACATATTCTTTGAAACCTCCATCAGTGTTAGCAAAGGTAAAACGTAACCATCACATTCCGTACGCACATTAGTTAATAGTCCAACTAATCAACTGTTGAAGCAGTCAATATGATTGTTAACTGATGTCACTCAATACAAGACTCCACTTGATTGAACTGATAACACTTTGACTCAGTACAAGACTCCACTTAATTGAATTGATCATTAGTACTGACTAATATCAGTAACTCGACACCTACCGACTTCGAAGAATGTCAAGTCTTAATTTAAGAAAAGTTTTATTTGCCTTAACCGGTTTATCCTCCCATCTATACAGTACGACCCACTGGGACCATCAATTGGTATCGAGTCGGTTCTTCTTAAAATTCGACTCTCGTCATGGCGGTCAATGAACAAGATCCAAAACTTATATTTTTTCATATTGCTACATCTTTCTTGTGATTGAAACTAACTACAATAGGTCGATGTCATTCCCCGCCTTTGTTGTGGATAACTATGAGATTTTGAAATTCAGACTCAAAAGCTATCTCACTGCCCAACATTATCGAATGTGGGGTCCTCACAAAGGGTCTAATCATCATTAAAGAGAAGACTCTAAATGTTGGCACCAACGTAGAGAAAGAACCTGTATACGATTACAAGCTAAAAGACCGAGCTAACTTTACCTCTAAAGAAAGAAAACAAGACGAGTTCGATAATCTGGAGAATTATATAATCTCGAAATAGTTTCCAACTCCCACATTGGGAAGATAATGAAATACGAAATCGCAAAGGAGATGAGGGACGCGCTCAAGAGCCTACATGCTGGCTCATAGGAAATAAAGATTGTCAGAAGTTTGATAACTTCAAACAAAAAAAGGGAGAATTCATTGATGGTATGGAAATCGATTCACCATCATCATCAATGAGATCTCAGTCTTAAGGAAAGACAAATGCACTTAATGATAACAACCTGAAAGTCCTATGGGCACTCCCAGCTACTAACTGATTATACATTGTAGCTCTTCAGAAGAATATCGGATTTAATGAGATGTCCATTGACAAACTCTTCTCAGCACTAAAAGCTGATGAATATGACATCAGATGTATTGAAGTCATCCAAGGCTGAAGCATCTGAAGAAGAAGCTCTAGTCAGTACGTCCAAATATGCTTCCCTCAAAGCTGACAAGAGCAAGGAAACAAAAAATCCAGCCAAAGACAAAGAAGAGTGTAGAAATGACGATTTGCTGACTTAGTACACACTGATGGCTGAAAGATTTGAGAAGTTGGAAGCCCATTTGAAAAGGTACATCAAATACCAAAATAAGATAATCGACCATGATTGAAGCTGTAAAGAAAGATCTAACAAAATCGGACTGACGACTAGCCTAACCAATCCGACTACAAGGAGGATAAGTGCTTCAATTGTGAAAAGAAAGGGTACTTCAGACTCAACTGCCAGAATTGAGCTACATAAAGAAGAAAACACTCAAGGCCAAATACGATAGAAAGATGAAAGAGCGTAAGGCCATGGTCCCTGAGAAGGCCAGCTCCTCAAGTTCTTCCAACATCTCCTTCAATACTGACGATGAAAATAATGTCTAATGGTTAGAGAGGTTAGTAGCTACATGGACAACTGTATGGTCGAAATTAACAATGGCCTCGATGAATCTGAGGTAGCTTCCTTACTCTTTACTGAAAATCTATCCTAAACACTTGTATTATCTGAATAGGTATCATTATATGAGGATACTTCAGTTAAGTGGGATGAGATGGAGTAAATCATGACAAACTACAAAATGGTCAGTAGTTAGTCACCCCTCTTGGTCGAGATGAAGTTCACTACTGAGTTGAAGAAACTGGAAGAAGAACATGTTGATCAAGTCAACATGATACAAGAATTGAGAGTTGAAAGATCCCAACAAGCTAAAAAAGTCGTATAGCTAAAGTCTGAACTCACTGAAGTCAATTTGAAGTTCAGTACACTTCAGCAGAGTGAAGCTTCACTATAGGCTAAGACCAACAATCGAACGAGCATCAAAGAAGCTCGAGTCTATCCAATCGATTCGTAGATATCCATCGATCATATTCGGATTATGGTATGATCCGAGTTCGATGTGAATAGTGCATCCACCAGTGGCACCAAAACTGTTTTTGTAAAGTCTAATGAGAAGCTTAAAGTTTAAGTGACTTCACAAAATGAGACAAGACATACTAAGAAAGCCAAAGGACTTGAGTATAAATTACCGGACGTCTTGATCCTATAGCCCTAGGTCAATCGGTGATGTACTTTTAGCACAAGAATCTTGATGAGAGAAAACATATCTTTGAAAGCACCTCCAACCATGAATATGCTCCATCATATATTCCAGTCTACTACAGACATCCTCCACACAGTAAAGCTTCTTTTACACTTCCATCTAAACACACACAAACACAACAATAGCACAAGTACAAATACAACCCACCAACCAAACCAGCACAAAATCATCAGCCTCAGTCTCAGCAGCCAATGACAGTCTACATCGACTTCCAAGGAAGATAAATTCATCTTGACAAAAGCGTCAGAATCATCAGGCATATTTTGATTTCTAAATGAACCACTAAGGTGCAAGAACCCAATTCCGACTGTTTCAAGTGTGGTAAGACATGGCATTGGAAGGCTAAGTGTCCTATGCTTAAGGGTCAACATACGTCAATCGCTCTTGTAACAGAAACATGCTTGGCGACTTGTTCTATCCATTCATGGGTATTAGATCTGAGTACGACTAATCATGTTTGTTACACCTGCGAGGTTCATGCGAGACAATGCAAGTGAAGATATGGGCAACGCGAAAGTCGAGGCTATTGCGATTGGAGATGTAACTTTATGCTTTAATGGAATAGTTTTAGTTTTAAGAGATGTATTCTATGTGCCGAAGTATCGATGGAATCTTATTTTTGCTTTAAACTTTTTGTTAATGGATATTCTGTTATTTTTTTATAGTGGTGTTTATATCATGAGAAATGATGAGTTTATCTGTGGTGACACATTATACAACTTTCTTTATACTATTTCTGTTAAGCATAATGCCTATAACTAGAGTCGGCAAAATTGGCCCGACCCGATAAGCCAGCCCGGGGTACCCGGAATTGGCATCGGGTTGGGCTCGTGAAAATAGTAACCCGAAAAAAATCAGGCCTAAAAAGCCCACCCACATAGTCCATCGGGCTGACCGGGCTTTGGGGCTAAAAAGCCCGGGGTTAACGGCCTAAAAGCCTGCCCACACATTTAAAATTTTAATATTTTACATTTGATGTTTGATAATATTTGAAACTTTAAGTTTATCTTATTTACGTTGAAATTGATGTTAGACTTGTTAGTAGACTTAATTTATTTTATTTACTTTGGAATTGATGCTATTAGACGTAATTTATCTTATTTACTTTGAAATTGATGTTAGTAGATTTAATTTATTTATTGTTATCATATTTTTTTGAAATTAAAAATAATATTTTATTAAATTAAATATTGGGCGGGTTTGGCCCGGTGGCCCAGATGGGGCTGGGTTGGGCTACCATATTTTCAGTCTGATAGCATTTCGGGCCGAGCCAGTCCGACCCGTAAAACAACAAGCCCGATGGGTCGGGCCGGGCTAGCCCAACCCGCCCCTTTTGCCAGCTCTACCTATAACTATGTTACATCTACTACATCAAACCATAAGAAGAGAAAGTTTTCTTCGTAAGAGGACTAAACTTAACTTTGGCATCTTAGGTTAGGTCACATCAATCTAAATAGGATCTAGAGACTGGCTAAGAATGAAACATTAGATGAATTTACGGTTACTCTGTTCCCAGTCTGCGAATCCTTTATAGATAGTAAGATATCGACTAAGCCCTTCATGGCGAATGGGTATAGAGCCAAAGAGGTGTTGGAATTAGTTCACTCTGACCTGTGTAGACCAATGTCTACACAAGCTTATGGAGGGTACGAGTATGTTTTCACTTTCATTGACGATTACTCAAGGTACGAATACATTTACCTACTTTACCGCAAGTCTGAATGTTTTAAGAAATTCAAAGAATTTAAGGCAGAAGTGGTGATAAACGCACTTTTTACTCGTTTATTAATGTTAAATTAAGACGATTTAGATTGGTTTAAGTGCGTTTATATAGTCGATATTAATGCTTTTAGCTATTTTTGGAAGATACTGCTATCGGATTCCTCTTTGGTGTTTTGTAGGCTTATAAGATGATAATCGAAGCATGAAGCGAAGAACGAACCAAAGACGGAAAGAATCAGGGGTTAGCGGCATCCTAGCGGCCGCTAGCCCGACCGCGAGCGCCTGTGGAATCGTTCTCAGAAACTAGCGACCGACCTCGCGACCGCGAGGCCGGCCGCTAGGCAAAACGCCGCGACCGCGAGCCCTGCCCGCAAGAGACTCCGAAAAGCTTCGCACGATTTCTAGCGACCGAGCTAGCGATCGCGAGCTCGGCGCGAGGCTATCCAAACAGCGCGAACCGGCGCGAGCTCATCAAGAAACGCACTACCTGAAGCTCACGACCGAGCTAGCGACCATGAGCTCGACCACGTAGGCGAGGCGGTCGGCGAATTAGGTTTCGACTGTGTGTATATATATCCCTAAGCTTGCTCTCACGCCTCTAACCTGTTTTTGGATGATTTTCTTCAGTTTTCAATAGTTTTTCACATACTTTCACTCTAGCATTCCATTACTTTGATCTTGACATTAGATTTCCATTGTTCTACATTTATTCTACGCATTGTAATCGCTTTGGAACGTTTTGGTCCGGACGAATTCTGATTTCCCGTCTCTACTTGGGTTTGGATTCGAACCCAACCATTGTTTTTCCAACGCTACATTATAGGTTTTATCTATTTAATTTCTATTTCTTTGTTCAATTCATATTTTATTTCGATTATTATGTCTAGCTAAATTTCCATTCTAATCCTATGGTTCGTATGATTTTATCTTAAGTGTGGTGAATTCCTGCTATCTGCTATTTACCTTCCAAGCATTGATTTGTGATTCTTGGTGCTAATTTTATGTGTTAATTTTGATCAATCTTGATGCATACACGGTTGCCGATTGAATACTTGCAGCTTTAATTGTCAATCAATCTTGAATCATGTCTGAATAAGCCTTGAGTCGTAGGCGAGATAGGAACATTCAGAGGAAGCTATTCTTTGTGATCTTTTTGGAGTTGCTAATTTTCACCTAGAGACGTAATAGTAATAGGGAAAATTAGTAATCTACTGCCACAATTGTCGTAACTGAAATTTTTGGTTACATATGTGATCTTCCATCTTGTCTGGATTAAATATTGGTTAATAGGAAGCAGGATAAACATACGCTGTGGGTAGGATTAATACATCCATAGGGTTAGTCTTTCAGTCTTATTATCTATTTGAGTATTTGTTTATTTATCTTTATTTGCTTTAGTTGATCTTGACTTTGAATTTAATATTCGAAGTCCCAAAACCTTTTCCAAAACCAAGTCTGTTACTTGGATAATGATGAAGGATTAAAGAGTTAGATTCTGTATTTTTACGTTACAATCCTTGTGGATACGATACTCGACTACCCTATCTATTTGCACGTTTTCGTGTTAGAAAAAGTAGCGATCAAGTGGAGAAGTAGCTCGGTAAAAGTATCAAGTTATTGCAGTCTGATCGCGGTGGCGAATACATCAGCAACGAGATCATAGACTACATGGTGTAGTTGGGGTATACCTTAGAACCAATAGCATACTTGCTCAAAGTCAGTCGATAAGACACCTTTTGAGTTATGGTATAAGGATATGGGGTAGTCCAGCACACGTGCTGAACAAGCAGACTGACAAGTTGGAGGCTAGATTTGATGCAAGGCTATTTGTTAGATATCCTAGAGGAACGAAAGGTGGTTATTTCTACAGTCCTAAAGATCATAAGGTCGTTATTAGCATCAACACCGAATAGAAGTTGAAATCATTCTTCAAGAAATTGAAGATGATTGTACTCCACCACCGATTCCATCAAAGCTACAACATATTGCATCTAGTGGGAGGGATCGACACTAGATACTTCAAGAGATTGACTGTATAAGTGGTGCTTACCCAGCAAAGTATGCAAGAAACTGCACCACAAGTTACTGCACCCACCGTTACCATTGTGCCAGTAGCGTCTTGTCGTAGTGGGAAGGTTGTGCGATAATGCGATCGATAGATTTTCGTGGGTGAATCTTCGAATTTAATCCCAACAGAAAAATATGCTATAGTCGACCCATGGATGTACAACGAGGCGATATAAGATATAGATATGGGAGAATGAAAATCCA
Organism: Salvia rosmarinus; assembly: GCA_036937905.1. NCBI lineage: Eukaryota > Viridiplantae > Streptophyta > Magnoliopsida > Lamiales > Lamiaceae > Salvia > Salvia rosmarinus. Next base: position 7,440,592 of record CM072823.1, on the reverse strand, counting down.
CTATGGACTTAGAGATTGAGTCCATAACCGCTATGGATGTATACGAGAAGACACATCTACCAGATGGCAAGGAACCCATACGTATTAAGTGGGTATACAATAGAGATTTTGATGGAAATTTTCGACTTTTAAAGCCAAGCTCGTGGTGAAATGGTACACACAGATAGAGGGGATCCATTACAATGATACCTTTTCGCCTATAGCAAATTAGCAATGCTCAAGTCCATCGGAATTCTTCTGGCCAAAGCAGCTCACTTGAACCTAGAGGTTTGATAAATGGACGTGAAAATCACTTTCTTAAACGGTTACCTTGAGATAGGTAGATACAACTATATGTAGCAATCTAAAGGTTATGTGAAGAAAGGTGATGAGCATCTAGTGTGGAAATTTAAGAAGTCCATTTATGGACTCAAGAAGAAAATATTGAGCTTATCTCAATCCTCTTACGTTGATAATGCGATTACTCGTTTTAGCATGCAAATCTCTAATAAGAGATTGCTACCCTTCAGACATGGTGTTCCTTTATCTAAGGAGCAGTCGCCAAAGACTGCGAACGAGATAGAGAAAATGAGACATGTTCCCTACGTGTCTGCCGTAGGAAGTCTCATGTATGCGACGATGTGCACGAGTCCCGATATCTGCTATACATAGGCATAGTGATAAGATATCAGTCTAAACCTGGACAAACCCATTGGACTACGGTAAAGTATATACTCAAGTACCTGAAAATGACTTGAGACTATATGCTGGTTTAATAGGCAGACAGTCTAATCCTTTGGGTTATTCCGACTCGGATTTTCAAGTTGATCGTGATGAGAAAAAGTCTACCTCGGGCTATGTGTTCACCTTGAGAGGTGAAGTCATATCTTGGCGGAGTGCAAAGCGGTGGTGCATTGCAGACTCCACCATGGAGGCCGAATATGTGGTCACATCAGAGTCTGCTAAGGAGGCGGTAAGGCTGAAAAACTACCTCTTCGATCTTGGTATGGTACCTTGTTTGCTCAAGAATATCACAATGTTCTCCATAACTCTTGTGCAGTAGCAAACTCGAAGGAACCATGGACCCACAAGGCGACGAAACAAATAGAGAGAAGTACCATATCATACGAGAAATCGTACGACGAGGAGATGTGCTTATTGAGAAGATTGGTACTTCAGACAACCTTGATGGGAAATATGAATTTACCCATGCTCCCAATGATCTATCTTGGATGTTTAATTCTCCATGTATTGATTATAGTCTCAGCATGCTCCTATATGATTAATTACAACACATAGGGGTTATCTCGTGTTTACCTACGAATTTATGGCACAACTAATCAATGACCGACTTAAGGTTTGATTTTCTGGACTGTGACTCGGATGCCTGATCTTCAATACCGAGTGGGAGCAATCTATGGAGAACACTGTAATTTTAACCCTTATGATGAGAGTGTGATTTTCAAAAATCACTTTGAGGATAGAGATTATCTTATTCTCTTCTATCTTGTATTATAGTGCTCTACCTAAAATCTTAATATGATAGGATTCTGGCACTTCTAATTAATACAAATAATTATCTTCTTCCTTTCTAGAATAATTATCTCTTGATATCTACTAATATAAGATAATATCAATCTAGACTAGAAGATGTATTAAATAAATAATACATTAATCACAACAGAATCCAAGTAGGATCCTATAAGGGGTGGTCGAAAATATAGTAATAATAAGCCTTGATGGCCAATCCAAGGATCAAATACAAGAAATAAAGATGAGCCTACAATGAATTAATTATCTTATGTTCAGCCTAGAACATAAATTAATTTATAAACATTTATTCGTTCCACTAGAAAATAAATGCTGACTTACCCATTTATTTCCAAAGTTGAGTCAGGCTTGTACTTAGACTTACGAATCCCCGTATTTAAGATATTACACATCCAGTAATTATTTATAACACTCTGAATGCTTAAAATAATTAATCTCTTTAATTCCTTAAGTAGTGTCTCTCAACCTTATTATTGTACTTGAGCTAACTCAACCTGCAGGGTTTAGTACAATAAACCTTTTGAGCTCCTTAAGAGGATGTCATCATCTCAAACGGATACGGTGACTCGATACAGGTAACCAACATGACATACAAGTACTGACACCACCCATGATACGGAGAATCTCGGGTTATCACATGTAAGCCTCACCCATAACAAGTCAAAGTGATGGTAAGTAACTCATACTCACTTTAAACCTTATCGAGATCTAGATCAATGTAACTGTTCTTCACGACGATCAGATAAAAGAACTCATCTTATTGTGATCCATCAGTACGTCATGACGTATCAGCATAGACAAACAACCAAGTCAAGTTACTTCTTATCTATAATGCAGTCTATACCGATAACTTATCTTCAAGTTGTCTGAGCTTTGATCATTTTTATATCTTAACCAACTTAACCAATCATATAGACTTCTTTGATCTTCTACATACTGTATGATCTAACTTTTGTATGAGATAATAGGACAACATATACAATCACGTAAATAATTCAGATAGAGGATCAGAATAGTGGTAACAAGAAACATTGTATAGAAGCTTAACTAATCTGCTTTCAGTACACAAACACAACAATCTCTCACTTATACTAAAAAAACTTTTAGTATAAAATGTGTCTCCCTACTAGCTATTACAAACAAACACCATCACTTTACTTCTCTCACTTACACAAAAGTTTCATTTCCTAATTAGGGTCCATCTTGCACAATCCAAGTCCTCGAACATGCTTGTTGTAGACTATTTGCAGCAGACTATTCACTTATCAACCTTATTATTGTATTTGCGCTAACTCAACTTGCATGATTTAGTACAATAAACCTTTTTAGCTCCTTAAGGGGACGTCATCATCCTAAACGGATACGGTGACTCGATACAGTTAACTAGTATGAAATACAAGTACTACCACTACCCAAATCTGAGAGAATCTTGTATTAACACATGTAACCTTCATCCATAACAAGTCAAAGTGATAGTCAAGAACTCATACTCAATCAATGCGCTGCCAAGATACAAATCCAACAAACCTAGTGGCCTGCTCACGAAGAGCCTACCACAAATAGTCTACGACAAATACGTTCGAGGACTTGGATTACGCAAGATGAACCCCACTTGGGAAAAACTGATGTAATTTGCATCTCAGCAACCTGACATATATAAACTGATTCAATTTATCCTGACGACAATGACTCTTTGTCCAGTCTTTGTAGGGAAATCTGATTTTAACCCTCTCCCGATAATCTATCTTGGATGTTTAATTCACCATACATTGATTATATGCCTAGCATGCACCTATATAATTAATTGCAACACATAGGAGTTTTCTCATGTTTACCTGCGAATAACTCGGGGAAGAAAGGATCAAGACTCGTGCTTTGATCTTACGGACTCAGATCCGATTACCTAAACTCCAATACCGAGTGAGGACAATCTATGGAGAATGCTATAGAAATTCGCCTTCTTCCTTCTCTCAAAGTTTTCAAAAATTTCACTATTTTGGAATAGGAATTCTCGAAAATTGTAGCTTGAGGATTAGCCTTTGATTTTCTCTTTCACCTTATATTTATAATGCAAACCTAAATCCTATCATGATAGGATTTATGCATATCTAATAAATATAATAATATCATTTAAGATAGAGAGGATCAAACAGAGTCCCAGTGGGACTCTAAGAGGTAGTGGACGAAAATCTTCATAGCTCCAGGCCTGGAAGGGCCAGCCCAGAGATCAAATGCAAGGAATAAAGATGGGTCTCAAATAAATTAATTATCTTATGTTCAACCCAGAACATAAATTAATTCATGTCACTAGAGAATAAATGCTGACTTACCCCTTTATTTCCGAAGTTGAGTCGGCTTGCACTTAGACTTCACGAATCCTCGTATTTAAGATATCGTACGTCCATTAATTATTTACAGCTTTCTGACTGCTTAAAATAATGAATTACTTTAATTCCTTAAATAGTACCACTCAACCTTATTATTGTACTTGAGATAACTCAACATGCAGGGTTTAGTACAATAAACCTTTTGAGCTCCTTAAGGGGACGTCATCATCCTAAACGGATACGGTGACTCGACACAGGTAACTAGCATGACATACAAGCACTGCCACCACCGAAGATGCAGAGAATCTTGGGTTATCTCATGTAACCCTCACCCATAACAAGTCAAAGTGATGGTCAGCAACTCATGCTCACCTAATATATTATCGAGGTTTAGATCAACGTAAAGTCACCGAGATCTAGGTTCTTCACGATGGTCAGATAGAAGAACTCATCTCACTGTGATCCATCAATACGTCAGAGACGTACCAGTATAGACAAGCAACCAAGTCAAGTCACTTCTTATCTATATCAAGAACCTATACCAACAACTCGTCCTCAAGTTGTCTCGGTGTGATACTTTTATATCTCATTAAGCTTGACCAATCATACGGACTTCGTGATCTACAACACAATCGTATGATCTAACTTATATATGAGATAAAGGGACATACATATGCAATCAAGTAAACAATTGAGATAGAGATTGTAATAGGTGTAACAGAAACATTGTATACAAGCTCAACCAAAGCGCGCCCAAAGATACAAACCAACAATCTCCCACTTATACTAAAGCAAACTTTTAGTATACAATGTGTCTCCCTACTAGCCATTACAAACAACACCATCACTTTGCTTCTCCCACTTATACAAAAGTTTCCTTTCTAAGTGGGTGCCATCTACACAATCCAAGTCCTCGAACATGCTCTTCGTAGACTTTTGCGGCAGGCTCTTCGTGAATGGGTCAGCTTGGTTATCCGCAGTACCAATCTTTTCAATCAGCACTTCTCCTCGTCTAACGATTTCTCGTATGACTTGGTACTTTCTCTCTATGTGTTTCGTTGCTTTGTGGGTCCGTGGTTCCTTCGAGTTTGCCACTGCACCTGATTTATCACAGTAAACTATGATACTCTTGGGCAAACCAGTCCCACATCTAGATCCATGAGGTAGTTCTTGAACCATACAACCTCTTTACTTGACCTCAAGGCGGCTACGATTCGCTTCCATGGTGGAGTCCGCAATGCATCGCTTTGCACTCCGCCAGATACATCTCCTCCTCCCAAGGTAAACACATAGCCGAGGTAGACTTTTCTCATCACGGTTAGCTTGGAAACCGAGTTTGAATAACCCAAAGGCATTAGACTATCTCAGATGGTAAACTAGCATATAATCTCGAGTCCTTTTCGGTACTTGAGTATATGCTTTACCGCGATCAATGAGCTTGTCCGTGTTTAGATCGATATCTAGCTACTATGCCACCGATAGCAAATATCGGGTCTCGTACATAACATTGCATACATGAGACTTCCTACGGCGGAAGCATAAGGAACTTGTCTCATTTTCTCTATCTCCTTTGCGGTATAGGTGATTGCTTCCTTAGATAAAGCGAACGCCATGTCCGAAGGTAGCAATCCTTTCTTGGCGGTCGCATACTAACGAGTAATCACAATATCAATGTAAGACGCCTGAGATAAGCTCAACATTTTCCTCTTGCGATCTCGGTAAACCTTGACCCCAAGAATGTACGTTGCATCTCCTAAGTCTTTCATTTGAAACTGATCGAATAACCAACTCTTTACGTCTGATAACAACTTCACATTGTTGCCAAGTAGAAGGATGTCATCTACGTAAAGTGCAAGAAATACCACATCACCGCTGACATCTAAACGATACACGCAACTTTCGCTAGGCAACTAGGTAAATCCATATGACTTTACCACCTCGTCAAAGCGCAAATTCCATGATCGGGAAGCTTTCTTGAGTCCATAAATGGACTTCTTAAGCTTCCAAACTAGATGCTATTCACCCTTCACCACATAACCTTCGGGTTGTCAGACATAGATGTCTCTACCTTCTTCAAGGTAACCGCTTAGAAAAGTGGATTTCACATCCATTTGCCAAACCTCAAGGTTTAAGTGGATGCTATGGCCGAAGAATTTAATGGACTTGAGCATTGCTACGGCTAAAAGGTCTCATCGAAATTGATGCCCTCAATGCGAGTGTACCCTTTCGCCACAAGCCCGGCTTTAAAAGCGAAACCCTCCATCTGATCTCTCTTCCTCTTGATACTCACTTACTACCTATGGCTTCCTCGCCATCCGGTAGATGTGTCTTTCGTATACATCCATAGTCATTATGGACTCAATTTCTAAGTCCATAGGCTGTGTGCCAAGATCTTGCATCAATGTCTTGTATCGCCTCACCGTATGTCCATGGGTCGATTATTGCTCCTTTCGTTTCACGACTAAATCAAGATTCACCCATGAACATAAATCGCCTCGGGTTGACGAACAACCCTCCCACTACGACGAGGCGCCATCGGCACAATGGCAACGGTGGGTGCAAGAACTTGTGGTTCTCATCTTGCACAACTTTGGATACGAGCCACTTATACGGCCGGTATCTCCGATGGAACTCGACCCACTTCAATTTCTAGAAGTATCTCGTGTCGATCCTCCCACTGAACACGACATCTCGTATCTTTCGCTTAATCGATGGCGGAATACGATCATCTTCTAATTCTTGAAGATTAATTTCAACTTTGATTTATGGTTTTCATATAATCCTCTTCTAAGAATCGGGTATTAGTGCTAATAATGACATTACGATCCATGGGACTATAGAAATAACCACCCTTCGCTCCTCTAGGATAGCCAATAAAAAAACCTTGCATCGGATCTAGCCTCTAGCTTGTCAAAGATTCTTGTTCAAGACATGTCCCGGACTACCCCATATCCTTATGTGGTTTAAACCAGCTTCATACCAAACCACAACTCGAGCAGGGTCTTTTCGATCGACTGGATAGTACTAGATTTAGCAAGTATCGCCATTTTCTAAGGCATACCCCGTAACGAAATAGGCAATGTTGCATAACTCATCATCGATCCAACCATTTCTAAAAGAGTCCTATTTCGTCGCTCTGACACACCATTTTGCTGTGGTGTGCCCGATGTAGTGAGCTTGGAGGTAATCTCACACTGCACCAAATAGTCCATAAACTCGTTACTGAGGTATTCACCACCGCGATCAGACCGCAGTGACTTGATACTTTTACCAAGCTTCGTCTCCACTTCCGCCTTAAATTCTTTGAATTTCTCAAAGCAATCGACTTGCGTGAAAATGTATATGTATCCGCATGCCTTGAGTAATCACAATGAAAGTGATAAAATACTCGCATCTCCACGAGCTTGTGTGGACATAGGTCCACAGTGTCGAATGGACTAGCTCCAACACTTTTCGACTCTATAACCCTTCGCTTGAAGGGTCTCGATCGACATCTTTCCTTCTATCACAGATTCGCAGACCGAACGAGAATCGTGAGATCACCCAACGCCCATTCTTAGCCGCCTGGATCCTATTTAGATTGATGTGACCTAATCTAAGATGCCGAGAAATGTGGTGTCATCTTGCGAAGAAAACTTTCTCTTTTAAGGTTTGATGTAGATGCAACATAATTAAAGGTATTATGTTTGGCATAAATAGTATAAAGTTTAATTATATAAAGTGCCACCACGGATAACTTCGTTATTTCTTATGATAGAAACACAACTATAAAAACAACCGAATATCCATGAATAAATAGTTTGAACGGAAATAAGGTTCCGCCGAAACCCGCACATATAAAACGCCTTATAATTCTAAACGGTCCTATCAAAACATAAAGTAACATCTCCCGACCGCAACGGCCTCGACTTTCGCTATGCTGCCCATGGAGATCGTTATCTCGCCATCATGCAACTCCGCTTGTCCGCAGGAACCTCTGCAGGTGTAACAAACATGATCAACGCACCAGTATCTACTACCCATGAACGAGTAGAACAAGTCGCTAAACATGTTTCCACATTAAAGCAAATGGCGACCTGAGCTTGAGCTTGGGGCATTTAGCCTTCCAATGCCCTCTCACCGCACTTCAAGCATTTGCCCTTCTCATTTGGCTTTTTCAAACCGGTAGAGCCCTTGTATTACTCCCACTCTTTTCTTTAGCTTAACATCTCTTGAATTCCACTTTCCTTTTCATCTTTCGATAAAGCGGTAGTTTTTTTAGGTGCGCATTAAAGATCGTGTACCTTTGCCCATTTTATGCTCTTCCGCTACTAGATCCTCTTGCAATGAATCTAGAGTATAACTCTTATCATAAAGGACTACTCCATAACGGAAATCATCAAAAGACTTAGGCAAAGTGTTGAGGATCATATCGATTCTCGACTACGCCATCAATATATCCTCCAACCAATTCGAGCTCTCCAAGAGATTGATCATTTGCTCTACATAATCATGCACCGAATCGCTTTCCTTCATTGAACTTGACATTATTGATTTCGTCAAATTATGACAAGCGATCCCGTCCGACTCTCATACGATTTCATGAGATTTAGCTATATAGTGGTCGCATCTTCCATCTCGACGTTTGAGTTGCAGTGGACTCGCACACGATGACCAAAAGAAGGCACTTTGCCATTCTATTTGATTTGTCCCATTTCTCGTGCTCCTTGCGCCTCCTCATCGCAGATAAATCGCCTGAGGTTCGGGGACGAGGCAGTAGTGAGTATAAATAAATTTTCTTCAGAAGAAGAACAATCTCAATGTTTCGCTTCCACTCGATAAAATTTGGACCAGATAGAGGATTTTGTGTAGCATATTGATAATCTGTAAGAGACATATCCAAAAGTAATATCAACACATAAGCATACGATCGCACATAATTCGTAATAATAATATTGTAACCTTTTGATAAAACAATATTAATTGAAACCTCCAATCGCCCAAGGAATTCCACATGCAAGCCACGCGTGTGGATCGCTTTACATGAATCTCCATCAAACTAAAATATACCTTTTAGTCGCTTAATTTCAATCTATGTCAACTTATCCATACGACAAACGAAATTAATGATTGGACCTTACTAGACCACATCACTATCACAAGAAGGGAATTCATGAAGTTGTACTTGAGGTGATGTCTAAGAAATGACCACAATTTTAATGACAGTAAAATGAATTCTTAGAATTGGCATACCACCAGACCATACCGCCCAATCCAAATTCCTTTGTTTTCTCATTTTAAATCTATCTCAGAGAACTTATGAAAATCGTGATATGCAAGCCACCTGTGTGATCGCATACATGAAACTCCCACTTCAATAGATTAAAATGTTTTATTTAGAAATCTCATCTAACAAACTTATGATAAACAAGTGCAAGCAAGCCACGCTGTGGATCGTTTACTCACAAGATCACGTATCACTTTGTTTAGAGATAAAAAAGGAGGTCTCGACATTTTAATTTAAAAAAATTAATATGTCGGGTTACTTGCTTAGTCTTTTGTTTCAAAAGGTTTATCCATGCAGATCACGTATCCTAGCATGCTTTTCTATAGAACTTAACATGTAAAACATGCTCGCAGTAATTCTAAAAAAGCTTGAAAACGCGATAAACCTAGCATGCTTACTATGCGCATCCAATCACGAAAACATATAATATGTTTATCACGTAATTTAAACATACATAGCATGCTTCTCGCATAATTTAAACATCCACGACATGCTTTAAACGATAAAAATAAAATAAATTGCTCATCGCGCCCACTGTGGATCCCAGATTTTGCCTAATTTATTACATAAATTTGCAAAGTCTGATCTTCAAAATCTCAAAACGCCTCGCGTGCACGGCACGGACCGGATTAAATCAAAACTCGATTTGGGCAAAACCGAAAACGGGTCAAACAAATGGATCGGGCGAACCGGTCAAGCTCGAACCGGGTCAAAAAACCGATATGGGCTAAAAATCGGTCGTGGCAAAACTGGCTGGGTCGGCCCAAAATGAACTGGTCGGGTCAAGATAAAGGAGTCATGGGCTGCGGCGTTAGTGTTGGATTTGTATATCGAAGCGGTTTGGTTGAGCTTGTATACAATGTTTCCTCGTTACCACTATTACAATCTCCTATCTCGAATTGAATACTTGATTGCATATATCGTGTCCCCTTATCTCATATATAAGTTAGATTACGATTGTGTAGAAGATCACGTAAGTGCGTATGATTGGTCAAGCTTAATGAGATATAAAAGTTTCACGGTGAGACAACTTGAGGACGAGTTGTCGGATAGTCGCGTATAGATAAGAAGTGACTTGACTTGGTTGCTTGTTCATGCCGGCACGTCTACGACGTATTGATGGATCACAATGAGATGTGTTCTTCTATCTCGACCGTCGTGAAGAACCAAGATCTCGGTGACTTACGATGATCTAAAACTCGATAAGGTATTAGATGAGCATGAAAGGTCGACCATCACTTTGACTTATTATGGGTGAGGGTTATATGTTCTAACCCAATATTCTCGTCATGGGTGGTGGCAAGGTGCTTGTATGTCATGCTAGTTATTTAGACGAGTCACCGTATCCGTTTAGGATGATGACGTCCTCTTAAGGAGCTCAAAATGTTTATTTTACTAAACCTCGCAGTTGAGTTAGCTCAAGCACAATAATAAGGTCGAGTGGTACTACTTAAGGAATTAAAGATATTAATTATTTTAAGCAAATGTAATGCTCTAAATAATTGACGGACGCTCGATATCTTAAATACGGGATTCGTAATATCTAAGTGTAAGCCCGACTCAACTTCGGTAATAAAGGGTAAGTCAAGATTTATTCTCTAGTGACATGAATAAATGTTTATAAATTAATTTATGTTCGGACTGAACATAAGATAATTAATTTATTTGAGGCCCATCTTTATTCCTTGCATTTGATCCCTGGGCTGGCCCATCCAGGCCCGTAGCTTGGAAGGAAAATAGGCACCTACTTTCTCTACATGACAAGGATTTGATTCTCTTTATCCTATAAGGATATAATTATATTTATGGGATATGCATAGATCCTTTCCATATAGGATTATGGTAATAATCCTTTCCATATAGATTATGGTAATTTCCATATGGGATTATGGTAATTTCCATAAAGGATTATGGTAATTTCCATATGGGATTATGGTAATTTCCTTATGGGATTAAGGTAGTGCATTATAAATATGAGGTAAGAGATAGAATCAAAGTTAATCCACTCATCGACTAACATTATTTTCGAGAATCACAAGAACATTGTGAGGATTTTTCGAGAGTTAGTAGAGAGCATTGGGTTTTTTCCAAGCATTCTCCATAGATCATCCTCACCGACGTTGGAGATTGGGTAACCGGACACATCCGTAAGGTCAAAGCATGAGTCTCGATCCATTCCGCCCGACAGATTCAAAGGTAAACACGAGAAAACCCCACGTGTTGCAATTAATTATATAGCTGCATGCTAGGTATATAATCAATGTATGGTGAATTAGACATCCAAGATAGATCCTCGGGGCGAGGGCTAAACCTAGGTTTTCCCTACAATTGGTATCAGAGCCTGGTGTTTGGTATGATTTTGTGATGATTCTTGGTATTGTTTTACATGTCATTTTCTATGGTTTGTCCTATTTATGCCGTCGTTGTGATTAGTATTTATCGATTCGGACTTACTTGCTCGTCTCGATGTTTTGTAGGAAAATGGCATAAAATAGGATGAATTGGATCTGCCAAGGATTATATATTATTGAAGATCATTTCGACAGGAGTTCGTAGGTGCAAACGGTTCAGAATCGGAGTTCGAGCGAAGGAGAACGGGTCGAACGACCAAAGTCGCAAGACGGCACCCGTCGCATGGCCACGCGCCCGCCGCGCACGCCGCGACACGCCGCCTCGCCCGGCCTCGGCCACCCAATAAGGCAGCGAAGCGACGCAGGCGCTCACGTCTTCTCCGGCGCTAAGGCGAACGGGCGCTCACACGCCCAATGCCCTGTAGCCTCGCTCGCCCGTCCGGCCGATCACGGCAGCGCCTCGCCCAGCTATCTTCAGCCGGTCTTGGCCGCCAGCGCCCATTATTCACGCACGCCCGCCCAGCATACGGCTTCGCCCAACTCTGCGCCCGACGCCGCGCCTCGCCCAGCGACCGCGCCCTCAAGCGCCTACCGCCAGCCTAATCGCCAGCGCCTTCGAAAGGCCATTCGCCATTGGCGCCATTGCGCGTCCTCAGCGTCGCCCGGGCCAGCGCCCAGCACCCATCACGGCGTCCGGCGCTGGAACAGCGCCCGCAGCGCCCTTCGCGCCGCCCAGCGCCGCGCTCCTCGCTGGCGCCTCGCCCGTCCGCCCGGCATACGCACGCCTGCCGCCGCCCAGCGCCAGCCAACCGCCAGCCTTCATTGCCTCCGGTGTTTGGTCGAGTCCCTGCTGCCCCTCACGCAAGCTTCAGCCATCGGCCGCTTCGCTACATTCTTCGTCCGTGCTGCATTTATTCGAGACTTCGTCGTCCGGCAACAGAGCTGCGTCGCGTACGCGCTTTATTAATATATATATATGCGTGTTAAGTCACGGTGAAAGGTCTTCGCTTTTTGGTTTCTCTTTTCCGGCTGAGCGTTTTTTCACCATTCTTCCGAGAGCTTTTCGACTACAACAACGGATAAATCTTTGTTTTAATTCTTGCATTCAAATAAATCATAGTTTTAATTTCGTTTCTTTATTTCCTGATTGAATGTTTAGTCTAGCAATTAATCTTTTGGATTCATCATTTTGTCGGACCAATTTCACAAAGATATTGCTTTATGATTTTATTCGATTCAATTCATAGTAATGATGGATTGTTTAATATCGCTTTGATTTATATTGCTTTGATTTATTTCATGTTCTTGTTAGATGATTGTTGATTATGTTTTATTTGCAATTAGATTTCGATTAGGGATTGACAAACCCCTATGAATAATAGAATTGCATATGCTATTTACCGCTTTCATAGTTCAACTAGGGATTGACAACCCTGGTTTAGATTTATCGCTTTATTAGTTTAGCTGGGATTGACAACCCCAGCCTAGGATCATTGTTTATTTCTCCGTATTTCAATTCCGCATGTTTCAAACCCACATTTGGCATTAGAGTGTTTAGGATTTAATTGCTTTACGTATGCGACACGAACAATAAGCCCGTTAAGTTTTCCTCGAGAGACGACTAGGGTTAGCTTTCCCTATTACAACACTCATTCGATTGTGAGTCAATTAAGAGTATACTTTTGATTGAAACAAATTTTGGCGCCGTTGTCGGGAAACTTTAAGCGATTGTTTGTGTTGTTTGTTTTCGTGTTTCTTTTCTTTCATTTGGTTATTTTTCCCACAGTGCGTGTAATTTTTTTGTTGTTGTTGGTGTCTCATGTGTCTGGGGTTACCAGTGAAGACGAGTATGGTCGGACAGCCGGGGGAGAAAGTTCGTCGTATTGGGCAAATTCTGCTGCGAACGAGGGCCCGGCTATTCTCGAGAGATCCGTCGGGGCCGAGCAGCTAGCCTACAATCCATACCGGGATCAACCACCTCCACCGCACTATGAGGATCACGCTTATGATCCCAAGCGGGACCAACCACCTCCACAAGACTATGAGGATCAAGCCTCCAATGCCTCACTGGAGCAACCATATCCTCCACCTCGCATGAGTACCCACAACAACCACCTCCACCTCGGTACTCATATTCTCAAAAGCTGAGCCTCCACAACCCGACTCGGGAAGGTGGGAACCACAACATGATTATGGAGGGTGTGATCCACATCGACCACAGCCTCCACAAAGAACAAAGGGTACGACCATCGCAGGAGTATTTTACTCCACCACACCCATCACCACCTCAAAGGTATCCGCTGGACGCAATGGAAGCGTAAGTGTTTCGGACTCACCACAAACGGTCGGATGTCGACGACACCAAAATCAGTGCTTGCAAGCAAAATTAGAAATGATGTCGAAAAGCTGAGACGAGTTACTTCAACAAGATCTGATAGGGAGCCTCAAGCTCACCCTATGAGGCTCAAAGCGACCATCGACCATCGAGTTCGCCTTTGGATGATAGAGACGACTCTTGGCGCTTAGAGGAACAAATGGGATGATTCATCGCTAAGTATTTTGAGTATCAACGGCAACTTGCAATGAGGGAACTTCCAAACCAATCCGGTCAGTCCAAAGTAGTCACTATTCTAGTAAGTGACCCAATTATTGAGAATGGGGTGGGAGAGATATCGACGAGTTCTGCAGTGAGGAGGTGGAAATTGATGAAGAATGGAGTACGTGAGGATGAGGAGCAAAATCGAGCCACAAGGAAGTTGATACCGGGCGATCGAGGAAGAGTGGGTGTGCGGTTGCAAGCATGCTAAAGCCCACTGGAGAGTTGATTGCACTACCTCAACAATTGGAGTACGGATCCCGAGAGGAGGACAAATCGAGGACAAAGGTTGAGGTGACATCAATTATTTGTCAACATCCTAATTCACCAAAGTATTGTACTTTGGGAATTGAAATTATTTATTTTATTTTGGAGAATAGGATGTTCGACTTGAGCTTAAATTGTGCATTACTTGTTTCTTTCATCGTCCTCTATGCTTATATGGTTCATACCGATGCTTTCGCCGAGATGGTATTCCTGCAGTGAAGGACTATGGATAGTCCGTTGTTAATCGGTTTACGTCGTGCTCACGACGTTAACCGAGTGCTCCGTGGGAGGCAAACCACGCTTTGGCTTTGTTTTCTTTTCTTTCTTTTCGTTTGGTTTCGTTGTTCTTCGATCATTTGTTGTCGAGTTTGTTTTGCTCGGATCCGAAAATCGCCGCCGTAGACGAAGCCGTGATGCTCCAACTCTACATCGCACATTCATCGATTATCAGGGAAGTATCATCCTCTATCGTTATTTTGAGCTTTTAATGTTTTGAGCACTAGGGACGAGGCTCGATTTAAAATGTGCGGGGATGTTTACTCGGTTTTGTATGCGTGATGTATTGTTTTATTGCTTAATAGCGTGCCTTGTGCTTATTTTGATTGTTTGGACGTAGGCTTTGTCTATCGAGTAATTTAGGATCTTGATTTGTCTGTTGAACTCTCGTGGTATTGGTCATCTTGATTTTGAATTTCCGAAACTTTTGGTGATATATGATTTAAGTATAATGTGAATTGACGAGGCTGTGATTGATAGAAAATGAATAGGGAAAATTGATGTGATTTGTCCGGCTAATGTTAGGGGAGTGTTAACATTGTAGTTTACCTATATACTGCTTCTATTAAAAAAAGTGTGAAAAGAGTAGAAAAGAAGGAGAATGAAAACTCCAATAAGTTGTTGAGATTGTTGAAATGGAGGATGAGATTATGTCCTCTTTCGTGAATTGAGAAATGGACATGGAAACCACGTTAGGAGACTCGAGTTCATCGAGAGTGCACCTTTCGAATATTATTCCAAAATCTGTTAAAACATTCTTTTGCTTTATAAAAGAAACTTATTGCTAAAGGCGACCACATTAGTTAGTTCATTCTAACGGAGCAGATATTACCTTTTTATTTATTGGAAGTCAATTGCCGTTCTTGATTTATTTCACATTATCTTTGAATTAGTAAACACCAAGTATGGGGAAGTGCAATAAGGTTTGATTGATTAGAATAAGAGTAAAGTTGCATGAGTTATTTTAGACTCTTATTAGTATAGACTTTGCTTGAGGACAAGCAAAGGGATAAGTGTGGGGAGTTGTTTGGTATGATTTTGTGATGATTCTTGGTATTGTTTTACGTGTCATTTCTATGGTTTGTCCTATTTATGCGTCGTTGTGATTAGTATTTATCGATTCAACTTACTTGTTCGTCTCGATGTTTTGTAGGAAAATGGCATAAAATAAGATGAATTGGATCTGCCAAGGATCATATATTATTGAAAGCATTTCGACAAGAGTTCAGAGGTGCAAACGGTTCGTAAATCGGAGTTCGACGAAGGAAGCGGGTCGAACGACCAAAAGTCGGCAAGACGGCGTCCCGTCAGATGGCAGCGCGCCCGCCGACGCCGCCGACATGCCCTCGCCCGCGCCCGGTATCGGCCACCAGCCCGCCCATCCGGCGGCGCGCAATTTCCTCCGCGCTCAAGCGCGAACCGGCGCCACACGCCAGTGCCGGCCAGCCGCCCTGCCCGTCTGCGGCCCGGCCAGCGCAGCCTCCCAGCCTTCATTTCAGCCCGGCCGCGCCGCGCGCCCATTCTTCGCGCCCACAGGTTCCGCAGCGCCCATACGCGCTCGCCCAACTCGCGCCCAGCGCCGCGTACCTACGCGCGCGTGATCTCGCGCCTCCAGCGCGCTATCGCCAGCGCCTTGTCGGCCTTGCGCTCCCGAGTCGCCATGCGGCGCCTGCATAGCGTTACTCCAGCGTCATGCGCCCGGCACCCGCGCGCGTCCGGAGTTGGAACCAGCGCCCGCATAGCGCTCTTCCACGTCGCCACAAAGACGCGCCTCGGCGATGCCTCGCCCGTGGCCAAGCTTTGCCCGCGCACGCCGCCCGGCGCCTACCGCCAACCGACAGCGCCATTTCCTATGTCCGGCGTTTGGTCGAGTCCGCGCTGCCTCACGCAAGCTTCAGCCATCGGCGCTTCGCTACATTGCGTCCGCGCTGTGCATTTGTTCCGAGACTTCGTGCGTCCAGCTTTGCGCTTTATTAATATATATATATGCGTGTTGTTAGTCACAATGAAAGGTCTTCGATTTTTGGTTTCTCTTTCATGTTGGGCCTTTGTTCTTCACCATTCTTCCGAGAGCTTTTCGACTACAACAACAGATAAATCTTTGTTTTAATTCTTGCATTCGGATAAATCATAGTTTTAATTCTGTTTTCTTTATTTAGGATTGAATGTTTAGTCTAGCAATTAATGCTTTTGGATTCATCATTTTGTCGGACCAATTTCACAAGATTATTGCTTTATGATTTTTATTCGATTCAATTCATAGTGGCGATGGATTGTTTTTATATCGCTTTGATTTATATTGCTTTGATTTATTTCATGTTCTTGTTAGATGATTGTTGATTATGTTTTTATTTGCAATTAGATTTAGATTAGGGATTGACAAACCCTATGAATAATAGAATTGCATATGCTTTTATTCTTGCTTTTTATTTATCGCTTTCATAGTTCAACTAGGGATCGACAACCCGGTTTAGATTTATCGCTTTATTAGTTTAGCTGGGATCGACAAACCCCTAGCCTAGGATCGCTGTTTTATTCTCCGTATTTGATTCCGCATGTTTCAAACCCCTGCTGGCATTAGAGTGTTTAGGATTTAATTGCTTTACGTGCGACACCGAACAATAAGCCTCGTTAAGTTTTCCTGAGAGAGGCGACTAAGGTTAGCTTTCCTATTACAACACCTCATTCGATTGTGAGTCAATTAAGAGTATACTTTTGATTGAAACACACGGGATCGATATCTTGGCTCAGCTGGATTAATTCCGTTTGATTATTACGCGCAATATATTAATTGTTGAACATGTGCTCATCGCGGCTCGTTTTATTTTGTCGATTTTGTTTTCACCACGAGAAAATCCGTGGTTAGATTAGATTTATTTTTCTATAAATCTTATCTCGTAAAAGTAAAACGAAGACGAAAGCAACCAGATCGAGACGACGGAAAACGGTCGACATACAGTGCGGCGCGACGGCACGCAGCGCGCAGACGGCGCCAGACGCGCCGCGACGGTGGCCGAGCCTGCATCCGCTTTTTCAGCCCGAATCCTGTTTTGATGAGTCCGTCCGTGCCCGTGCACGCGAGGCCCGCTTTAGAATCGGTCCGCGCCGCACGTGAGGCCGTTCAAGATTATAAAGATCCGTACTTTGCAATTCTATGTAATAGATTAGGCGGAAAGTCGTGATTCACAGTGAGGCCACGATGAACGCTTTTTATTTTATTTTTATCATTCATTGCATGTCGTGGATGTCTAAATTATGCGAGAGCATGCTATGTATGTTTAAATTACGCTGACAAACCTTTAAGTGTTTCGTAATCAGCGCATAGTAAGCATGCTAGGTTTATCGCGTTTTCAAGCATATTTTAGAATTTCGCGAGCATGTTTTACATGTCGAGTTCTATAGAAAACATGCCAGGATTACGTGATCTGCATGGATGTTGTTGAAAATATTTCTTTTGATGTGAATATACTATACATGAGTGCACGTAATCAACAAGTAATATCACGGAGTATTCGAGATCGAATCCACGTGGAAATGCACTTTTTAAATCCACGAGATTGCAATTTTGCAAAATAAAGGGAGATGGACGAACCGATACGAACTAGAATAAAACACCAAATAATGAAATTAAAATGACTTGCACAAATGAAGTGGACGGTGACACGGAAAACTAGGAGATTACCGTTATCAAGGTGAAAGCAGACTTGATTTCTCGATTCCACCCATGCTCTTTTCTAAATATTGCTACAAAGATTATCTCGCATTATCACTATGACATGAACTTCTTTCGATTCTTAGTATTTTCCCAAATCTAAGATTATATTCTATAGATCCAGTCCATATATTCCTATATCGAAGCTGCTTAGAATATCATTACTAATCCATTCATATTTGCCACGCAAAGGTAAATGCATATTCCTATGCTATTTACACACATAACATTAAATCATGTTCTTACGTCATTTATTGTTTTCCATTCTATAACAACTTCCAAAGAATTATAGAACTACGATCCGACTAATGGTGATCAATCACAGTGAGATAAAACAGCCCCAATAAAGCAATAGTGATGTGGCAAGACAAGCGTAGAAGCTGCGTTAGATTCTGCGAGCATGGGTTTCCTCAAAAATCAAATCATAAAGGTTTAGCTCATAGCGAGTTGTTTAACAATATTGAAAAAGCAACAGCCATAACAGTTAACAAGGTTTAAGAAAAGATAAAGAAATTAGTTATCGAATCGTATGCAAGCTCTTGGATAAATCGTCTCTTCCGGTGACTTCCTTCCAAGAATTCGCACCTTCTTCCTTACTCCAAATGTTCTCTATCTCTGTAACTCTCCAAAATGTCGATATCCACCCCTCCGATTGTTGCCAACTCCTTTTAATAACAACCTCCTGCGCCTTTTGACTGACAGGTTTGTACTGCCGGTAGCTGCCCCTCGATCCTTTTCTTTTGATTAGCTGCGGACGCAGAGCGTGTCTCTTTCATTTCTTTGTAGCCACCGCCACGTGGCCGTGGTCCCGCCGATTTTTCTTGAGAATTAACCCGGACTTTCCATGCTACTTGACTTCCTTCCGTAAGCGCGGCTCGGATTTCGCTTACTTCGAGCCCGGCTCGCTTACGGGCTTTATTTTGCCAGCGAGTCCGACCTTACTTTCTGAACACGAGCTCATCCATACTTGCGAGCTGGGCTTCCGTCATGAGCTCGACTGCGTTTACAAGCTCGCTTGACTTTCAATCTTAATGAGGAGTTCGAACACTTGCGCCAGAGCTCACGCGACTGGGCTTCGAGCTCGGCTCTTCGCTTCGAGCTCGCACTCGAGGTCGTCTTCATACTTGTGAACTTTCCAATCTTTGAGCTCGCGAGGATGCGAGCTCGGCCCTCTCTTTTCTCCTGGGTTTGGTTCCACTTACAAACTCGTGATTTGAGCTCAGGCGTCACTTTTCGGGCGTTGATTTCGTCTTAGTAGCCGACTCTGTCCCGCATTTTTCAAGATTACTCGTTGGTCCTTCCTCTTACATCGGGTCAAGCTCGCTCACGAGCTCGGCCGCAAATCTTGCTGCCGTTCTTCCCGCAACATGCTATAATTATATAAATAACGCCAAAACAACTAAAACCCTTTATTTTCATCGGACTCGATCCTTCCACACAAACACACGCAAACAAGAGAAACACAAGCAAGACAAGGACAAACAGTGACGAACATACAATAACCGAGGCTTTTATCATTAAAAGGACCTATAATAACTCTTTTACAATAGTTATCACACCCCAAACTTAGTTCATTACTCGTCCTCGGTGATGCTCTACCACAAGATACAAAAACAAATGTAGAACAAAGCGGATGCTCATAACACGGTAGAGATGATAGCTTAATCAACTAAGAATACTTTCGACGAAAAAAAAAAAAAATTTAAAACACAAGAATCAGTCATTCCTTCTCGTTGTAAATCTAATTACTCACCTCATTTTGTAAGAGTATCACACTACAATTATTAATGTACAAAGCGCATTAGCATTTACATGAATCTTCCCATGCTTGATTCTCCTTAATATGACCATATCTTGATTATCAAGTGCAGGTCTCCACAAATTCAATTTAGTCATCCCCTCTTTGCTTAACATGAGTGATATCAATAATGAATCGGTAGCTCTTTATAAAGCTTATAACGTTGGGCTCGGGTAGCGGTAGGATTATTTGGGATAATGTAGCTCGCAAACACCGGGCATCCTTACTCTTTCCTCTTTTCAACACGCTTTATAACTTCCTTCTTCTTTCCTATGGGAGATTGCTCCATTTTCTTGGTCGATTCATTTTACCGCCATAAACAACATTTCAAAGACTCTCCCTTTTTTTTTTTTTTTTTAGGCTGCACAAGAAACGCTTATTATAATATTGTCCTTATCATTAAGAGGTTACCTCTCCACCCCCAAACTTAAAACTCAACATTGTCCCCAATGTTGGAACATTATAACAAAATTGGGAGATTGATTACTTTGTAAGATCGGTGATAAGTGAACTCTAAGTAATTACTCGCCGAGGTCGAGGAATTATGGATACATAAATGAGAGTGCAGGGAATTTTATATGGTCGTTGAAAAGAAAAGTTTGTAAGCTCAAAGGGACTCTAGGAAATCATGATATACGGTGGCTAAGAAGGCACAAACGATTCAAAAGATGGCCTACATCCTATCCGTATTAATATACTCGTATAAATTGTTCGAGAACTTCAACGAAATGGAAGATAGGACTCGCACAAGAATGTAGGTCAAGTGAGGATTACTTATGCAATGGTTAACTCTTGTAAAAGCTAATATGCAAATACCCACACCATCGAGGTACTCCCTTCACTCGAATAAGGATCAAACTTAGATAAACAACGAGTCAAGAGCGATTTCCCTCTTTCAAAACAAAAATAAGAAAAACATCATCATTAAGCGGTTCCTTTGCAATCTGGCATCACCCTATTTGTCATTATAAACATCACTTGACCTCAACAAGGGCCTAACACAAACCACAAACAAACAAAAGACAAAAGAACAACGAGAACAAAAACAAAACCAAGGATTGAGTTGAGAGATCGCCGCCAACTATGCATCGGGATGACCCAGGCGTGGGAGATGCATGAGCGGTGATTGTTGCATGAAGGACTTCCTCATCGGCCGGTAAGATGCGAGCTCGTTCGACCGAGCTCCACTAGGACCGAACTTCTGCGGCGTGGGTGTGCGCGAACTTGCTGCTTCTCTTAGTGCGCCTTGAAATCCTCGTCAAGGTCTGCGGGATTTGGCCATGGGTGAACAGCCGTTTTGAAATCCGGAAAGGCGAGCGTCTGTCCGAAGATAGCGATCCCAAGAAATCCCTTTAATGCACGGTCCTGCTGCGACGGTACACCCGAGAATCGTTTGATGTCATCTTGCAAGCGGCTGAGCATGGCGTAAGGATGTTGACTTGCACCGATGAACATTTGACATATACATCGTTGTTGGATGGCGAGGCTCTTGCCTTTGGGCGAGCGGCTCGGCAGGAGGCGGCGATGCCTGGGCATTGAGAAGTCGTCGGGGCCACGAACATGGCGATGCGTTAGGGCCTTGATGTCTATGAAAGCTTTCTCGGTTGGGCGGTCTTCATTGTCATCATAGGGGACTCGGCTCTTATGCATAGGCTGGGATATCGAGGGAAGGAAAAATAACCTTCCATTCTTCTTCTTCGGCGTGCTTCCACCTCACGCCAAATTAGCGCCTACATTAACCGATCTCCCGTGAAAATGCACGGCGAGCAAAGATCCGTTCTCGAGATCTTGAAGAGTCATGGGTAGTGGGCGGGATCGGCTCTTAATGAAATGGAGCCACACATGGGCTTCAATTTTAATCTTGACGCGGCAATGGATCGGCGATCCTTGCGTGATCTGACCCATTTTGTTCCTTCTCGCGTCGGTAGCCTTAATCGTCATCGGGTCATCACCGAGGGCTCTCTTAACATTGCGGCTTCATCATCCACGGCGTTATCCGGACTATACAACTCATTGATTGTTTGGGGATAGGATTACCGACCTACTCGACCACGGTGATACTCACTCCTTGTCCGCGGAGGGTGATATTAACATAAAATTCTTTCACGGGGTCGTAACAGGTGGCGGCGGAATCGCCGTGAACTCGACCCATCTGTTTAGAAGTCGGCTCCACTGACGAGCGTAGGAGTTTCCTTATCTCGCTTGAAACCCTTCTCCATCCACAATGCTCTTGATTTTAGAGCCTTTGAAATCGATTTCAAAACCGCTCGGGCGCACTAAAACTTAGGAATGTTACGAATAGATTGATTGGCCTTAGATTTGGAGGTGTAGCTACCCTTGCTTTCTTAGTGCGAGCATCCTCGAGTTCGATTTCTTACGCAACCTTAGTTTTCCCTTCTCTCTCGGCTAACTTTTCTTTTGATGAGGCGGTGCGGTGTCCGCGAAGATTGAGGAATGGTGAAATAGCGGTGGCGATTAGAGGCTGCGATGATAATTCCTCGTCCGATATGATGAGGGTGTGTTTGGATCATTATTTGGGACTTTCACAAACTTCACAGTTACGCTTGATTGACCATGGTTGCGAAAATTTCCGGAGAGAGAAATAGACATGATGAGATCGCTATGAGGATTTTGGGAGACAGGGCGTGAGTAGTAAGAGCAATGTAGCGACAAAGGAAGAGCAAAGGGAAGTTGAGTAGTTGTGGGATATAAGCGAAGAATATGGAGCAGCTTTTTAACCCAAATAGAAAATTAATTCCCAGCCTTTCGGACCACTATTCCGCCAAAATTTTCTCTTCATCTACCATTTGCAAATCCTCTTTTGGAGCACATAAAAGCAGATTACTCGGCATATCTTACGTACCACGCACGCAATCGAACATCGGCATATCAATTTACCAAAACAACCCGACTCTTTTAATCATGTTATAGCAATTTATTTAAAACCCAAAACAAACAAGGAAGCGGGGAATAAACAAATATGTACAATCAAGTCGCGGGGCTGATCACCATGGCGACCCATGGTACCCGAGGTCGAGCATCTTTCGGGAGTGGTGAGGTCTTCTCACGACCGACCCTCGCCCCCAATAATGCTTGTGCTGCCCATTGACACGGAATTCCGACTGACTTCCCTTCTCGAAGTGTTATAGCACCATGGGGTGCTACATGAAGAAGTATAAAAGGCCGGACCGTCTTGATTTTAGTTTCCAGGAATAACCTCAACACGGGTTGAGCAAGTGCACACCTTGACCAAGCAAGAACTCCGGCGCAAGATGTTATTATCATGCCGTCTTTAGATCTCTCTTTGTACAACTTAGCATTTTCATGGCGAACCAGCGGAATTCATCCATCTCACTTAGTCAGCTAATGGAGCTTCTCCAAGAGTCGGACGATCAAAGGTTAGTTCTTAATCGCCCATAGGCTCGATGCTCTAGCTCATGGGAGGTGACAGTTTTTCCATATACTAAGCGATAGGGTGACATCCCTAATGGTGTTTTGAAAGCCGCTCAGGCCCATACCGCATCATCCAGACAGTGGACCAATTCACGCCCGGATTCACCACCTTTCTAGTATACCCTTAATCTCTCATTGAAAGCTCCGCCACCATCTGCTCCGGATGGTGTATGTGGCGATCTTATGGCTAACATTGTATTTCGCTAGTACCGAACTTATCGCCTTGTTGACAAAGTGTGCCCCTCACTAATGATCGCACGAGAGTACCAAACCGGTGAAAATGTTCTTTGCAAGAACTTGATCACCACTTTGCATCATTCGTGGTACTACATGCCTTCCACCCATTTACACGTAATCAACCGCCACCAATATGTAAAGGTTTCGAATGATGGTGAAAAGGACCCATGAAGTCGAGGCCCCATACATCAAGAGTTCAATTTCGTAATGAAATTCATTGGCATCTCATTTCGAGAGGATATGTTTCAACTCACGGCATCGATCACATCTTGCACAAAAGACGTGCATCCTTAAATAAGGTCGGCCAAAATAACCCGATCAGAGCACCTTAGTCGCCGCCCTTGCCCCGCAAAATGACCAGAGGGTGGCATGGCATCCTTCCGCACTGATTCCACTTTCATGGAACACTACCATTAATCCATCAAGACAGACATTATAAGGGCGGTCGTCCTGTAGTAATGTTTGACCTCAAAGAATCTTTTCTTTGATGGGACGAGAACTCGTGGTGTAGCATTCCACATACCGAAAATTGACAAAATCGCTGCAGTACATGGCTGCATCCCGTGATGCATGCTCATTAGTTGCTCATCCGGGAACATGTCTCAATCTCGGCGCGAGTGATTCTCCTTCGGATGTAATCGGACAAATGATCCGCCACTGATTTTCTCCTTTCCTATCTCTTATTTCCGATCAAAATTTGCAGAGCAATATCCACCGACAACCGCGGTTTCAGATCTTCTTCTGACAAGATACCGATAGTTGCATGATCCGTAGATTATCACTTTTGTTCCTACGAGGTAAGCTCGAACTTTCACGTGCAAAACCATGACTAGCGCCCTTTTCGTCAGTGGTATAATTTATCTAGGCTTCCACCTGGTCTTACTTGCATAGATTCGAGTGGAATATCTTCCTCAAGCTGACCCAAAGACGGCCCTACAAAAAAAATCACTGCATCGCACATCACCTCGGGCGATGTCCACCCGCCCAACACCATCGTTGTTACAAGAGCTCGCTTCAAGACTTCGAATGCCTTAAAACACTCAGAGTGAAGTCGAATCAGGTTTTGCTCCAGAAGGCACATAGAGGCTTAGCTATCTTTGAGAAACTTTATAAACCTTCCAGAGAAACCCGCATGTCCCAAGAAGCTCGCACTCTTTTACAAGAGTGGAGGTGGAAGTTTGTCTATTACTCGATCTTTGCTTTGTCCACTTCGATCCCTTCTTTGATATGTGGTGACCCAAACGATGCCTTCGCACCATGAAGTGGCACTTTTCCCGCTTTAAACTGCTGGGTTGTTTCAACGCCGTAACTTTCTCCAAATTACTTAGGCATATCCCATAGGTGTCCCAAGACGGAGAAGTCATCCATGAAGATTTCTACGATTTTCCACCATATCCGAGAATATGGCCATCATGCAACGCCGAATGTTGCAGAGCATTACAGAGCCCAAAAGGCATTCTTCTAAATGCGAAAGTGCCATAAGGAGTGAAGGTGGTTTTGTGATCATCACGCAATGGCAATTTGGTGATAACCGAAATAACCATCGAGGAAGCAGAACTCCTTACCGCCAGTTTATCCAAGATCTCGATCCATGAATGGTAGAGAAATGATCCTTCGGTTGTCGTGTTTAGCTTCAGAGTCAACAGCACACGCCATCCTCGTTATCACCCGCTGGGATCCTGCCTATCGATCGCTTGAAACCACCGTGACTCGCCTTTTAGGAACACACCAACTGGCTCACCCACGAGCTATCCGAAATCGATATATGATTCCGCATCCACCATTTGATAACTTCTTTCTTTAGTACCTCTTTCATCGCTGGATCGAGACGTCAGGCGATGTTCTCATGGAAGGCTGGCAATCTTCCAGAATATTTTATGCATGCATTGTGGACGGCCGATCCTCAGTATATCAGCAATTGACCATCCAATAGCTCGCCAGATTTTACAAACCAGTAGCAAGGCTTCTTCCCGATCGGGCTGAGAATAGAGGAGATAATTACGGGAGGGTTCCTCGCCAGATATGCATATTTGAGATGGTTCGCAAAGTCTTTAGGATTAACACCGAGGTCTGGATTGATGGTTTGGGTTCGAGCTACCCTATCTACGAGCCCCATGATCTCGAATTCGACCGAGCCGAAGTGAAACTAGACATTTTCTTTGAGATGCTCGACAACCTCGCTTTCTCCAACCTCTACGAGTTCGCATAAGCTTCGCCATTAACTCCGAATGCATGCGATGCTCAGATTGTATCCGCGACGACCGCTCCATGACTTGACACGAGCATTCCTCCACTTCGTCCGGATACTTCATAGCATTGAAAACATTGAAGGTAACCTTCCGATCATTTACCCTCATGGGAGCTCGCCTTCCGAACATCAATTAGGGTTCTTCCAGCTTGCAAACGGGACGTCCCAAAATGATTGGCACCTCGTGATCGCTTCATAATCCAAGATAATGAAGTTCGCGAGAAAGATGAATGTGTCCACTTTACTAATACATATTGATTTTTCCTTCGAGGGCCAAGATCGGTCCGCCACCTGCAGTCACCGCTTGTGGGCCTCGCTCTACCTATCGAGCTTTTAAATATGAGAGCGGCATCAAATTTATGTTGTCTCGGGTCACATAATGACTTGACCGCGCGTCGCGTCTCAATCGAGCATGGAATTGTAAAGCTCGGATCTTTCAACTTGGGAGAACTTGCTTTTAGCATCGTACTTCTACTTTCGACGTGCCACCGTTAGAACTGTCACCAGTACGCTCTCTTCTTGGTGATGTCCTTCAAGAACTTACATAGTTCGCATTTGTTCAACGCTTCTACAAAGGGATGTTGATATGTAATTGCTCGAGACATCAAGGAATCTTGAACCTGGGTATCTCGCTTCTCTTCAACCTTTTCGAAAAGGAGTGGTGGACGATACACCACTGTCCAGTAGGTTTGTAAGCGGATTTGTCTGCTGCAGCGCCCTGCAGTGCGAGCCGCCGATTTTCCTGTAGCGACGCGTTGTTACTTGTTGAGGACTCGCCTTTCTTTCGGTCCTGTCGCGCCGGTTCCCGTGATCGCTTTCCAACTTCATAACGTGAGCAATTTAATGCTCTTTATCTTTTGGATTCTCATGTCACTGGCAAATTCCAAGAGGTGGTTTTAATCTCATGCTAATTGTCGATCGACTTCCAAATTCCAGTCAATGAAGTGGATTGCCTCGCATATTCGAATCTGTTTAGCCATGTATTCCTTCATCAAGGTTTTATAGTCTGGTACGCTAGGTTTATTGCCGCTTGGTTGGTAATTTTGTGGATATGTGTTTCTCAAAATTTCCACCACTATTTAATCCGACCGCTACCCCATGAGAAATTAGATGTTGTCCACTCCGGTATCAGTATGCCTGAATAAGTGGTTGTTCCTCGTCCATTCGATTTCCCGATAATAGATCGGCATTGGGTTTGCTGGCAACTCAGGTATGCCCTTCTCCGACATATTACGCCCGCTCGTATATGATGGTAGCTGACCTCTGGACTACCTGATCGGCTGCACCTGGATTAGGTACTTGCAATCCTTTTAACATGTTACCATGGATGCTACTGGAAGTACGCCGTCAGGCATCAACCTCAACACACCAGATGATTTCTTTCCTATTGGCGCCGAGAATTTGACCATTGGCAATTGTTATCGATCCTTTCCAATATCTCGTATGCTTCGTTGTAGACTCGAAAGAATAGTCCATTTCGGAGGCATCAAGCACCAACGAATGTGCGATCGAGACCTAGAGAAGTCTCCGTTGAATCAAGTGGGAATGCCTGATGAGGACATTTCGTAGCATTCCTTATATCGCTCCCAAGCTCCGCACACCGACTCTTCGTATTCATCTGAAACTGACATGATGTCGTTCCGAATCTTGCGTTCCGGTGGGAATTTGTCAAAATTTTTCACGAGCTCGTCCATGAGGTGATGGAATTTGATGGAAGACCGCTTCGACCATGCTTTGCAGCGATCTCGTAGGCGAAAAAGGAATAACGAAGTCTGGCGCTCCGTGAACACCGGTAGCTTAAATGAGTCTGACCTCCGAAATGATCAAGGTGGAGATGTGGATCCTCCAGTGGCTTGACCACTAAATTGCCCCAATCGCTTGGAGCTCACGAAACATGACCGGAGCTTGATGATGGTTGACCCACCTCGGTCTTGTAATTCCTGGATTAGTTCGCAAATGCCGTGTCTAGCGATAACTGCCTTTCCCGATCATCGCGATCAATGAAGCATTCATGCCGTTGTATGCCTCTCTCCTCGCCTGCGGCCATCTCGGCTTATGCGTCACTGCGAACTGATTCGTGGCGCCCTTTCTCTGAAGGTGCGTCAATCTCGGATCTAATCTGTGGGTCACTTGCGCTTGCCTTGATAAACCACAATCCGAACCCGTCATTCACGCAAAAGGTAATGACCGAGTGTAGTCACGTAACTGAAAACGAAATTTCAATCTAGAATTTATAATTGCGGCCCAGACACGGCGCCAAAACTTGTTGTTGAAAATATTTCTTTTGATGTGAATATACTATGCATAGTGCACGTAATCAACAAGTAATATCACGGAAGTATTCGAGATCGAATCCAGAAATGCACTTTTAAATCACGTAGATTGCAATTTTGCAAAATAAAGGGAGATGGGAATGACTCGAACTAGAATAAAACACCAGTACGAAATTAAAATGACTTGCACGTGTGGAACGCACGTGAAAACTAGGAGATTACACGTTATCAAGGTGAAAGCAGACTTGATTTCTGATTCCACCATCTCTTTTCTAAATATTGCTTGATTATCTCTGCTTATCACTATGACATGAACTTCTTTGATTCTTAGTATTTTCCAATCTAAGATTATATTCTATAGATCCATCCATATATTCCTATATCGAGCTCTAGAATATCATTACTAATCCATTCATATTTGCACGCAAGGTAAATGCATATTCTATGTCTATTTACACATAACATTAAAATCATGTTCTTACGTCTATTGTTTTCCATTCTATAACAACTTCCAGGCAATTATAGAACTACGATCGACTAATGGTGATCAATCACAGTGAGATAAAACAGCCCCATAAAGCAATAGTGATGTGGAAGAGGATGAAGCTGCGTTAGATTCCATGAGCATGGTTTCTCAAAAATCAAATCATAAAGGTTTAGCTCATAGGTTGTTTAACAATATTGAAAAAGCAACAGCCATAAGCAGTTAACAAGGTTTAAGAAAAGATAAAGAAATTAGTTATCGAATAGATGTAAGCTCTTGGATCATCGTCTCTTGAGTGACTTCTTCCAGAATTCGCACCTAACTTCTTCTCCAAATGTTCTCTATCTCTGTAACTCTCCAAAATGTGATATCCCCCTCCGAGTTGTTGCCAACTCCTTTTAATAACAACCTCCTGCGCTTTAGGTCAGACAGACCGCCGCCTGCTCTCTGATCCTTTTCTTTTTGATTAGCTCTGGATCGAGCGGTGTCTTTTCATTCTTGAGCCACCGCCCGTGGCGTGGTCCGATTTCTTCTTGAATTAACCCGGACTTTCCATGCTACTGTCCTTCCCGTAAGCGCGGCCGGTTGCTTTACCGAGCTCGGCCACGGCTTTATTTTGCCACAGTCCGACCTTACTTCGAACACGAGCTCATCCATACTTGCCGTGGGCTTCCGTCATGAGCTCATTGCGTTTACAAGCTCGCTTGACTTTCAATCTTAATGAGGAGTTGAACACTCGCCCGGTCAGATCGCCTCGAGCTCGGCTTCTTGCTCAGAGCTCGCCTCGAGTCGCCTTCATCTTGTGAACTTTCCAATCTTTGAGCTCGGGAGCGAGCTCAGGCCTACTCTCTTTCTCCCTGGGTTTGGTTCCCTTACAAACTCGTGATTTGAGCTCAGGCGTCACTTTTCCGGGCGTTGATTTCGTCTTAGTAGCCGACACTGTCCCTTTTTAGCATTACTCGTTGGTCCTTTCACATCTTGAAGTCAAGCTCGCTCACGAGCTCGGCCGCATCTATTGCCGTTCTTCACGCAACATGCTATAATTATATAAATAACGGCTCAAAACAACTAAAACCCTTTATTTTCATCGGACTCGATCCTTCTCAAACCACGCAAACAAAGAAACACGAAGCAAGACAAGGACAAAGCATGACGGATACATACAACCGAGGCTTTTATCATTAAAAGGACCTATAATAACTCTTTTACAAAGTTATCAATGGACAAACCTTTGAATAAAAAGACTAAAGCAAACCGACAAATTAATTTTTAAATTAAATGTCAAGACCTCCACTTTTGATCTCTAAACAAAGTGAGACGACCGTGAGTAAACGCCCACACGCGGCTTGCTTTGCACTGCTTATCATAAGTTTGTTAGATGAGATTTCTAAATAAAACATTTTAAATCTATTGAGAGTGGGAGTTTCATGTGTAAACGCCCACACGCTGGCTTGCATTGCGATTTTCATAAGTTCTCTAGAGATAGATATAAAAAGATAACAAAAGAATTCGAATTGAAGCGTATGGTCCAAGTGAGTATGCAATTCTAAGAATTCTTCTCGTTAAAAATGTGGTCAATTGCTTAGACATCACCTCAAGTACAACTTCCCGCCAAGTCCCTTGCGATAGTGATGTGGTCAGTAGGTCCAATCATTAATTTCATTTGTCATAAGGATAAG
Source organism: Salvia rosmarinus (assembly GCA_036937905.1). NCBI lineage: Eukaryota > Viridiplantae > Streptophyta > Magnoliopsida > Lamiales > Lamiaceae > Salvia > Salvia rosmarinus. The sequence continues at coordinate 7,410,095 of CM072823.1, read as the reverse complement.
TCGACATGGATTGAAATTAAACACTAAAAGGTATATTTTAGTCCGTCGAGGGTTCATGTAAACGCCCACACGCGTGGCTTGTATGTGGAATTCCTGGCGATGGAGGTTTCAATTAATATTGTTTTATCAAAAGGTTACAATATTATTGTTACGATTATTGCGATCGATGCTTATGTGTTTACATTATCGCTTCTGATATGTCTCTTACCGATTATCAATATGCTAAAAAACCGTTATCCGTCCAAATTTTATCGAGTGGAAACGAAACATGGAATATGTTCTTATCCAAGAACACATGTTTGTTCTCACTACTCCTAAACCCGATGCCTTATCGACGATCGACTAAATGAGCACAGAGTCAAGCTGATTTCGAATAAGTCAAACAATACGGCTAAATGCTATATGATGACTACGATGTCCAAAGGTTTGCGGTACGCAAAGATCGATCGATGGTAGACGCTGACCGACATTTGGTCAAGTCTCGAGAGTAAGTTTGGGCGATCGGATCGGACGATCCGCCCACACAATGAGAGAAATCTTGGCGTGTAAGATGGAAGAAGGTAGTTCGGGTCCATGAACATGTCTCCCACATGACTCATCTCATGGATAGTCTTGATCGGTTGGGAGGAGGTATTGACGGCGAAGCCAAGGTCGATATCATCCTCAATACACTGCCCAAGTCTTTTGAGAACTTTCGCGTGAATGCGATCATGAGCAAGACCGAGTTTACACTTAGTCAGTTGCTTAATGATCTCGTTGCTGCGGAAGGAGTTATGGGAAAAGGAGCACATGCTAGCACATCTAAGGGCCCAAAATTTTCATCGCAAAATGGAAATAGAAAAAGGGGTGCCAAAGGTGGTAGAGGCAAGGCAAATAGTGGGAGTAATGGGAACAAGAACATGGTTGCCACCGGAGGCTTGAAGAAGCCAAAGGAGAAGGGCAAGTGCTTCAAGTGCGGTAAGACGGGCATTGGAAGGCCAGTGCCCCATGCTCAAGGCTCAAGGTACGCTGCTTGCTTTAATAACTAAACATGTTTAGCGACTTGTTCTACCCATTCTTGGGTAGTAGATACGCGCAAATCGATCATGTTTGTTACACCTTCGCGGGTTCCTCGCGACAAGGGAGTCGTTTGATGGCGAGATAACGATCTCCATGGGCAACGCGGCGAAAGTCGTTGCAGGTTGGAGATGTTTCTTTATGTTTTGGGACAACGCTTTAGTTTTGAAAGACGCTTTATATGTGCCGATTTTCGGGAACCTTGTTTGTTTGAATTATTTACTCATGGATATTCTCGTTATTTTTGATAGTGGTGTTTCTATCATAAGAAATGACGGGTTATTTGTGTCGGGCACTTTATATAATTCGCTTTATACTATTTCTCAAAACATAATACCTATAACTATATCAGATCTTCATCAAACCCTAAAAGAAAGTTTTCTTGCAAGATGACTCTACTTTTCTCTCGGCATCTTAGATTAGGTCACATCAATCTAAATAGGATCCAAAGACCGCTAAGAATGGAGCGTTGGGTGATCTCACTGTTACTCCGCTCCCGATCTGCGAATCCTCAGATGAAGGTAAGATGTCGATCGCACCGGACAAAGCGAAGGGTTATAGAGCCAAAGAAATGTTGAGTTAGTCCATTCGACTGTGTGGACCAATGTCCACACAAGCTCGTGGAGGGTACGAGTATTTTGTCACTTTCATCGACGACATTTCAGGTACGGATACATATACCGCTTCACCGCAAGTCCGAATGCTTTGAGAAATTCAAAGAGTTTAAGGCGGAAGTGGAGACGGTTAGGTAAAGTATCAAGTCATCATGGTCTCGATCGCGGTGGCGAATACCTCAAGAACGAGTTTATGGACTATCTAGTGAAGTGTGGGATTACCTCCCAACAAGATTTCACCGGCACACCACAACAAAATGGTGTGTCGAGCGAAGAAATAGACTCTTTTGGAAATGGTTAGATCTATGATGAGTTATGCTACATCGCCTATTTCGCTTACGGGGATATGCCTTAGAGGGCGGCATACTTGCTAAATCTAGTACCGCCCAAGTCACCGAAAAGACCCTTCGAGTTGTGGTTTGGCGCAAGCCCGCTTTAAGCCACATAAGGATATGGGGCGATCCGACACATGTGTCAACAAGAAGGCGACAAGTTGGAGGCTAGATCCGACGCAAAGGCGCTTATCGGCTATCCTAGAGGAACGAAGGTGGTTTATTCTATAGTCCTATGATCGAAGGTCATTATTAAGACTAATGCCCGATTTTAGAAGAGGACTACATGAAAATCATAAGTCCAAAGTTGAAATCATTCTTCAAGAATTAGAAGATGATGCGATTCCACCACCGACAGGCAAAGGTGCGAGATGTCGAGTCAGTGGGAGGGATCGACACCGATACTTCAAGAAATTGAAGTGGGTCGAGTTCCACCGGAGATACCGACCGCACAAGTGGTACCTACACAAAGAAGTTGTGCAAGTTAGAGAACCACAAGTATCTGCACCCACCGCTGCTATTGTGCCTGTAGAACCTCGTCAGAGTGGGAGGGTTGTTCGTCAACCCGAGCGATTTATGTTCGTGGGTGAATCTTCGATTTGGTCCCAAAGCAGACGAACATGTAATAATCGACCCATGGACATACAAGGAGGCGATACAAGATATTGATGCAAGATCATGGCGGACTACTATGGACTTAGAAATGAGTCCATAACGGCTATGGATGTATATGAAAAGACACCTCTACCGGATGGCAAGGAAGCCATAGGTAGTAAGTGGATATACAAGAGGGAAGAGATTCGATGGAGAGGTTTCGCTTTTAAAGCCGTGCTTGTGTAAAGGTACACTCAGATTGAGGGCATCGATTTCGATGAGACCTTTCGCCAGTAGCAATGCTCAAGTCCATCGTAATTCTTCTAGCCATAGCAACCCACTTGAACCTAGAGGTTTGGCAAATGGATGTTAAAACCGCTTTTCTAAACGGTTACCTTGAGGAAGGTAGAGACATCTATATGCAAAGAACCCAAGGTTATGTGGTAAAGGGTGAAGAGCATCTAGTATGGAAGCTTAAGAAGTCCATTTACGGACTTAAGCTGCCTCCCGATCATGGAACTTACGCTTTGACGAGGTGGTAAAGTCCTATGGATTTACCCAGCTTGCTCAGCGAGAGTTGTGTGTATCGGTTAGATGTCAACGGTGATGTGGTATTTCTTGCACTTTATGTAGATGACATCCTTCTAGTTGGCAACAACGTGAAGTCGTTATCGATCGTAAAGAGTTGGTTATCCGATCGCTTCAAATGAAAGACCTAGGAGATGCAACGTACATTCTTGGGATCAAGGTTTACCGAGATCGCAAGAAGAAAATGTTGAGCTTATCTCGGGCGCCTTACATTGATATCGTGATTACTAGTTTTAGTATGCGCACCGCCAAGAAAGGATTGCTACCTTTCGCACATGGCGCCCTTTATTTAAAACGCAGCACCCGCGATCGCAAAGGAGATAGAGGAAATGAGACAAGTTCCTGCACGCTCGCCGTGGGAAGTCTCATGTACGCAATGCTATGCACGAGACCCGACATCTATGCTATGCGGTAGTATAGTAGCTAGATATCGATCTAACCACGGACAAGCTCATTGGATCGCGAAGAAGCATATACTCAAGTACCGAAAGGACTCGAGATTATAAAGCTAGTTTACCATGCGAGATAGTCTAATGCCTTGGGTTATACTGCACTGGATTTCCAAGTCGACCGTAATGAGAAAAAGTCAACCTCGGGCTATGTGTTTACCTTGGGAGGTGGAGCCGATCCCCAAGGAGTGCAAAGCAATGATGCATTGCGGACTCTACCATGGAAGCCGAATATGTAGCCGCCTGGAGGCTTCTAAGGAGGTATGGTTCAAGAACTACCTCATGGATCTAGATGTGGTACCGGTTTGCCCAAGAGTATCATAGTTTATCGTGATAACTCGGGTGCGATGCAAACTTCGAAGGAACCACGGACCCACAAGGCGACTAAACACATAGAGAAAGTACCATGTCATACGAGAAATCGTTAGACGAGGGACGTCTTGATTGAAAAGATTGATACGACGGAAAATCTAGCGGATCCATTCACGAAGAGCTGCCGCAAAAGTCTACGATGGACACGTTAGAGGGCTCGATTATGCTGATGGCACCCACTTAGAAAAGAAACTTTTGTATAAGTGGGAGAAGCAAAGTGATGGTTATTTGTAATAGCTAGTAGAAAGACACATTGTATACTAAAGTTTGCTTTAGTATAAGTGGAGATTGTTGGATTTGTATAACCAAAGCGGTATGGTTGAGCTTGTATACAATGTTTCTCGTTACCACTATTACAATCTCCTATCTCGATTTGAATACTTGATTGCATATATCCGTGTCCCTTATCTCATATATAAGTTAGATCATACGATGTGTAGAAGATCACGTAAGTCCGTATGATTGGTCGAGCTTAATGAGATATAAAAGTTTCACACCGAGACGACTTAAGGACGAGTTGTCGGTTTGAGGCCGCAGATAGATAAGTGACTTGACTTAGTTGCTTGTCTATCTTTGATGCCGTCGCCTCGACGTATTGAAGGATCACGATGAGATGAGTTCTTCTTCTTCGACCGTCGTGAAGAACCAAGATCTCGGTGACTTCGATGATCTAAACCTCGATAAGGTATTAGGTGAGTATGAGTTCTCGACCATCACTTTGACTTGTTATGAGTGAGGGTTATATGTTCTAACCCAAGATTCTCCGCGTCTTGGGTGGTGGCGCGTCTTGTATGTCACGCTAGTTATCTCAGATGTCAGTCACCGTATCCGTTAAGGATGATGACGCCTCTTAAGGAGCTCAAAGGTTTATTGTACTAAACCCCGCAGTTGAGTTAGCTCAAGTACAATAATAAGGTTGAGTGGTACTACTTAAGAAATAAAGTTATTAATCGTTTAGCGGTCGATTGCTATAAATGATTAATGGACGTTCGATATCTTAAATACGGGATTCAGTAATGTCTAAGTGCAAGCCCGACTCAACTTCGGTAATAAAGGGGTAAGTCAACATTCTTTCTCTAGTGGCATGATCGAATGTTTATAAATTAATTTATGTTCGGGCCGAACATAAGATAATTAATTTATTTGAGGCCCATCTTTATTCCTTGATTTGATCCACAGGTCGGCCCATCCAAAGTTCGTAGTAATCGAGGAAAATCGTTCTCCCTATTGCTCAATTGGCAAGATTTTATTCTCTTTATCCACATGGATATAATTATATTTATGGTATATGCATAGATCCTTTCCATATAAGATTATGGTAATAATCTTGAGAGTATGGAAATAATCCTAAGAGTATGGAAATAATCCCAAGAGTATGGTAATATTCCATATAGATTATGGTAATATTCCATATAGGATTATGGTAATATTCCATATAGGATTAAGGTAGTGCATTATAAATATAAGGTATGAGATAATGTCTGAGCTAATGCTCACATATTAACAAGAAGAATTTTCGCCATCTCACCTTTTTGAGAGAAAATTTTCGTGAGCTTTGATGAGAGCAAGGGTGATTTTCCCAGTGCATTCTCCATAGCTCGTCCCTCACCGACGTTGGAGATTGGGCAATCGGATCACGCCCGGAAGGTCAAAGCACGAGTCTCGACCGCTCAATCCGCTCATCCCGCTCGATCCACCTCGATGCATCCAAAGGTAAACACGAGAAAAACCCAACGTGTTGCTATTAATTATATAGACGCATGCTAGGATTATAATCAATGTATGGTGAATTAAACACTCAAGATGGATCCTCGGCGAGGTTAACACACGCTTCCTACAATCGAGGTATTCGCCACCGCGATCGCATCATAGCGACTTGATACTCTTACCTAGCTTCGCTCCACTTCCGCCTTAAACTCTTTGAATTTCTCAAAGCATTCGGACTTCGGTGAGCGGTATACGTATCCGCACTCTTGAGTAATCGCCAATGAAAGTGACAAAATACTGCACCCTCCACGAGCTTGTGTGGACATCGGTCCACACAGTCAAAACGGACTAACTCCAACATTTCTTTGGCTCTATAACCCTTCGCTTTTGGGTCTGGTCGACATCTTACCTTCTATACAGATTCGCAGATTGGGAACCAGAGTAACCGTGAGATTACCCAACGCCCATTCTTAGCCGATCTTTGGATCCTATTTAGATTGATGTGACCTAATCTAAGATGCCGAGAAAAGTGGTGTCATCTTCAAGAAAACTTTCTTTTTAGGGTTTGTAGAAGATGCAACATAGTTATAGGTATTATGTTTTGCAAAAATAGTATAAAGCTTAATTATATAAAGTGCCAACACGTATAACTTCGCTATTTCTTATGATAGAAACACCACTATCAAAAATAACGAATATCCATGAGTAAATAATTTCAAACGAAACAAGGTTCCACCGAAATCCGCACATATAAAACGCCTTTCAAAACTAAAACTGTTGTCCCAAAACATAAAGAAACATCTCCAACTCGCAATCGCCTCGACTTTACGCGCTGCCCATGGAGATCGTTATCTCCCATTAGCTAGCTCCCTTGTCCGCAGAACCCTCAGGTGTAACAAACATGATCGATCGCGACTGTGTGTCACTACCCAAGAACGGGTAGAACAAGTAGCTAAACATGTTTCACATTAAAGCAAGCGGCGCACTCGAGCCTCGAGCATAGGGCACTTAGCCTTCCAATGCCCGGGCCTGCCGCACTTGAAGCACTCTTGCCCTCTCCTCGCTTCTTCAAGCCTCCCATGACAGCCCATGTTCTTGCTCCCATTACTCCCACTATTTCCTCGCTTCTACCACCTTTGGTGCCCTTTTCTTTCCCATTTTGCAACGGAAAATTTGGGCCCTTAGATGTGCTAGCAAGAGCATGTGCCCTTTTCCCATAACTCCTTCCGCAGCCACGAGATCATTAAGCAACCGACTAAGTGTAAACTCGGTCTTGCTCATGATCGCATTTACGTAAGTTCTCAAAAGACTTGGGCGTGTATTGAGGATGATATCGACCTTGGCCGCCGTCAATACCTCCTCCCAACCGATCAAGAGTATCCATGAGATGAGTCATGTAGGAGACATGTTCATGGACCGAACTTCCTTCTTCCATCTTACACGCCAAGATTTCTTTCATTGTGTGGGCGATCGTCTCGATCCGATCGCCCAAACTTACCTCGAGACTTGACCAAATATCGTCGCGTCTACCATCGATCGATGCGGCACTGCAAGCCTTTGGACATAGTAGTCATCATATAGCATTTAGCCATATTGTTTGACTTATTCTAAAGTCTACTTGACTCTCGCTCATTAGTCGACGCTCGATAGTGGCATCGGGTTTAGGAGTAGTGAGAACAAACATGTGTTCTTCAAATGATAAGAACATATTCCATGTTTCATTTCCACTCGATAAAATTTGGACCGGATAACGGATTTTGTGCGAGCATATTGATAATCGGTATAAGAGACATATCCGAAAAGATAATGAAAACACATAAGCATACGATCGCACATAATTGTGAACAATAATATTGTAACCTTTTGATAAAACAATATTAATTGAACCTCCAATCGCCCAAGGAATTCCACATGCAAGCCACGCGTGTGGACGCTACACATGAACCCCTCGACTGCACTAAAATATACCTTTAGTCGCTTAATTTCAATCCATGTCAACTTATCCTTATGACAAATGAAATTAATGATTGGACCTTACTAGACCACATCACTATCGCAAGAAGGGACTTCGCGGGAAGTTGTACTTGAGGTGATGTCTAAGCAATGACCACATTTTTAACAGCAGAAAATGAATTCTTAGAATTGGCATACTCACTTGGACCATACCGCTTCCAATTCAAATTCTTTTGTTATCTCATTTTAAATCTATCTCTAGAGAACTTATGAAAATCGCACATGCAAGCCACGCGGCGTGTGGATCGCTACACATGAAACTCCCACTTCTCAATAGATTTAAAAGTTTTATTTAGAAATCTCATCTAACAAACTTATGATAAACAAAGGCAAGCAAGCCACGCGGGTGATCGCCACTCACAAAGCGCCTCACTTTGTTTAGAGATCAAAAAGTGGAGGTCTTGACATTTTAATTTAAAAAATTAATATGTCGGGTTACTTGCTTAGTCTTTTTATTCAAAAGGTTTGTCCATGCAGATCACGTAATCCTAGCAAACTTTTCTATAGAACTCAACATGTAAAACATGCTCAGTAATTCTAAAATATGCTTGATAAACGCGATAAAGCTAGCATGCTTACTATGCGCATCCAATTACGTAAAACACTTAAAGGTTTGTCAACGTAATATAAACATACATAGCATGCTACCGCATAATTTAAACATCCACGACATGCATATGAACGATTAAATAAAATAAAACGCTCATCGGGCCTCAATCGTGAAACCCTGACATTCTCGCCTAATCTATTACATAGATTTGCAAAGCATGCAATTAAACTTGAACGGGCCTCGCGTGCGGGCACGGACCGGATTCGCCAACGGCCTCGCGTACGGGCACGGATCGAAAAACCGGGTTGGCCGAAAAATGGGTACGGGCCGGTCGGCCCAATCTTGGGCCGCCGCTAGGGCAAAGCCCGCCGCGCCCGCCTCGCCGCCGCCCGCTTGCTCCTCGCGGGCTTCCTCGGATCGCTAAACGACCGCGACCGACGAGCACCGTGCGTGTACCACGGCCGAAGCGCCGACGCCGCCGCCAGCCGTCGAAAAACTCGCGACCGCGACTGCGCTATGGCGCCGGGTGTCTCACGCGCGAGCGCGCGTCGCCGCCTGCCCTCGCAATCGCCTCGCGATCGCGAGGCTCGCCGCGAAACCGCCCGAGGACACCATGAGACTGTTTTTCCCCATCGCCTCGCTTTTCGTGCTTGTCTCGTTCTTCTTTACGTATAAGATTTACGTAAAATAAATCTAATCTAACCACGGATTTTCTCGTGGTGAAAACAAAACCCAACAAAAACAAAAACGAGCCACGATGAATCCACGATTCACAATTAATAAACGCACGTAATAATCAAACGCGAATTAATCCAACGAGCCAAGATATCGATCCCGTGCTCGATACCAATTGTAGGGAAAACTAGGTTTAGCCTCGCCCGAGGATATATCTTGGATATTTAATTCACCATACATTGATTATATTCCTAGCACGCGTCTATATAATTAATTGCAACACGCTGGGGTTTTTCTCGTGTTTACCTTTGGTCGTCGAGGTGGATCGAACGATGAACGGATCGGTCGGAACGAACGATCGACTCGTGCTGACACCTTCGACTGTATCCGGTTACCCAATCTCCAACGCCGAGTGAGGACGAGCTATGGAGAATGCACCGAAAATCACCCAAGCTCTCACAATTTTCGAGAATATCACAACGATGATGGACGAAAATTATGCTCTATAATGAAGCTTTAACACAGACATTATCTCATACCTTATATTTATAATGCACTACCTTAATCCCATATGGAAATTACCATAATCCTATATGAAAATTACCATAATTCTTTATGGAAATTACCATACTCCCGTGATTATTACCATACTCCCGTGATTATTACCATAATCTTATATGGAAAGGATCTATGCATATACCATAAATATAATAATATCCTTGTAGGATAAAGAGAATAAAATCTTTCCTTTGAGAGCTATAGGGCGCGATTTCCACAAAGCTTACAGGTCCGACGGGCCACCAGGATCAAATGCAAGGAATAAAGATGGGCCTCAAATAAATTAATTATCTTATGTTCACCAGTAACATAAATTAATTTATAAACATTTATTCATGCCACTAGAGAATAAATGTCGACTTACCCTTTATTACCGAAGTTGAGTCGGGCTTGCACTTAGACATTACGAATCCCGTATTTAAGATATCGAACGTCCATTAATTATTTATAGCAATCGATCGCTTAAAATAATTAATATCTTTAATTCCTAAGCGGTACCACTCAACCTTATTATTGTACTTGAGCTAACTCAACCTGCGGGGTTTAGTACAATAAACCCTTTGAGCTCCTTAAGGGACGCCATCATCCTAAACGGATACGGTGACTCGACATGATAACTAGCGTGACATACAAGATCGCCACCACCCAAGATGCGGAGAATCTGGGTTAGAACATATAACCCTCACCCATAACAAGTTAAAGTGATGGTCAAGAACTCATACTCACCTAATACCTTATCGAGGTTTAGATCATCGTAAGTCACCGAGATCTTGGTTCTTCACGACGGTCGATAGAAGAACACATCTCACCGTGATCCTTCAATACGTCGAGACGCATCAAAGATGAACAAGTAACTAAGTCAAGTCACTTCTTATCTATACCGCGAGCCTATACCGACAACTCGTCCTCAAGTTGTCTCACCAGAAACTTTTATATCTCATTAAACGACCAATCATACTGACTTCGTGATCTTCTACACATCGTATGATCTAACTTATATATGAGATAAGGGACACGATATATGCAATCAAGTATTCAAATCGATAGGAGATTGTAATAGTGGTAACAGAAACATTGTATACAAGCTCAACCAAACCGCTTTGATATTAATTCAATCAGCGGTGGCTGGAGAGGCCGCCGCGACGAGCTTACTGGAGTTGGGGCATGGAGCACCGAACGAACGCCCATCGCGCGTTGGAACATCGTGGAGGCGTGTGGGTCGAGCGTTGGGAAAATCCAGCGTTGGACGGAACTGCCGAGTAATGGCGCGCGGACGATGCTGGATGTGCGGCTAGAGGTGCAGCGTTGGGCGCTGGCCTTCAGCGTCAGACGGACACGGGCTAGCGTCGGATGGGCAGGATGCATAGCGCTAGTCGTGCGACGGGTGAAGCGACCGCCGCCGGCCAGGGCGTCGTCGCGGTGTGGCGTGAGGCGGCGAGAGTGGGACGAGGTGGAGCGGACGCTGGGACTGAGCGTCGATCGGGTCGGGTGAATGCGCTGGATGTATGCACGACGGGGCACACTGGGCACAGATAGCTGGTGCGCCAGACGGGCGCTGTCGAGGCGATAAGTGCAGCGTGCGTGACTTTGATGATTCATTTTGTTCTCCCTCGTCTGAACTCCGAATGGAGATCCGTTTGCGCTTATGGAATCCTATCGAGATGCTCTTAAATATACTTCAACTCTTGATAGATCCATTTCATCCTATTTACTGCCTTTTTCTACAAAACATCGAAACAAACCAAATACGTTCGAATCGATAAATACTGATCAAAACAACGGCAGAAATATAACAAATCATAGAAAACGACATGCATAAAGATATGAAGAATAAGCACAAAATCATACTAAACACTACTAACTGCCACGATCAACTTACATCCTATTAGACCAGAACGTGGTCCAAAACGTGCAGTCGAAGGCCTCTCAACTCCTATATAAGAGAGGTAGATCGACAGCAGTCACACGCAACTCTTGAAGAAATCACTGAAGACTTGTTCCTATCTTTGAGTAAGTTTTTATAACATTTTCGATAACACAAGAGTTTTAACTTCTAATTATTTTAGAAGTGTGTCTGTTTTTATACACGAGCGTTGTGAGGAAGTCTTTTTTATTTGCATAGATAGTTTTGACTCAAAGTGTCCGACTTTATCTTTTGATAAAGTAGTGCGTTTTTGTAAAGTTCACTATATACTTATAGTGGATAATATCGCCATAGATTGACATCTACAAATTATAATTTTAATCTGTAGAAAAGTTTTACATTTGGTGTTCTTAAGTTTTTAATTTCGCTGTTTTACTCTGTGTATGGATAACAGTCTACATAACATTTCCGTGTTTACGCGGAGCTACACTTTCATCTTCTTTGGCTGCGAAGCCGTCAATGGTGTTTGGTGCAATGTCAAAAATTAGCTGAATCTTATTAGAAGACTCTCCACTGTACTAGTACTATAAAGTGGTTGGATCATGAGAAGATATGATGCCAACTATCCTTCAAAAAGCTAGTCGGATTGTGCTCATGTCCACGGTTAATCAAATTTGGAAATTGCGCAATGCAACGGTATTTGAAATGTAACACTCCGATTTTATTTTGTTGCAAATATTAGTTCATGAGAAAAAAAAATCCAATTTAATTAAATAAGAGAACATTAATTAAGCCACTGAATGGCTTAACAAATGATTTTTTTATGTGCAATAACGTGAGCAATGAGTTGGATTTTCAAAATAATGTTTTGATTTTGTTTTTAAATTTTCATGCTCACAGTACGTGGAAGCTTTTTTGACTACTTTTTTGTATTAACCCGAAAAATTTAAAACTATAATTGGTGATGCTTAGACCAATTATTTGTAGTAGTTAGTTCTTAATTATGTTTAAGGAAACCAATGAAACGAATTAGAATCGATTCGGAGATTGAATACTAAAGAAATCAAAACCGATAACTAGTCCGAGTAGGATTAGGGTTTTCCGAGTAGCTTCGAACATAGAATGAAAGATCGAGAATGAATCTCCACGAACAGATTTCATTTTTAGAATCCTCACACGAAAACATGTGAGAATGCTAAGAATGAGAATTTTCTAGCATACTTGCCAGTCGGTCTTAAAACACTATTTACGAGCGGAACAACTTCCAGTCCGTGCTAATCATAATAAATAGTGATAACAACCAAAATCATGAAGGAATAATTTATTATGAATTTAGAAGTTATAAGAATCAATTTCTGAAGGGAATTCCTGAAGAACTTAACCGAACGCCGGGTAAAATATACCGGGAAAACCCTAAATTGATCCGAACGACCCGAAACTCGAACCGAGGGTCTAAATAAATAAAATATGCTTTATAAGACTCAAATTATTTATGAAGGCTCAAAAATTCAATAGAATTTTGAATGGGCATATTTTTAATCGCCGAACGCCGTTTTTCCGCGATAACTCAGAATTGACTTATCGAACGACGTCCGAACTTCGTGAAATTTTTATGAACATTAAAATAAGTCTTTTAAAGGCTATTTAATAAGATAGAACCTTAAGGTTCCGAGAAATCGATCGAAAGTGCGTTAAAACTTAAAGAGTCGGTATTAACATACCAAAACGGGTAATTTGACCAATCCACCTCCTAACTACCACCAAGACCACTCCAAAATGGGCAATGACAGCCATTAGGTCTTTCATTACAGTAGAGAGACGTTCAAGGGCAGACCATTTCACCTTACACACTTTTTCTCTCATTTTCAAATTTCTCTCAACACTTTTCAAACCTCAAGCTCTAAATCCTCCATCCCCAACCTCTCCCACACTCAAATAATCCTTCTAAGACCATAGGAAGGTAATATTCATCATCCTCTTCCATCCTAATGGAGTGGAATATTTATTTTGAATTTTTGGGTTTAAAAACCCTAGTTTGCTCCCCATTTATTTTCGTGACTTTAGAGCATCCAAATGCTCTTGAGCCATGAATGAAAAATGCTTAGAATGCTGTTATAAGGCTACTGTAAAAATTTCATAATTTTTGGAGCATGTTTATATTTTTTCGATTTATGCTTTATTTATTTTTAAATATGCCAAATCATGATTTTGTGAATATTATTTGATATTGTTGCTTGCTAATGTATTATAAGCATGTTGTATAAATATCATAATTTTCCAGAATACTTTTGAAAATTATTTGTAAAAAACGTGAGTGTTGAGGCTTATTTAAGCCATGGTTTGATTTTTATTTTTGAAAAATAGTTGAGATATGGTGTTTAAAATATGATATGTACATCATATAAAAATCTTGGAATTTTTGAAACACATCTCCTATTTTATTTTATTTTGACCGATTATATTTATATACTTTTAGAGTATTATTTGATTTTTGTTTGTTGAAAATAGTTGAGATATGGTGTTAAAGGTATGATATGAACATCATATATTAACCTTGAATTTATTCAAACACCTCTCATATTTTTGATGAGAAAACCGTGAGCTACATTATATATATATATATATATATATAATGATTTATTTGATTTTTGTTGTTAAAAATAATAGGATATGTGATATTATGAAATATTGGTTAATGTTTGATGTTAATATTACATGTTATTGCACATATAACCATTTTGTGCAAGGTTGGAATTTATTGAATATGTATATATATACATGAAATTACCGAAATGAAATTAGGATAGAAAGCATGGGTTTAAAATTTTAATGCATGATATGGAGTGATATTTCATGTTTAGTATATGGTATAAGCATGATATAATTTTTGTGGAATTTATTGAACACCAAAGCTCACTAAATTGTGATTACCGAAAACTTTGGACAATTTTAACCTATGGTTTAAAATTTCATATGATGATATTGGGTTGATAATTAACTTCTATAGTATGATAGGAGTATAACATGATTTTATTGGAATTTATTGGATACATATGCTAATTGTTGCTAATTATCGAAAACGTAACAAAATGGCTAAGTATGAGTTTAATTCTAATGTTAAATGATGCTATGATAGTGAAATTATAAGCTTGGAATGAATGGTTGTGATTAGAGTGGATGAATGGAACACTTATGCACACTTACACAATGATTGTGTATTATGTTAGAAATTAGGGTTTTCTAATGCTTTAGTATAGTTTATGTTGTGTATGGTATTGTTTGGTATTGGATGTTTATGTTTATGTTGTACCGACAAACCGAAACCCAAACGTAAACAACATAATACTATATGTACGAGAATTCAAAAGAGAATCGACCAATTTCGATAACAAGAAGGAATTAACGAGAATCGAGTTAGACACAAATTAGGGTTTTCTATTTAATAAAAGGACACTCGAATGCGAGTTCCTAAGTTAAAAAAAAAAAAAAAGCCGAGCTACAACGTTAGTATTCAATAACGACAACCCAATACGATATTAGTTGAGCGTTAAAACAACTCGATAACGAACGACGATTATACGACATATGTAATCTCCGACGAGTTATGATAAACAAACAATGTCGTAATGTGCAAGCAAAGATTCGAACATAAGATGTCGATCATTATGTCCCAAAAGTCGAGTTAATATTTCCGAAGCACTTCTTTTGTTCTTAAGTACTTACTTACATGATAGCATGTATTCATTTGAATCAT
Organism: Salvia rosmarinus; assembly: GCA_036937905.1. NCBI lineage: Eukaryota > Viridiplantae > Streptophyta > Magnoliopsida > Lamiales > Lamiaceae > Salvia > Salvia rosmarinus. The sequence goes on along the minus strand of CM072823.1, from coordinate 7,394,969 downwards.
AAGTCAACACTCCTCTTTTGAATTATCGTGCTAATATGACAAGCCGCCAAGCATAACCTGCTAGGACGTAGCTATAATTGTTAAGTCTAGTTAGTGGCTTGAGAATATCCTAATTTACCAATCATAATTTGATTACCGATAACCTATAACGTGACAACGTTATAATAAAACTAAGGTTAAGAGTCAAGGATAGACTCGGAATATGTGATTCATAATTGAAGTTCACCTATGAACGATGAGGTAATATAGTTTGGGAATTGGGGATGTAAGATAATGAAGTTATCTTAAAACAATCGCATAAAATCATAAAGAAACCCTAATTGGGAACTTTAAAGTCGTAATTTATAGCGACCATCGATCGATAGAAAGAACCTAAGAACGACTATTTTCTTATGAAGGGTTCGATCGGGCGTGAGTTGCTTGAGGAAGGATACTCACCTGCTCATTTAGAACCACTAAGCTTTGGATTAGCAGGTGGGCTTTCTTGAAACGAAAATGTTATGCATATCTCAAAGCATGTTTTACAAAGCTTATGAAATATTATCACATGAAATGTTATTGACTGCCAAATGTTTATGTTTTGTTGTTATCTTATCAATGTGGTATGTGAATGTGTTGGTCCACCAACGTTAAAAAAGGGTAACGATCGGATCCGACTTAGTTAAGGACTAACTCGGATTGTGTACACGTGTTGTGTGTTAAGGTTAGCTACCTCGACGGTCATGGCGACTATGTGTGGTGGCCACCCATAGTGCGCGAACGAATGAATGAATGATCGATATGGAAACAACGTGAATGAAATAGTTCGACGAACGCTTTTGGAAAGCGATAAAATATTTGATAGGCGTGAGTCTTTTAACCAAAATCCTCATGCGCTATTGTGGGTAGTTAATAACTTTTGACAAAGAAAATGTTTTGTAGCAACGAGTCCACCGAGTACTTTTGACTTAGCCGCGCATTCGTTTTTGACGTGCGAGTTGAGCGAGATCGATGATGGGTGCGGTGGTGCGAGTAGCGACTATTTTGATGCTTAATTAGAAAGGTTTCTAGAACCTTGGGCATGCGTCGTCATATGCATGTCCACACGTTTAATTTTGCGCCTAACTCGATATTATAAATGTTTTGATTATAACGATTATTTCGTATTGAATTGGAGGTGGTACCTCGTGCTTTAAATTCTGCCCTAGTTGGGTTATGTTGAACCTTGAACCCTTTTGACAAGTCCTTCTACGACTTGAGTTGGTATTGGATGGTTTATCCTTTTAACCTATGTGTTATTAAGTAGTTGATTGGTTGATTGCCTTGATTAGCTATGTTTATTTCATTGCTTTATCATACCGTGACGATCCATATGATCCGTACTTCATTGGAAAGTCGGTTTCACAAAGTGGTATCGAGCACTTGTTAGCTCAAACCCAGAAACCCTTTCCTTGAATCTCGAGTTGAAAGTTGAGTCTAGAAATCGTTTAGGTTTGATCACATCGCACTCCATCGCCGTCCCTTTCAACGAGGAAGAAGGTAACTGCTTCAACTAAAGGTTGTTTTGAAATGATTGAAGTATATGAAATGTGAATTGGAATTTCAATATTGCCTTGTTGGGAAATTGAAAAATATTTGGAAAATGAAAATTTTGAAATTGAAAAGTTGTTTCAATTAACTAGTCATTAGCTTGAATGATAGTTACAAGCTTTAGGAGCTTGGTAAGTGAGTAAATGAGAATGTTTGAGTATCGCACAATGTGTCGCGATTTGTGTTCTTGTTGTATCTGAGCATGATAGAAGCATGATGTAAATGAGTATGTTTCCCCATGAGAACATAGACTCTTAAGACGCATGATCCCTTTTGCGCCAAACTTAGTATGAGAACATAAGATATCCCCAATTGAACGAAATACTAAGGAGAAACGAGAACATAGGAATCTTAAGGATCACAATCCGAATGGAATCGATGATGAGAACGCGACGAGTTTACGACGACGAAGCGATTGCTCAACTGGAGGACTACACTGCTACGAGTCCCAACCTCTCGACATGAAGAAATTCCGAACACCACGCTTGTTACCTCTATCGTGGCATATGTAAAAAGAATGAACGTATAACATTATGGTTGTGTAAAATGAAATAACGATTGGTAAGTGCATAATGAGAATGGACATGATGTGATACGATAACATGAGTAGAAATAAAGATTTCAAAACCCAATAAGCTAGGGTGACCTCGTAACGTTTACCCGAAGGCTAGACGTCGATCGTTACCCTACTCTAAGAAACCATACCGTCTCTTCCCGGAGACCCAACCATGAAAGTCGTACCATAGAATTTAGAATTTTAGGTCATAGAAGAATGTAGATTGCTATAACCTTTGTTGTATAGATGTCTTTTGTATACATATCTTCTATTAGATACACCGTTTATGTTTACCGTGTCGACCATAGTGAAACTTTCCTTTTCAGATGGCTCGGACTGTGTTCACGACTAGGCGCCTCTCCCCTCTCTGGGCTACCCCCGAGGAGGTTATCTGATCGTCTCGCTTCCTACCGATGTGCCGCGAGACGACCTTGGCGAGTTTTGGCGCACTTCACACGTCGATGGGCTGCTGACATGCCCGGTACATCGCATTATGACGGTGTACTCGCTCGATCATGAGACCGCCATCCGATCGCGAGGTTACGCCCGTGAAATATCGGCGGACTACATTTACCGGCGTTGAGAGAGCTTTGACACAGAGGCGGATCTCGCCGCTTGCTAGCCACTGAGCTATGTGTTCACGGTGTACGGAGCTGCACCACGCGGACCGTATCTCCCGCGACGGAATACACTTGGCGTGACGAGATTCCCGAGTGGCTCCATCCAGAGGTGCCTCGCTTAGCAAATGATGGACGGTGTTCTTGCTGGCGGCGGGGAGCATGTTCGAGGCGGACCTTCCCGCCCCGACACTCACCTTCCCGGTCCTACCACCGCAGATTCCATCCTCGCCATTGCCCGCCTGTGCCATCACCGCCGGTCATGCCATTTCCATCACCACCTCCATCTCGCCGGCTCCCACCACCCGACCACCGCCACCTCCGCCTCGAGCTGGACCATGATGATGTAGGATTTATGATCCCGTGACATAGCTACAGGTATAGTGAGAGAGACCGATGTCCGCCCTGCTGTTGCCCCTTTTCCGGATGATGTCTACGAGGAAGTCATGGCTGAGATCCGCCGAGACCTAGCGGCTATGGAGGAAGCCAGGCCGCTAGAGACCGAGAGCCTGGTTGTCCCGTGCCGACCAGAAGAGGAGGACCGGGAGGAAGATCCGGAGGAGGACCCGAGGAAGACCGGAGGAGGACCGGAGGAGGACCCCGAGGAAGACCCCAGGTGATATATCACCGATGACGAGATGGAGGGAGGGACAGCCCCATGCTTCCAAGATCGACTACGATGCACGGAGCCCGATCTACACTCAGGGCGACTATAGATCTAGTTCTTAGACTAGATTGTCTTTGTCTATATACTTTGTATATCTTTTGATGCATGCGAAACGATGAGTCGTTCCGACATGAACCCATTTTGATGACCACGAGGCGTGTTGATTTTTACGCACCGTGACGAGGTACAGCAGTGATGCGGTATTTGTTTTGGGCATCATACTGTACACCGGTATTTTGTAAAGTTTAAAAACATCGATGAAAGTCCTCGTGAGGCAATTGATATGATATGATGATAGCTCTTGAGAGCCTTTTGTTTTAATATGGTGTTATGTGGTATTCGATGTTGTTTTAAAATTTTCTTTTGCTACGTATATAAATACCCAATATATATATAGATACATTAACCCTGATGGATGGTATAAGACGAGATCTAATTTCGTGTGTTTATGAAGGATAGGATGCCGCCGAGAAGGAGGGATCGTGCGATAACACCGGAAAGAGAGGCCACACCACCACCACCACCACCACCACAAAGTAGACAGATCGAGGCTGCTCGTGAAAACCCGCCCACCTTCAACGGGACCGGAATCCGTGACGCCGAACTATGGATTCGGCCTGGGCGAATCTTCACTTCTCCACCGCACATCACAGAACGATTGTCATGCGTTGCCTTCCGGATGATCGCGCGCCGACTTTTGGTGGGAGGCGAAGAAAAACCCGACGGAGGAAGAACTCGAAGGTTTCTCCCGGAGGAATTCAAAGAGGAAGTGTCACGAAGTACATTCCTAAGAGTTACCGGGAAGAAAAGGAGCACGAGTTTTACAACTTGCGCGAGGAAGACCACGGTCACCGACACGACCGTGGCTTACGTGAAATGTCACGGTATGCACCTCGGTGGTCGACACCGATGAGAAGAGGACTAAGAAATTTCGGACGGGACTCGCCATGAGATCGGGGTGTCGTTGGTTGGTCACGAGATCGACTTACCGTGAGGCCCTCGATCGGGCATTGGACATCGAGGCTGCACCGCACAAGATAGAGTCGTCACTCGTCATCCCAGACTCACCAAGGAGATCGCGGGAAGAGGAAGTGGGAAGGACCCCACCAAGGGCAAGGATCCAACATCGCCGGCCGGCTGCGAGGCCATGGCGAAATAACGTGCCATCCGGGCACGGGCGGGGAATGGGCGCCCATGGTACCCGCGATCCGGCGGGAAACCAAAATTCGTGAAGCTCCCCATGTGCCCCGGGTGCCATAGGAGTCATAAGGGGCATCGCGTTCACGAATGACGGATGCTTCAGTGTGGCCAAGAGCCACTACTCCAAGGATCGCCTCGACACGCCAAGGAGGAAATGGCCGTCCGAATGTGCTGAACAAGTCCAACCGGTCCGGCTATCCAAGCTCAACCGATCCAACAACAGCCCCTGTTCGATTATCACCGAATCAACAACCATATCAACCACGGCGGCAACGACGACAACAATGGCGACAACCACAAAGAAGAAGATGCGACAATTTCCACAACCACAAAGAACAACAACAACAACAACGGCGAAGCGGCAAAAGAACCACAACAACTTTATCAAGAACAACAACCGCCGCAAAGAAGCGAGGCTCTCGCCTCAACCAGAAAGAGAGTTCCGCAAGAGCCGCGAGGAACCAAGGAAACTTGGCGGTATGGGAATACTCTCCAATTACCGTTATCCTCTTGTTTGATCTGGCGCCGCACTCTTTTATTTCTGAAGCATGCGTAGAGAACTTAGGATTAGATCCTAAACGCGCTGAACAAATCATGAGAATTTCTTCTCCAGTAGGAGGCATAAGAACGGTAACCCACATATGCTCGAACCTAGAGCTTGGACTAGGCTCACTTAAGGTCATGACAGATAACCTTCACGTCATACCTATGACGGATGTGGACATAATCCTAGGAATGGATTGGTTAACCGAACATAGTGCGACCATCCTGTGTAATGAAAGAAAAATTTCTTTCCAACACCCCGGAGAGGAATCTACCGACTTTCACGGGATCAACATGGGGAGGAGAGTTCCAATTATATCCGCACTACAAGCAAGGACGTTGCTGAACAAGACTGAGAACCATGCCTACCTCGTTTACCTCCAAGAAGAAGATCAGAATGAGAGGAGGATAGAAGACGTCCCGATCGTGAAGGAGTATCCGATGTGTTTCGAGACGAACTTAACCACCGGATTACCGCCAAACCGACGATCGAGTTCACGATCGACCTCGAACCGTGTTACGCCTTGTCAAAAGCTCCATACCGGATGGCACCAAAGGAGCTTGAGGAATTGAAGATCCAACCGCAAGAACTCTTGGGTTAGGATTCATTAGACCAGTGTGTCTCCATGGGGAGCACCTGTCCTTTTCGTGAAAAAGAAGGATGGTACACCGAGGATGTGCATAGACTATCGGGAGTTAAACAAGATAACTCTTAAGAATAAGTATCCTCGCCCGAATTGACGATCTGCTTGATCAACTTAAAGGAGCGAGTCTTTTCAAAGATAGACCTAAAGTCGGGATATCACCAATTGAGGATTCGACTAGAGGATGTACCAAAGACGGCTTTCCGTACAAGGTATGGTCATTTCGAATTCATCGTGATGCCCTTTGGACTTACAAATACCCCGACAAGATTTATGGATATTATGAGCAGGGTGTTCCACCCATACTTAGACAAATTAGTCCTAGTGTTCATAGGCGATATCCTAATATACTCTAAGAATAACCAAGAACACAAAGAGCACTTGAGAACTGTCTTACAAACGTTAAAGCGAGCAACTCTTCGCCAAGTTTAGCAAGTGTGAGTTTTGGTTAGGCGGTGACATTTTGGGTCACATTGTGTCCGCCGGGAATCAAGGTGACCCCTCAAGATTGATCTGATTCGAGAATGGGAGTCGCCAAAGAACCCGAATGAAATTCGAGCTTCTTGGGGTGGCCGGCTACTATCGAAGATTTATCGAAGGATTCTCAACGATAGCCCGACCCATGACCCAACTGTTGAGGAAAGGAATCAAGTACACACGGACCGCCGAGTGTGAGGCTAGTTTCGAGATCAAGGAGTTCTTGACGACAAGACTGTACTAGCGATGCAGGCGCGTATAAAGAATACACAATCTACACGGATGCTTCAAAGAATGGACTAGGTTGTGTACTAATGCAAGAAGGTAAGGTTATTGCTTACGCTTCAAGACAATTACGCCTACATGAGTTGAACTATCCTACGCACGACCTGGAATTAGCAGCGGTCGTACATGCTTTAAAAATATGGAGGCATCACCTTTATGGAGTTAGATGTGAGATCTATACCGACCATAAGAGCCCGAAATATTTCTTTGAGCGTAAAGATCTTAACATGAGGCAGCGTAGATGGTTAGAACTAGTGAAAGATTACGACTGTGGTATCAATTACCACCCAGGCAAGGCTAATGTTGTAGTCGATGCCTTGAGTCGTAAATCCCATCCTAGTTTGGGATGTCTCCTCAGTCATGAGGAAATACTTATAAAAGAATTTAAGAGGATGAACATCGAAGTCGTAGACCCGTCTCTGACGATAGAGGGTCATATTGCAACATTGATTGCAATCCCCACTTAAGAGTCCGAATCTTAGAAGCTCGGAGGAAGAGCAAGCTAGAGGAAATACGAGCTAAGATTAAGGACAATAACCACAAAATTTTACTGTATAACAGATAATGTTTTGTTGTATGGCGGGAGAGTGTGCGTTCGGAAGACGAAGAACTTGAGCGAAATCTTGAAGGAAGCCCATGAGACTTCTTATACCAAGACACCCCGGCAAAGCACCAAATGTACCAAGGCCTCAAGGAGAAATTTTGGTGGGATGGAATGAAGCGAGATGTGGCTTCATTTGTGGAACGATGTTTGACGTGCCAACAAGTGAAAGACTCCACCAACGAACCGTATGAAACCTTACAACCGCTAGACATACCGGAATGGAAATGGGATGATATAGCCATGGACTTTGTTACCGGGCTACCCAAATCACAAAGAGGAAATACCGCTATTTGGGTCATCATTGATCGACTGACCAAGAGCGCGCATTTCCTACCCATTCCAATAACACATGGGTCAGACAGACTAGCACAGTTGTACGTTCGAGAAGTTATCCGCCTATATGGAGTTCCAAAGACTATCACGTCTGATAGAGATTCGAAATTCACGTCCAGATTCTGGATGAGTTTACAAAAGGAACTGGGGACACGACTACATTTCAGTACCGCGTTCCATCCGCAGACGGACGGACAGTCCGAGAGGACCATTCAAACGTTGGAAGACATGCTGAGGACCGTTGTCCTCGATAGAGAAAGTTGGGAACAATCTGTTACCACTTATGGAATTAGCCTACAATAACGACTACCAAGCGACTATTGGAATGGCCCGTCATGAAGCGCTTTTACGGAAGGAAATGTCGGTCACCACTTTACCGGGATGATGTGGGAGAAAGAAGAGTGTTAGGACCGACTACGTGGGAGAAATGATTGAGATCGTGCGACGGATCCGCCAACGGATCAAGGAGGCCGGATCGACAGAAGTCGTCGCCGAGCAGCAGCGTCGCACGTAGCTACATTTTGAAGAGGAGACAAGGTCTTCTTGAAAATTTCTCCATCTAAAGGGATCGTGAGATTCGGAATCGAAGGAAGTTGCGACCACGTTTCATAGGACCCTATGAAATTACGGAGAGAATAGGACCGGTGACATAGACTTGCATTGCCTCCAAGTTTTGGAAGCGTGCACAATGTGTTCCACGTTTCAAAAACTAAGAAAGTACATACATGATCCCAGCCATGTGATACCGCCGATGATATTATCCTCGATGACAATATGAGTTACGTAGAACTACCTACTAAATCTTGGACCGACGTATCCAAAGGCTACGAACAAAGAAATACCGTAGTGAAAGTCCCATGGAGACACCATGGACAAGAAGAAGCAACACAGGAGCTAGAATCAGCCATGAGAGAAATACCCAATCTTTTCCAAGGTTAGCAAATTTGGGACTAAATTTTTTAAGAGGATGGTATGTAATAACCCGAAAAATTTAAAACTTTAATTGGTGATGCTTAGACCAATTATTTGTAGTAGTTAGTCCTTAATTATGTTTAAGGAAACCAATGAAACAATTAGAATCGATTCGAGATCGAATACTAAAGAAATCAAAATCGATAACTAGTCCCACCGGGATTAGGGTTTTACGAGTAGCTGAACATAGAATGAAAGATCTAGAATGAATCTCCATGAACGGATTTCATTTTAGAATCCTCACACGAAAACATGTGAGAATGCGAAGAATGAGAATTTTCGGCATACTTGCCTTGTCGGTCTTAAAAACACTATTTACGAGCCTAACAACTTCCATCCGTGCTAATCATAATAAATAGTGATAACAACCAAAATCATGAAGGAATAATTTATTATGAATTTAGAAGTTATAAGAATCAATTTAGAGGAATTCTCAAGAACTTAACCAACAATAGGGTAAAATATATCGGAAAACCTAAATTGATCCGAACGACCAAACTCGAACCGAGGGTCTAAATAAATAAAATATGCTTTATAAGACTCAAATTATTTATGAAGGCTCAAAATTCAATAGAATTTTGAATGGGCATATTTTTAATCGCCGAACGCTGCTTTTTCGCGATAACTCGAATTGACTTATCGAACGACGTCGAACTTCGTGAAATTTTTATGAACATTAAAATAAGTCTTTAAAGGCTATTTAATAAGATAGAACCTTAAGGTTCCGAGAAATCGATCGAAAGTGCGTTAAAACTTAAAGAGTCGGTATTAACATACCAAAGCGGTAATTGACCAATCCACCTACCAACTACCACCAAGACCACCCCAAAATGGGCAATGACAGCCATTAGGTCTGTCATTACAGTAGAGAGACGTTCAAGGGCAGACCATTTCACCTTGCACACTTTTTCTCTCATTTTCAAATTTCTCTCTACACTTTTCAAACCTCAAGCTCTAAATCCTCCATCCCCAACCTCTCCCACACTCAATTAATCCTTATAATACCATAGGAAGGTATTATTCATCATCCTCTTCCATCCTAATGGAGTGGAATATTTATTTTGAATTTTTGGGTTTAAAAATCCTAGTTTGCTCCCCATTTATTTTCGTGACTTTGGAGCCTCCAAATGCTCTTGAGACATGAATGAAAAATTCTTAGAATGATGTTCTAAGGCTACTGTAAAAATTTCATAATTTTTGGAGCATGTTTATATTTTTTCGATTTATGCTTTATTTATTTTTAAATATGCCAAAGCATGATTTTGTGAATATTATTTGATATTGTTGCTTGCTAATGTATTATAAGCATGTAGTATAAATATCATAAATTTCCAAAATACTTTTGAAAATTATTTGTAAAAAACGTGAGTGTTGAGGCTTATTTAAGCCATGGTTTGATTTTTATTTTTGAAAATAGTTGAGATATGGTGTTTAAAATATGATGTGAACATCATATAAAAATCTTGGAATTTTGAAACACATCTCCTATTTTATTTTATTTTGACCGATTATATTTATATACTTTTTGAGTATTGTTTGATTTTGTTTGTTGAAAATAGTTGAGATATGGTGTTAAGGGTATGATATGAACATCATATATTAACCTTGAATTTATTCAAACACCTCTCCTATTTTTGATGAGAAAACCATGAGCTACATTATATATATATATAATGATTTATTTGATTTTTGTTGTTAAAAATAATAGGATATGTGATATTATGAAATATTGGTTAATGTTTGATGTTAATATTACATGTTATTGTACATATAACCATTTTGTGCAAGGTTGTAATTTATTGAATATGTATATATATACATGAAATTACCGAAATGAAATTAGGATAGAAAGCATGGGTTTAAAATTTTAATGCATGATATGGAGTGATATTTCATGTTTAGTATATGGTATAAGCATGATATAATTTTTGTGGAATTTATTGAACACCAAAGCTCACTAAATTGTGATTACCGAAAACTTTGGACAATTTTTAACCTATGGTTTAAAATTTTATATGATGATATTGGGTTGATAATTAATTCTATATTATGATAGGAGTATAACATGATTTTATTGGAATTTATTGGATACATATGCTAATTGTTGCTAATTATCGAAAACGTAACAAAATGGCTAAGTATGAGTTTAATTCTAATGTTAAATGATGCTATGATAGTAAAATTATAAGCTTGGAATGAATGGTTGTGATTAGAGTGGATGAATGGAACACTTATGCACACTTACACAATGATTGTGTATTATGTTAGAAATTAGGGTTTCTAATGCTTTAGTATAGTTTATGTTGTGTATGGTATTGTTTGGTGTTGGATGTTTATGTTTATGTTGCATCGACAAACCGAAACCCAAACGTAAACAACATAATACTATATGTACGAAATTCAAAAGGAATCGACCAATTTCGATAACTTAGAAGGAATTAACGAGAATCGAAGTTAGACACAAATTAGGGTTTCTATTTAATAAAAGGACACTCGAATGCGAGTTCCTAAATTAAAAAAAAATCAAAAGCCGAGCTACAACGTTAGTATTCAATAACGACAACCCAATATGATATTAGTTGAGCGTTAAAACAACTCGATAACGAACGACGATTATACGACATATGTAATCTCCGACGAGTTAGGATAAACAAACAATGTCGTAATGTGCAAGCAAAGATTCGAACATAAGATGTCGATCCTTATGTCCCAAAAGTCGAGTTAATATTTCCGAAGCACTTCTTTTATTCTTAAGTACTTACTTACATGATAGCATGTATTCATTTGAATCATAAGTCAACACTCCTCTTTTGAATTATCGTGCTAATACAACAAGCCGCCAAGCATAACCTGCTAGGACGTAGCTATAATTGTTAAGTCTAGTTAGTGGCTTGAGAATATCCTAATTTACCAATCATAATTTGATTACCGATAACCTATAACGTGACAACGTTATAATAAAACTAAGGTTAAGAGTCAAGGATAGACTCGGAATATGTGATTCATAATTGAAGTTCACCTATGAACGATGAGGTAATATAGTTTGGGAATTGGGGATGTAAGATAATAGAAGTTATCTTAAAACAATCGCATAAAATCATAAAGAAACCCTAATTGGGAACTTTAAAGTCGTAATTTATAAACGACCATCGATCGATAGAAAGAACCTAAGAACGGCTATTTTCTTATGAAGGGTTCGATCGGGCGTAGTTGCTGAGGAAGGATACTCACCCCTGCTCATTAGAACCACTAAGCTTTGGATTAGCAGGTGCGCTTTCTTGAAACGAAAATGTTATGCATATCTCAAAGCATGTTTTACAAAGCTTATGAAATATTATCACATGAAATGTTATTGACTGCCAAATGTTTATGTTTTGTTGTTATCCTATCAATGTGGTATGTGAATGTGTTGGTCCACCAACGTTAAAAAAGGGTAACGATCGGATCCGACTTAGTTAAGGACTAACTCGGATTGTGTACACGCGCGTTGTGTGTTAAGGTTAGCTACCTCGATCGGTCACGGCGACTATGTGTAGGTGGCCACCCATAGTGCGCAAACGAATGAATGAATGATCGATATGGAAACAACGTGAATGAAATAGTTCGCCAACGCTTTGGAAAACGATAAAATATTTGATGGCATGAGTCTTTTAACTAAAATCCCATGCGCTATTGTGGGCGATTAATAACTTTGACAAAGAAAATGTTTTGTATGAGTCCATCGAGTACTTTTGTACTTAGCCCCGCATTTCGTTTTGACGTGCGGGTTGAGCAAGGATCGATGATGGGTGCGGTGGTGCGAGTAGCGCGCTATTTTTATGCTTAATTAGAAAGGTTTCTAGACCTTGGGCATGCATCGTCATATGCATGTCCACACGCTTAATTGCCGCCTAACTCGATATTATAAATGTTTTGATTATAACCGCTTATTCCGTATTGAATTGGAGGTACGACTGTACTTTAAATTCCCGCCTGGTTGGGTTATGTTGAACCTTGAACCCTTTTGACAAGTCCTTCTACGACTTGAGTTGGTATCGGATGGTTTATCCATTTTAACCTATGTGTTATTAAGTAGTTGATTGGTTGATTGCCTTGATTAGCTATGTTTATTTCACCGCTTTATCATACCTATGACGATCCATATGATCCGTACTTCATCGGAAAGTCGGGTCGTCATATTTTGTAAAAGTAAGACTTTTAACTAATTCCATACTCCTAGTAGAACACGTGACTTCCTACTTATCCGAAAAAAAAAAAAAAGATTTGCACCAAGCTATGATGTCATGTATATCAAAAGAAAATCTCTCCAAAACTAGTATAAATCGTGACCACTCCACCCCAAAAAGGCATAAGTTCTTAAAGCTCAAGTTTCGAATAGCTACCGAACAGAGAGGTTTGGGTTAGAAGCAACTAAAATTCATCGCTTTCTCACCTAAGGTGTGTGGTTATGTTATTCCTATTGTTTTATATGTTTTATATTTATATTGAATATATGACTACATGTTTTTATTTTAAAGACTACATGGTGTTTATGTTAATATACATGATCTCATGTTATACTATATGTTATTATTATATTTAAGACCTCACAGAATATTAAGGTCTTATGTTATTATTATATTTAAGGCCTCACAGAATATTAAGGCCTCATGTTATTATTATATTTAAGGCCTCACAGAATATTAAGGTCTCATATTATTATTATATTTAAGACCTCACTGAATATTAAGGTCTCATGTTATTATTATATTTAAGGCCTTACAGAATATTAAGGTCTCATATTATTATTATATTTAAGACCTCATGTAATATTAAGGTCTCATGTTATTATTATATTTAAGGCTTCACGTAATATTAAGGTCTCATAGTTATATATATATATATATATATATATATATATATATATATATTCATGATATTAAATTCTATTTATGTGACAATATGAAAGATTAACATGTATTACATATGTGGATAATTGCATTGTTCCTCACCGGGTATATTTATGATATGCTCACCCTCTCTACTTTCGATTTGCGGTTGAGGAGTCGAAGACCATGGAAGTCGAGAATGACTAGTATAATAAGAAGTCGTTTATTTATTTTAGTTTAAGTTATGAAATTTTCGTTATTGACTAAAAACATAAGTTTAGTTTTCTTTATTAAGTCGTTTTCAAATTAAATTTATATTTATCTGTTGAGTTTACAAGTTTTTCATTTGTTGTTCACGTTTAAATTAAATAGCAATATTTTTATTATTTTAAAATTTTTGGGGCGCTCCATAGTGGAATCAGAGCGGGTCTACGTTCCTGTAGACTCGAACTAAGTATAAAATGCTAATAAAAGTTAAGATAGACCTAGTCATTCGAGACTCATACTCTGCGTCGACTCTAATGTATTTGTTCTATATATGCAAGTTAATTATGATGCATTATGTGGTGTTTCTTCTATTATGTGGTGTTTCTTCTATGATGCTTTAATATGCAAGTACTACCATGTTATGATCTCTTAGAAATATCTAAATAAATGAATTGTTTAGATGGCATGAATAGGGATGGCAACGGATCCAGGACTCGGTCCAGATCAGGTGGATCCGCATCCATTTTAAGGATCTGGATTCTCAAAAATCTGGACCCGACGGATCTGGACTGGATCTGGAACATATATCAATATTTCGGATCCGGATCCGGAGTTTAGGTTTTAAGACCGGATCCGGTCCCGATCCGGCCCGTGGACCCACTAATTTTATATATATATATATATATATATATATTATTTTATTATAATTAAATTAGTTAACTTAAATAATTTCTATTCGTATGCCTCGTCGTCATTCCCAATTTTCCATTCCAAAATCCATTTATTATAATTAAATTAGTTAACCTAAATAATTTCTATTCGTGCGATTATTCGTCATTCCCAATTTTCCATTCCAAAATCCATTTAGTTTATATATATATATATATATATATATATATATATATATATTATTTTATTATAATTAAATACATAACCCAACTTAAAACTCTTCAATTTTCTTTTCAAATTATTCCAAAACAAATATGTTCCAAATTTCATTTCAAATACTCCCAATTATGTATCTATGGCATTCACGGTGGTCGTGTGACGATCGAGTTGTTTGTTGCTTCCTACTTTATAGTAAATCAGAACTAACGCCTTCCAATATAGTGATAATTGTAGAAATTCTAAATAATTATTATAGTATTATTATGCATTTAGATTATTATGGTGTTCTTGTGAATTATAGTTGATTAGAATTTATTTTAGAAGCGAAAATATATGGATCCGGTCAGACCACGGACCCCGGATCTTATGGATCCGGATCCGGATTTAATTTTTGGATCCAATGGATCCGGACCGGATCCGACCAAAGCAAAAAATCGGATCTAGATCTGACCTAGCGGATCCGCCCGCATCCGCCCATTGCCATCCCTGTGCACGAACCCGTCATACCCCAACAAGAATCAAAGTTACATTACACGCGTGTATTAGGAAACTACGTGAGGAATATGAGAAACTACTCTATGATTGTGAGTTTTTGCGTAAACAATGCAAATGATATGAAAAGATTAGGAGGTTACAATTAGCATATGACCACTACGTATGGAGTAGCGAGTATAGTTTTATGGTTTTGATAAAAAAAGGAAATAAAGGTACTCGTTTATTATTGTTACTATACTTTTGGTAATGGTTTCTGAAAATTTACCTAAGGTCATTATTCATGTTTTGAGATTGATGTTTTTAGAAAGTAACAAGATACACAAACAACTACAAACAACAGATTTTGAAGGAAAGAAAAAGAAGAAAAAAAAATTGGGAACAAAATTGATGGATTTTGAGAAAAAATAGAAGATGAATTTGATAGATGATTGAAGAATCGAGAAAGATGGTGGTTATGACGGTGGATCACGACGAATTCGCCGATAATCAGTGAAAGAGACGACGGAATTGTTAGTGAATGATGGATGAGAGATTTGGTGTCGAAAACTAGGGGTGAGCATTCGGATTTCGGATCGGATTTTTGCCTAATCCGAACCGATCCGAAAATCCGAATTTTGAGAGGAAAATAATCCGATCCGAACCGAATATCCGAAAATCCAAATCCGAAAATCAAAATTTTATAAAAATATCCGAACCGAACCGAAAATCCAAATTATGAAAATCCAAAATCCAAACCAATTTTTGTTAATTCTTATATATATTTATATTAGATTTAAAATATTTAAATAAAATATTATTATTATATATTAATTATATATAATTCGGATTTTGGATTTTTCGGATTAAAAATCCGATCCGATCCGATCCGATCCGAAAATCCGAAATTTTGAAAATGTCAATCCGATCCGAACCGAAAATCAGAAAAAATCGAACCGAATTTTAAATTTCGGTTTGGTTCGATCGGATATTAGGATTTCGGGTATTTTGCTCACCCCTATCGAAAACCATAAAAATGCATTGAACAAAACATGAAACTGCATTGAACAAAACATAAAATGCATGTTCCCACGAAATGTAAACATGCATTTAACTTAGCATGTTCATGCATTGATCAAAACATGTCCATGCATTTAACAAAACATGTTCATGCATTTAACAAAACGTAAAATGCAGCGCCAACGGACGCTACGAACGAGCCGGAGCGACGCCTGAGCACGAGCGCAAGACTGGCGCGCCGCGTGCTAGCACGAGCTTCCAATCATATGCATTATTCTTCAATTACATGCATTTTTTGTTCATTTGATTGCATTATCCAATTCAACTAAATGCATTGTTTATTTTTCGCAATCACATAACAAATCAAATTTACTATTTTACCCTTAATGTAGCGAAAATCAACGAAATTAAGCTTAAAAAGTCCAAAAATTTTGAACCATAGGATCTATGAGATGAGTGGATGAGATTGAGTACTACATACTATCTCAGGCCCGAGTCTTATTTGATCCCTTCTCTCTCTCTCTCTCTCTCTCTATATATATATATATATATATATATATATATATATATATAATTAATTAAATATTAGTTAACCCTATATCTAATTCTAGTATTATTTTTTCTTAGTCTTCTTCCAAATCCAAACATTTGCTCATTTCCATTTTATTTCGATTTAACTTCTTTCAAAAATCTACTACCATTCTCTTCATTTTACTTGATTTCCACATCTCCATTTTATTTTATTCATTTATGATTTAATCAAAATTTAGGACAACATTCTTGATTTCACGCACCATAAAACTTTTAGCGAGTTAAAGCATCAACAAATCCTCAAATTTGGACATTATTTGTGTGAATGATATGTTTGCGCTTTCATTCATCTTTTGTAATATAATTTGATTTTATACTTAATATTGATTTCTATTTGATTATGGAGACATAAGGTATAATTTCATTTGGAAAAACTTAAAATGATGGGAAAAATCCCTACAACCAATCAAACATGATTGATATCGAATCAACTCGAAAATTTATGGAATATTTAAGGAATCGCGATGATAGATTGGTTCTTTAAGATTTATATTAGAAGAAAAATATATGGATATTTAGTCTGCAGGCCCAGACAAGTGGATCCAATGGATGCGGGTGCGGATCTCATTTTTAGTTCCAATGGATCTGGATTCAAGCAAAAAAATTTGGATCGAATCTGGATCTAACCAGATCCGATCCAAATCCGATCAATTTTCATTCCTAGTCGTAATCAAGTACAAAAGTACTTTTAGATAACTTAATTTAATAAATCCTAAATGAACTTTTTTCAGACAAAATGAATTGATACTAGTTAATCGAGATTGAAGAAAAGATATCAAAACTATAAAATTGAACTGCAAAATAGAGAGTTGAATTACTTAGGTTTCGAAAAAAGGCCCACCTACAGCCATCTGCACCCAATCACCGCCCCCCTCCACTTCGAAAATTCTAGAAGCGCTTTCTCATTCTCGTCGACTCTCCAACTCACCCTTTTTCACTTCTATACTATAAACCACAGTCATCTTCTTCTTCTCCCACAATTATTTCCTATTTTTTAACCAAATTTTCATACCAAATCAAGAAAACCCTAATTAAATATCAATGGCCGACGAAGCCAAGGCAAAAGGCAACGCCGCCTTCTCAGCCGGTAACTTCACCGACGCCGTCCGCCACTTTACCGACGCAATCAACCTAGTCCCCACCAACCACGTCCTCTACTCGAACCGATCCGCCGCCTACGCTTCACTCAACCAATTCCCCGAAGCTCTTTCCGACGCGGAAAAGACGGTCGAGCTCAAGGCCGACTGGGGCAAAGGCTATTCGCGGCTGGGCGCCGCTCATATTGGCCTCCACCGTTTTGACGCCGCCGTCTCTGCCTACAGAAAGGGCCTCGAGATCGATCCCAACAATGA
The DNA here is from genome assembly GCA_036937905.1 of Salvia rosmarinus. Lineage (NCBI taxonomy): Eukaryota > Viridiplantae > Streptophyta > Magnoliopsida > Lamiales > Lamiaceae > Salvia > Salvia rosmarinus. The sequence goes on along the minus strand of CM072823.1, from coordinate 7,377,105 downwards.
GGCCCTCAAGTCGGGCCTCGCCGATGCCGAGGCGGCTCTCGCCAGGAGTTCCAGGGCGCGGCCCGGCCCCAGTGCGAGCCCTTTCGGAGAAGCTTTTGGGCCGGAAATGTGGGTTAAGCTGTCTAGTGATCCTAGCACCAGGGAGTTTCTTCAGCAGCCCGATTTTGTGAAAATGATGCAGGATATTCAGAAGAATCCGAACAATTTAAACTTGTACTTGAAGGATCAGAGGGTTATGCAGGCATTGGGGGCTTTGTTGAACTTGAAGTTCCAGACGAGGGGGCCGGAGGAAGACGCGGAGGCGCCGTCTGCCTCGGGTAATGCATCGTCGGAGAGGAAGTCGGATTCAGAAGCGGCGGAAGCCGAGCCTGTGAAGGTGGATAGGCGGCAAGAAAGGGAGGCAGAGGCAGTAACGATTGCGAAAGAGGAGAAGGAGAAGAAGGGAGTGAAAGAGCATGCTCAGAAAGAGAAGGAAGCTGGAAATGCTGCATACAAGAAGAAGGATTTTGAGACGGCGATTCAGCATTACACTGAGGCCATTGAGCTCGACGATACCGACATATCTTTCCTCACTAATCGTGCTGCTGTTTACTTGGAAATGGGCAAGGTACTTTTTTGTGTTTTTTTTTTTTTTTTTTGGGGGGTTATTTCATGATCTCTCAGTCTCACTCGCTCATTATCGGATGCTGTGGATAGTTGCTGTTGATTGAATTCTAATTTGATAGGCAAGTTGGTGTTGCTGATTCCTAGTTTGATAGGATTTGGGTGGATCTTCATTTTTCTTATTATGAGAGAGTATGGGTTAGCAGGTTCTTTATCCAATTGTGGATCTTGTTGCTGAATTGGTGAAGGTGCAAAAGATACCTGCATTGTCTTCTGTATAAATGTTCTGTTTTGTATTTGGATGCTTAAAACTGTATGATGTCGTGGCTTATGCATTTTGAGTTATTCTTATTTCTAGGACTAGGATAGTCTTAGCAGTGGCAGTTTGACAACATAAAGGCAATTGCAACTGGTGTAAGACACATATGACATAACATGTAAATTATGTTGGTTCATTGCTCAACTCTACCTGCATTTCGACCCTTATCTCTTCATTGTTGGATTTTGTTATACTCCTCCACTTATTCATCTGATACTGAATTGTGCAAAGGACTAATGCCATCCTTTCTTAGCATAAAGGGGTAAAAGTGAACGCTAGTGAATAACAATTCATTAATCAAATAATGATATATAAGAATACTTATATGGGAAGGTTTAGTGGGACCTAGACGGGGCTATAAGACTTGGTGTTAGGAAGTCTTTTATTGATGAGACATTATGTAGGTGTTATAAGGTCTTCTTTTGAGGGATGCTTTGAGATCTATCTTTTCCTCTGCTACTTTCTTAAGGTGTAGTAATAGATTTGGTCTAATACCATACCATAATCAATTATTTGTTCAGTATGAGGACTGCATTAAGGATTGCGAGAAAGCTGTTGAAAGGGGTAGAGAACTGAGATCAGATTATAAGATGTTAGCTAAGGCCTTGACGAGAAAGGGTACTGCCTTGGCAAAGATGGCCAAGTGTTCTAAGGATTACGAGCCTGCCATTGAGACTTTCCAGAAAGCTCTAACTGAGCATCGCAACCCAGACACACTGAAGAAACTCAATGATGCCGAGAAAGCAAAGAAAGAGCTGGAGCAGAAGGAGTACTTCGACCCGAAAATAGCTGACGAGGAGCGAGAAAGGTGGTGAAGCTTTTTCTTCATCGTTTTAGTTGAACTCATTTATAAATTTTATCATGCCACTAACCGTTATTGACAATAAATCTGTAGGAAACCAGTACTTTAAAGAGCAGAAGTACCCAGAAGCTATCAAGCACTATTCTGAAGCGATAAAGAGAAACCCAATTGATCCAAAGGTATTTATTAGTCATAACCTGTTTATGCAACACCCAGAAACATGGTTCTTTACTGGAATATACTAATAGATTGAACTTTCAGGCATATAGCAATAGAGCTGCTTGTTACACAAAACTTGGTGCAATGCCCGAGGGGCTCAAAGATGCTGAAAAATGCATTGAACTTGATCCAACATTCACAAAAGGTTATACCAGGAAGGGTGCAGTCCAATTTTTCATGAAAGAGTATGAGAAAGCACTGGAAACATATCAGGAGGGGTTGAAGCATGATCCTCAGAACCAGGAATTGCTAGATGGTGTCAGGAGGTAAAAGCAATAAAATATGTATTGCTTATTTTCTTAGATTTTTGGTAACCTTGCTATGCTTCATATTACCTCAAGTTTCTGTCTTGTATTTGTGCAGATGTGTGGAGCAAGTAAACAAGGCTAGCCGTGGAGATTTAACCCCTGATGAATTGAAAGAGAGACAGGTTTGTTATTTATCTGCCTCAGTTGCAATTTGGTTGTTACACTGAATTTACACAGGCTGTATTAAATACAAATATTTGTTTTAGGCTAAGGGAATGCAGGATCCGGAAATTCAAAATATCCTAACAGATCCAGTAATGAGACAGGTGTGATAAAAAGTCGACAGCTTGTACTATTGATTTTTTGTTGATTTGTTGTTTCTCATTCGTGATTATGTTCCAATAGGTCCTGACGGACTTCCAGGAGAACCCAAGCGCTGCACAAAAACACATGAAGAACCCCGGTGTGATGGACAAAATACAGAAACTTGTCAATGCAGGAATTGTGCAAGTAAAATAACCAAACAATAAAAGGAGAGAGTATTCACAGATATTTTATGATAAGAAATCAATTGCTGATAAGATCAGTACCGTCTTGACATTCTTCGAGGTATGCTTGTGATGGTGATGATGAAAATTTCTCTCTGGCTGTCAAATTTATCAGCGTTGCTTCTTTGATTGTATTCTAGTGCTAATTTTGTTCTGTGCCTACAAAACCGTATGGACCATATAACTCTTGGATGTTTCTCGTGACTCAGTCCTTTTGTCAATCTGGTTACTTATAGGTTCACTGTGTGGGTAAAATTATTGGTTGGTGCAATCAAATGTTATTCTGTTGCTACTTAACTGTAAACAATCGGGACCCAACAATTTATCCTGAGATACTGTGATATGTGATGTTCATGTCTCCTTGATGGGAATGCATGCACTGTTTTATTTTTCTTTGTTATATGCTCCATTGTTGAAGAAACGAACAGCGAACCGTCTTAGGTTGTCGTTAAGGCAACAAAATTCCTGTGAATTTTGGTAGTTCCATATCTTAGATGATAAGGAATATAATTGCTCGTGCTTTTTGGTTTGAAAATTTGTAAATTGGTGCGTTAATAGCTTAATGTATGATATGTTTTGATGCATTAAGATATAGACGTATGAATTATATCCGACATCTTCAGTTTAGACACATTCATCCATCTAATGACTCAATTATTGCAATATACGAGGTTTTCTTTAGTTTTTCCCTTCAAATTCAGTTTTTACCAGAACTGGCAAAAGGGTCGGGGCCGCGCTGGCAATCTATGATGTTTTCTTCAGTTTTCCCCTTCAAATTTGGTTTTTACTAGAGTTGGGAATAGCAATGACAATTAACTTTGGATTTGGTCTAGATTTATAGATCCAGATCTATTTTTTAGGATCTGTGTCAACATTTGGACCCAACAGATTTGGATAATATTCCTAAATTTCAGATTTGAATCCGGAGTATATTTTTGAGATCCAAATTTGGTCTATATTCGGTACACGACCACCAATATAGTATATATATGTATTATTTTTATTCTTATTAAATGTGTATCTAAATGTATCTTTAAATTTCTTTCTAAATTTATTCCAAACAACGCTTGATTGCTCTTGGGATGTGTAGGGGTCGAACTGTATCGAGAAAATAGATTGAACCAATCTATTTTTGATTGGTTCAATTTGATTTTTGTAGGTTTTGGTTTCGGTTCGCTTATCGATTTATGATAAAATGATTAGGTTTGGAAACCGAATCGCTTGAAATCTTTTAATATAAACATATAATATATATTATTTTATTTAAAACTTTGTTTATTTGTGATGTTTATTGTATATATTTGTAATATATTATGGAATTAGGAAGAATTTTATGATGTTTTATTATATTTTTATGATGTTTTGATATTTTGTGATGCTTGTGCTGTTAAATAAAAATAAAAATAGGTATTTAACAAATATATATTTGTCGGTTTTTAGGAATCGGTAGAAATTGATTGTTTTTCTCGGTTTGACCCATCCGTCCAATTTTTTTGATCGATCGAAGCATACCTTTATCTGCTCTGCGTCTTACTTCAACTACTCCCAGACAAATAATAATTGATTTTTTTCTTTTATGTTTATATTATTGATATAAGTACGTATTTCTTATTACATTTTTTTCTTAGTTTTTTTAGAATGTTTATAATGTTAAAAGTAGTTGTGATATAGAATTTTTTTGAAAGATTTTAAACATGTTTGTTTCGTCATAAGTACATGTTGTTGGAACTTGAATAAGTCATATTGTCACTTGGATTATCGTAATACTTCAAGTGTTATAATTTATTTTGGATTATTGTAATATTTTTTTATTAGTAGTAGTGTAATGATCAATTTTTTAATGATTGTTATTTTGAATTTAGATAATTATTGTGGTATTATTGTGCATTTTTTTGAATAGAATTTATGTTAAAGAGAAAATATATGGATTGAAGCCTGATCCGTGACCATGTGAATTTTATGAATTTGGATCTAGATCTCATTCTTTTTTGGGATCTAATTGACATGGATCAAATCTAGATTCAACTAAAAATTTTGATTTGGATTTAGTAGAATCCGATTTAGATTCGGTCCATTGTTATACCGGCCCGATTTTAAATACTACCGGGTTGAAAATTTGGTAGCCCAACCTAGCTCCATTCGAGTCATTGGGCCAAACCCACCTAATTTTCTTTTAGAAAATTTATTATTTTTATTTATGGTCATTGTTGTCTAAATACATGAAATATGGATCTATTTTGATATTTTCATGTACTTTAAAATTCTCAATAAATACTTGACTTAACATTATTATAATTTTTTAAAATTAAAAAAAAAAGTTAAAATTAAAATTGATATGACAATCGATGTGATGTAAAATTGATTTTTATAATAATTTTGATTGTCATTCAGTTATAAAAAATTTACAATAATGTTAAGTTCGTGTATTTATAAATATTTTTTTAAGTTCGTGAGAAAAAACTAAAATGGATCTAAAGTTCACGTATTTAAGTATTACCTAATATAAATTGTATAATCATTTTTATGATATGGTGTCATGTCTACTGTGATGTCAGCATTAATTTTGTATGTCTTTCAATTTGTGTAAAATTGATACAATAATGTTAATTTATGTATTTATTGATAATTTTTAAAATTCGTGGAAAAAAAACCAAAATTCGTATATTTTGGCATCAATAACCCTTTTATTTACAAAAATGATAACAATTAATAAAATAAGTTTACTAACATAAATTCAAATAACAATGATAAATTAATTAAAATGAAAAAATCTATTAGATAATCAACCACAATCCAAATTACATCAAAGAGAAACAAATTAAAACTTAGGTCAATTATTCCTTCAATTTAGACACCAAAATTCAGCTCTTAGACCTCTTTCAAGTGATGCTGAACTTTGGGAAGTGTTGTCACGATCTACTGAAATCAATTTATATGTTTTGTTCTTTTCTATTTGATATGTTCTCCTATCTACCAAAACCTACTCGATAGCATTCATAACATTTATACCAGCTAACCATACTAAAAATTCAAGATAATATGAAGAAAGACAACAAATCCAACCATTAGGCATGTAAATGAAGCCAAGTTTTGAGCAACTGAGAGACAAGCGGACCTTTCCTTAACTATTAGCTCAAAGTCATTCCAAAACTAAAGTATTAGATAACGCAAGTTAAAACATTGGAAAGAATTCAATGTTTTAACTATTTAAATATAAACAGAGAATATCAACGTAAATGGAGTAAATTAGTACAGAAATCATTTGGACCTAAAAGTTTAATATTTACTTCGTCGATGAATTTTCCTCTCTATTCCTTCAATTAAAGAAAGAAATAATGGATATCCTTTACGTGCTACAAACTTTAGTAATTGGGATAGCATAATTTCCAGAGAGCAGAGGTGGCCGGCGTTCGGCAGTCGACGACAACTTGGCGGATTGAGAATTGTATTATAGGAATAGAGATCGTGAGAGGCTATTCAAATTCCAACGCATTTGAAAGTTGTATTTGTATATACTATTAATATAGAATATTAAAATTAAATAATATGTAGGCGGGCTTTTAAGCCCAATAACCCCCGACTTTTTACCCCAAAGCCCGATCCACCCAATAGGCCGTTTGAGCGCTTTTAATGCCTGATTTTTTTTCGGGCTTTTATTTTCAAATTTAGTTGACAATATTTTATTATATAATTATATTTGAGCTTCAACTCTCTGTTTCAACTTGATGTCATTATTTCAGTTAATAATTTTAAACCTAAACTTACCTACTAAAAAGTTATATCTGTTGAATTTATTTTTTGTCATTACTTAGTATTTTGATTGGATTCCAAAATCTCTTAGATGTTTGATCTGCTGATATAACATAGTGCTGGTCATATATCAAGGAACGAGTTTTTTATGTTTATAGGTTTAAACATAATAACCATCAGTATGGTTGTTATATACTGAAGGAAATTCAAGAGCAGTATTGATGTCAGTCGTACTGATAAGAAGACTTAGTACAATGCTACTGAAGAAGCACTGAGCCAGTGATACTGAAATGAATAACTACTGAAGAGAAGCGTTATTCAAGATCAAGACTCAACGCCATCAGAATAGGATGTCGAGAAATGAGCAAGTGTCATTTTAGCGTAAGAGAAGAAGAAGGTGCGAAAATCTCGTCAATCAAGTGTCTCATCAAGACTCGAGTCAACATATTGAAGATATACGAAGTCCATCAGATCTTGAAGAAGCGCGGCCCAACTTTCTTCAAGAGTCCAAAAGTCAACGTATTGGAGAAACACGAAATAAACCCTATTGAAGAAACACAGAATATTTTAAGGCCTTGTTGTTTGACTTCAAAAACACACGTCAGAGCAAATCTGCAGAGAATCCTATTAAGGCATAGATACATACCAGACCTATAGAGTTCTTTATGTATGATGTTTCAGACACGGAAAACGATGTACGAAGATTCAAACAGAAATAATTCAAACGACAAATGGAACGGATGTGATTGGTGTTTCCTCCAGCGACATTATTCATCATTCCTTCTATAAATACCCGCAAGATCCAACCTTTGAAGTTTACCGGAAATGCTGAGCACACAAGTCCACAAAGCTTTCAAAGTTCATACTCGCAAACATACAAACAACGTATTTTCGAAGAAGGGAATTCCAAATGTTATCAGTAAATCCAAATATACAACTATAATTATTTACTCGGGATTTCAATATACATTCCTTTAATGTATAGGCTTTACATCTGTAATATTCTATGCTTGAACATATTAAGTTGTTGCTTGTAACAACTTAATCAAAAGTTGGAAAAACCAAAACCCCCTCTATAAAACACCTGTAATAGTGTTAGAAGTAGAAGTTGGTTAGTAAGAAACGGAGAGTAAGTTGCTAAACGCTATGTTTTCTTACACTCGTAAGTAAGAAGGTTAGGCCGATTGCACCCGTAAGCAATCAGATGTTTCCTTGCACCAAGTAAGCTGAGGAAGAGACGACAAGTTAGTCGAGGTACAAATAAGATGAACTTTTGTATCTAGGTTTCTCTTGCACCCGTAAGCAAGACCAATCCCAAGTAATGGATTGATTGATTTATCAGTCCGTAGACGTAGGAGCTGATATCTCCGAACAACATAAAACTAAGTGTGCTCATTTACTTTCAGTATTATGCTTTACATGTTATTGAACTGTCATCACTTAGCACACGTAGAACAACATATTCTTTGAAACCTCCATCAGTGTTAGCAAAGGTAAAACGTAACCATCACATTCCGTACGCACATTAGTTAATAGTCCAACTAATCAACTGTTGAAGCAGTCAATAGGATTGTTAACTTATGTCACTCAATACAAGACTCCACTTGATTGAACTGATAACACTTTGACTCAGTACAAGACTCCACTTAATTGAATTGATCATTAGTACTGACTAATATCAATAACTCGACACCTACTGACTTCAGAAGAATGTCAAGTCTTAATTTAAGAAAAGTTTTATTTGCCTTAACTGGTTTATCCTCCCATCTATACACGAGTACGACCCACTTGGGACCATCAATTGGTATAAGAGCTGGTTCTTCTTAAAAATTACTGACTCTCTGTCACAAGCGGTCAATGAGCAAGATCCAAAACTTATATTTTTTCATATTGCTACATCTTTCTTGTGATTGAAACTAACTACAATAGGTCGATGTCATTCCCCGCCTTTGTTGTGGATAACTATGAGATTTTGAAATTCAGACTCAAAAGCTATCTCACTGCCCAACATTATCGAATGTGGGGTCCTCACAAAGGGTCTAATCATCATTAAAGAGAAGACTCTAAATGTTGGCACCAACGTAGAAAGAACACAGATACGAGTACAAGCTAAAAGACCGAGCTAACTTTACCTCTAAAGAAAGAAAACAAGACGAGTTCGATAATGGAGAATTATATAATCTATGAAATAGTTTCCAACTCCCACATTGGGAAGATAATGAAATCTGAAATCGCAAAGGAGATGAGGGCGCGCCAAGAGCCTACATCTTTGGCTCGGAGGAAATAAAGATTGTCGAAGTTTGATAACTTCAAACAAAAAGGAGAATTCATTGATGGTATGGAAATCGATTCGCCATCATCATCAATGAGATCTCGCTTAAGGAAAGACAAATGCACTTAATGATAACAACACGAAAGTCCTATGGGCACTCCCACTACTAGCGATTCTACATTGTAGCTCTTGTAAGAATATCGGATTTAATGAGATGTCCATTGACAAACTCTTCTCAACCTAAAAGGCGATGAATATGACATCGATGTATTGAAGTCATCCAAGGTGAAGCATCCAAGAAGAAGCTCTAGTCGATGCGTCCAAATATGCTTCCTCAAAGTCGACAAGAGCAAGGAAACAAAAATCCGACCAAAGATAAAGAAGAGTGTAGAAATGACGATTTGTCGACTTAGTACACACCGATGGCTGAAAGATTTGAGAAGTTGGAAGCCCGTTTGAAAAGGTACATCAAATACCAAAATAAGATAATCGCCATGATTGAAGTCAGAAGAAAGATCTAACAAATATCGAACTGACGATTAGCCTAACCAATCCGATTACAAGGAGGATAAGTGCTTCAATTGTGAAAAGAAAGGGCACTTCAGACTCAACCGCCGAATTGAGCTACATAAAGAAGAAAACACTCGAGGCGAAATCGATAGAAAGATGAAAGAGCGTAAGGCCATGGTCCCCGAGAAGGCCAGCTCTCAAGTTCTTCCAATATCTCCTTCAATCTTGACGATGAAAATAATGTCTAATGGTTAGAGAGTTAGTAGCTACATGGATAAGCTGTATGGTCGAAATTAACAATGGCCTCGATTTAACTGAGGTAGCTTCCTTACTCTTTCTTGAAAATCTATCCTAAACACTTGTATTATCCGAATAGGTATCATAATATGAGGATACTTCAGTTAAGTGGGATGAGATGGAGTAAATCATGACAAACTACAAAATGGTCAGTAGTTAGTCACTCCTACTGAAGCTGAGATGAAGTTCACTACTGAGTTGAAGAAACTGAAAGAAGAACATGTTGATCAAGTCAACATGATACAAGAATTGAGAGTTGAAAGATCCCAACAAGCTAAAAAAGTCGTATAGCTAAAGTCTGAACTCACTGAAGTCAATTTGAAGTTCAGTACACTTCAGCAGAGTGAAGCTTCACTATAGGCTAAGACCAACAATCTGAACAGAGCATCAAAGAAGCTCGAGTCTATCCAATCAGTTCAGAGATATCCACTGATCATATTCGGATTATGGTATGATCCGAGTTCAGATGTGAATAGTGCATCCACCAGTGGCACCAAAACTGTTTTTGTAAAGTCTAATGAGAAGCTTAAAGTTTAAGTGACTTCACAAAATGAGACAAGACATACTAAGAAAGCCAAAGGACTTGAGTATAAATTACTCGGACGTGCTGATCCTATAACCCTAGGTCAATCGGCTGATGTACTTTTAGCACAAGAATCTTCAGCAGAGAAAACCTATGCTGAAAGCACCTCCAACCATGAATATGCTCCATCATATATTCCAGTCTACTACAGATATCCTCCACACAGTAAAGCTTCTTTTACACTTCCATCTAAACACACACAAACACAACAATAGCACAAGTACAAATACAACCCACCAACCAAACCAAAGACAGAATCATCACCTCGGTCTCGTGACCAATGACGATCACATCAACTTCGAGGAAGATAAATTCATCTTGACAAAAGCGTCAGAATCATCAGACATATTTTGATTTCTAAATGAACCACTAAGGTGCAAGAACCCAATTCCGACTGTTTCAAGTGTGGTAAGACTGGGCATTGGAAGGCTAAGTGTCCTATGCTTAAGGGTCAACATACGTCAATCGCTCTTGTAACAGAAACATGCTTGGCGACTTGTTCTATTCAATCATGGGTATTAGATACGAGTACGACTAATCATGTTTGTTACACCTTGCAGGGGTTCATGCAGACAAGGCAAGTGAAGATATGAGCATCAAAGAAGCTCGAGTCTATCCAATCAGTTCAGAGATATCCACTGATCATATTCGGATTATGGTATGATCCGAGTTCGATGTGAATAGTCGTCCACCACCGGCACCAAAACTGCTTTTGTAAAGTCTAATGAGAAGCTTAAAGTTTAAGTGACTTCACAAAATGAGACAAGACATACTAAGAAAGCGAAAGGACTTGAGTATAAATTACTCGGACGTCTTGATCCTATAACCCTAGGTCAATCGGTGATGTACTTTTAGCACAAGAATCTTCAAGAGAGAAAACCTATCTTTGAAAGCACCTCCAACCATGAATATGCTCCATCATATATTCGAATCTACTACGGATATCCTCCACACAAGAAAGCTTCTTTTACACTTCCATCTAAACACACACAAACACAACAATAGCACAAGTACAAATACAACCCACCAACCAAACCAAGATGAATCATCACCTCGGTCTCGTGACGAATGATACTACTACATCAACTTCGAAGGAAGATAAATTCATCTTGACAAAAGCGTCAGAATCATCAGGCATATTTTGATTTCTAAATGAACCACTAAGGTGCAAGAACCCAATTCCATTGTTTGAGTGTGGTAAGGCGGGCATTGGAAGGCTAAGTGTCCTATGCTTAAGGGTCAACATAAGTCAATCGCTCTTGTATGATGAAACATGCTTGGCGACTTGTTCTATCCATTCATGGGTATTAGATACGAGTACGACTAATCATGTTTGTTACACCTTGCAGGGGTTCATGCAGACAAGGCAAGTGAAGATATGGGCAACGCGACGAAAGTCGAGGCTATTGCAGTTGGAGATGTAACTTTATGCTTTAATGGAATAGTTTTAGTTTTAAGAGATGTATTCTATGTGCCGAAGTATCGATGGAATCTTATTTTTGCTTTAAACTTTTTGTTAATGGATATTCATTATTTTTTTATAGTGGTGTTTATATCATGAAAATGATGAGTTTATCGTGGTGACACATTATACAACTTTCTTTATACTATTTACATTAAGCATAATGCTATAACTAGAGTCGGCAAAATTGGCTGACCCGATAAGCCACCCGGGTACCGGAATCGCATCGGGTTGGGCTCAGAAAATAGTAACTAAAAAATCGGGCCTAAAAAGCCCACCCACATAGCCCATCGGGTGATCGGACTTTGGGGCTAAAAAGCCGGGTTAACAGCCTAAAAGCCCGCCCACACATTTAAAATTTTAATATTTTACATTTGATGTTTGGTGATATTTGAAACTTTAAGTTTATCTTATTTACGTTGAAATTGATGTTAGACTTGTTAGTAGACTTAATTTATTTTATTTACTTTGGAATTGATGCTATTAGATTTAATTTATCTTATTTACTTTGAAATTGATGTTAGTAGATTTAATTTATTTATTGTTATCATATTTTTTGAAATTAAAATAATATTTTATTAAATTAAATATTAGGCGGGTTTGGCCGGTGGGGTGGGTGAGCTACCATATTTTCGGCCGATAGCATTTCGGGCCGAGCCACCCGACCAGAAACAACAAGCCCGATGGGTGGGCCACCCGACCACCTTTTTCCATTTCTACCTATAACTATGTTACATCTACTACATCAAACCATAAGAAGAGAAAGTTTTCTTCGTAAGAGGACTAAACTTAACTTTGGCATCTTAGGTTAGGTCACATCAATCTAAATAGGATCTAAAGACTGGCTAAGAATGAAACATTAGATGAATTTACGGTTACTCTGTTCCCAGTCTGCGAATCCTTTATAGATAGTAAGATATCGACTAGGCCCTTCATGGCGAATGGGTATAGAGCCAAAGAGGTGTTGGAATTAGTTCACTCTGACCTGTGTAGACCAATGTCTACACAAGCTTATGGAGGGTACGAGTATGTTTTCACTTTCATTGACGATTACTCAAGGTACGAATACATTTACCTACTTTACCGCAAGTCTGAATGTTTTAAGAAATTCAAAGAATTTAAGGCAGAAGTGGTGATAAACGCACTTTTTACTCGTTTATTAATGTTATATTAAGACGATTTAGATTGGTTTAAGTGCTTTATATAGTCGATATTAATGCTTTTAGCTATTTTTGGAAGATACTGCTATCGGATTCCTCTTTGGTGTTTTGTAGGCTTATAAGATGATAATCGAAGCATGAAGCGAAGAACGAACCAAAGACGGAAAGAATCAGGGGTTAGTGGCATCCTAGCGGCCGCTAGCCCGGCCGCGAGTGCCTGTGGAATCGTTCTCAGAAACTAGCGACCGACCTCGCGACCGCGAGGCCGGCCGCTAGGCAAAATCTGACACACAGCCCCGCCCGCAGAGACTCGAAAAGCTTCGCACGATTTCTAGCGACCGAGCTAGCGACCGCGAGGCTATCCAAACGAGCGCGAACCTGGCCGCGAGCTCATCAAGAAACGACCGCCCGAAGCTCACGATCGAGCTAGCGACCATGAGCTCGGCATGCAAGCGAGGCGGTGGGCGCGAATTAGGGTTTCGACTGCGTCTATATATATCCCTAAGCTTGCTCTCGTGCCTCTAACCTGTTTTTGGACGATTTTCTTCAGTTTTCAATAGTTTTTCACATACTTTCACTCTAGCATTCCATTACTTTGATCTTGACATTAGATTTCCATTGTTCTACATTTATTCTACGCAATGTAAATCGCTTTGGAACGTTTTGGTCCGGACGAATTCATATTTCCCGTCTCTACTTGGGTTTGGATTCGAACCCAACCATTGTTTTTCCAACGCTACATTATGGGTTTTATCTATTTAATTTCTATTTCTTTGTTCAATTTATATTTTATTTCGATTATTATGTCTAGCTAAATTTCCATTCTAATCCTAAGTGTGGTGAATTCCTGCTATCTGCTATTTACCTTCCAAGCATTGATTTGTGATTCTTGGTGCTAATTCTTATGTGTTAATTTTTGATCAATCTTGATGCATACACAGTTGCCAGTTGAATACTTAACAGTTTTAATTGTCAATCGATCTTGAATGCGCAATACGAATAAGCCTTGAGTCGTAGCTGAGATAGGAACATTCGTAGGAAGCTATTCTTTGTGATCTTTTTGGAGTTGCTAATTTTCACCTAGAGACGTAATAGTAATAGGGAAAATTAGTAATCTACTGCCACAATTGTCGTAACTGAAATTTTGGTTACATATGTGATCTTCCATCTTGTCTGGATTAAATATTGGTTAATAGGAAGCAGGATAAACATACGCTGTGGGTATGATTAATACATCCATAGGGTTAGTCTTTCAGTCTTATTATCTCTTTGAGTATTTGTTTATTTATCTTTATTTGCTTTAGTTGATCTTGACTTTGAATTTAATATTCGAAGTCCCAAAACCTTTTCCAAAACCAAGTCTGTTACTTGGATAATGATGAAGGATTAAAGAGTTAGATTCTGTATTTTTGCGTTACAATCCCTGTGGATACGATACTCGACTACCCTATCTACTTGCATGTTTTCGTGTTCGAAAAAGTAGCGATCAAGTGGAGAAGAAGCTCAGTAAAAGTATCAAGTTATTGCAGTCTGATCGCGGTGGCGAATACCTCAGCAACGAGATCATAGACTACATGGTGTAGTTGGGGTATACCTTATAACCAATAGCATACTTGCTCAAAGTCAGTCGATAAGACACCTTTTGAGTTATGGTATAAGGATATGGGGTAGTCCAGCACACGTGCTGAACAAGCAGGCTGACAAGTTGGAGGCTAGATTTGATGCAAGGCTTTTTGGTTAGATATCCTAGAGGAACGAAAGGTGGTTATTTCTACAGTCCTAAAGATCATAAGGTCGTTATTAGCATCAACGTCCGAATAGAAGTTGAAATCATTCTTCAAGAAATTGAAGATGATTGTACTCCACCACCGATTCCATCAAAGCTACAAGATATTGCATCTAGTGGGAGGGATCGACACTAGATATTTCAAGAGATTGACTGTATAAGTGGTGCTTACCCAGCAAAGTATGCAAGAAACTGCACCACAAGTTACTGCACCCATCGTTACCATTGTGCCAGTAGCGTCTTGTCGTAGTGGGAAGGTTGTGCGATAATTCGATCGATATATTTTCGTGGGTGAATCTTCGAATTTAATCCCAACAGAAAAATATGCTATAGTCGACCCATGGACGTCTGAGGCGATATAAGATATAGATACGGGAGAATGAAAATCCACTATGGACTTAGAGATTGAGTCCATAACCGCTATGGATGTATACGAGAAGACACATCTACCAGATGGCAAGGAACCCATACGTATTAAGTGGGTATACAATAGAGATTTTGATGGAAATTTTTGACTTTTAAAGCCAAGCTCGTGGCGAAATGGTACACACAGATAGAGGGGATCCGTTACAATGATACCTTTTCGCCTATAGCAATGCTCAAGTCCATCGGAATTCTTCTGGCCAAAGCAGCTCACTTGAACCTAGAGGTTTGATAAATGGACGTGAAAATCACTTTCTTAAACGGTTACCTTGAGATAGGTAGAGACATCTATATGTAGCAATCTAAAGGTTATGTGAAGAAAGGTGATGAGCATCTAGTGTGGAAATTTAAGAAGTCCATTTATGGACTCAAGAAGAAAATATTGAGCTTATCTCAATCCTCTTACGTTGATAATGCGATTACTCGTTTTAGCATGCAAATCTCTAATAAGAGATTGCTACCCTTCAGACATGGTGTTCCTTTATCTAAGGAGCAGTCGCCGAAGACTGCAAACGAGATAGAGAAAATGAGACATGTTCCCTATGTGTCTGCCGTAGGAAGTCTCATGTATGCGACGATGTGCACGAGTCCCGATATCTGCTATACATAGGCATAGTGATAAGATATCAGTCTAAACCTGGACAAACCCATTGGACTACGGTAAAGTATATACTCAAGTACCTGAAAATGACTTGAGACTATATGCTGGTTTAATAGGCAGACAGTCTAATCCTTTGGGTTATTCCGACTCGGATTTCCAAGTTGATCGTGATGAGAAGAAGTCTACCTCGGGTTATGTGTTCACCTTGAGAGGTGAAGTCGTATCTTGGCGGAGTGCAAAGCGGTGGTGCATTGCAGACTCCACCATGGAGGCCGAATATGTGGTCACATCAGAGGCTGCTAAGGAGGCGGTAAGGCTGAAAAACTACCTCTTCGATCTTGGTATGGTACCTTGTTTGCTCAAGAATATCACAATGTTCTCCATAACTCTTGTGCAGTAGCAAACTCGAAGGAACCATGGACCCACAAGGCGACGAAACAAATAGAGAGAAGTACCATATCATACGAGAAATCGTACGACGAGGAGATGTGCTTATTGAGAAGATTGGTACTTCAGACAACCTTGATGGGAAATATGAATTTACCCATGCTCCCAATGATCTATCTTGGATGTTTAATTCTCCATGTATTGATTATATTCTCAGCATGCTCCTATATAATTAATTACAACACATAGGGGTTATCTCGTGTTTACCTACGAATTTATGGCACAACTAATCAATGACCGACTTAAGGTTTGATTTTCTGGACTGTGACTCGGATGCCTGATCTTCAATACCGAGTGGGAGCAATCTATGGAGAAAACTGTAATTTTAACCCTTATGATGAGAGTGTGATTTTCAAAAATCACTTTGAGGATAGAGATTATCTTATTCTCTTCTATCTTGTATCATAGTGCTCTACCTAAAATCCTAATATGATAGGATTCTGGCACTTCTAATTAATACAAATAATTATCTTCTTCCTTTCTAGAATAATTATCTCTTGATATCTACTAATATAAGATAATATCAATCTAGACTAGAAGATGTATTAAATAAATAATACATTAATCACAATGTAATCCAAGTAGGATCCTATAAGGGGTGGTCGAAAATATAGTAATAATAAGCATGATGGCCAATCCAAGGATCAAATACAAGAAATAAAGATGAGCCTACAATGAATTAATTATCTTATGTTCGACTAGAACATAAATTAATTTATAAACATTTATTTGTTCCACTAGAAAATAAATCTTGACTTACCCATTTATTTCCAAAGTTGAGTCGCTTGTACTTAGACTTACGAATCCCGTATTTAAGATATTACACATCCAAGAATTATTTATAACACTCAATGCTTAAAATAATTAATCTCTTTAATTCCTTAAGTAGTGTCACTCAACCTTATTATTGCACTTGAGCTAACTCAACCTGCGCAGGTTTAGTACAATAAACCTTTGAGTTCCTTAAGAGGACGTCATCATCTCAAACGGATACGGTGACTCGATACAGTAACCAACATGACATACAATCTCGACACCACCCATGATACGGAGAATCTCGGGTTATCACATGTAAGCCTCACCCATAACAAGTCAAAGTGATGGAAAGTAACTCATACTCACTTGTAAACCTTATCGAGATCTAGATCAATGTAATCGTTTTTCACGACGATCGGATAAAGAACTCATCTTGTTGTGATCCATCAAGACGTCATGACGTAAGATATAGACAAACAACCAAGTCAAGTTACTTTTTATCTATAATGCGCCTATACCGATAACTTATCTTCAAGTTGTTTGAGCTTTGATCATTTTTATATCTTAACCAACTTAACCAATCATATAGACTTCTTTGATCTTCTAAATACTGTATGATCTAACTTTTGTATGAGATAATAGGACAACATATACAATCACGTAAATAATTCAGATAGAGGATCAGAATAGTGGTAACAAGAAACATTGTATAGAAGCTTAACTAATCTGCTTTCAGTATACAAACCCAACAATCTCTCACTTATACTAAAACAAACTTTTAGTATAAAATGTGTCTCCCTACTAGCTATTACAAACAAACACCATCACTTTACTTCTCTCACTTACACAAAAGTTTCATTTCCTAATTAGGGTCCATCTTGAACAATCCAAGTCCTCGAACATGCTTGTTGTAGACTATTTGCAGCTGACTATTCACTTATCAACCTTATTATTGTATTTGCGCTAACTCAACTTGCATGATTTAGTACAATAAACCTTTTTAGCTCCTTAAGGGGACGTCATCATCCTAAATGGATACAGTGACTCGATACAGTTAACCAGCATGAAATACAAGTACTACCACTACCCAAGATACATAGAATCTTGTATTAACACATGTAACCTTCATCCATAACAAGTCAAAGTGATAGTCAGTAACTCATACTCAATCAATCTGCTTTCAGTATACAAATCCAACAAACCTAGCTGACCCGTTCACGAAGAGCCTACCACAAATAGTCTACGACAAATACGTTCGAGGACTTGGATTACGCAAGATGAACCCCACTTGGGAAAAACTGATGTAATTTGCATCTCAGCAACCTGACATATATAAACTGATTCAATTTATCCTGACGACAATGACTCTTTGTCCAGTCTTTGTAGGGAAATCTGATTTTAACCCTCTCCCGATGATCTATCTTGGATGTTTAATTCACCATACATTGATTATATGCCTAGCATGCACCTATATAATTAATTGCAACATGTAGGAGTTTTCTCGTGTTTACCTGCGAATCTGTCGGGGAAGAAAGGATCAAGACTCGTGCTTTGATCTTCTGGACTGTATCCCGATTACCTAAACTCTAATGCCGAGTGAGGACAATCTATGGAGAATGCTATAGAAATTCGCCTTCTTCCTTCTCTCAGAGTTTTCAAAAATTTCACTATTTTGGAATAGGAATTCTCGAAAATTGTAGCTTGAGGATTAGCCTTTGATTTTCTCTTTCACCTTATATTTATAATGCAAACCTAAATCATATCATGATAGGATTTATGCATATCTATTAAATATAATAATATCATTTAAGATAGAGAGGATCAAACAGAGTCCCAGTGGGACTCTAAGAGGAAGTGGACGAAAATCTTCATAGCTCCAGGCCTGGATGGGCCAGCCCATGGATCAAATACAAGGAATAAAGATGGGTCTCAAATAAATTAATTATCTTATGTTCAACCCGAACATAAATTAATTCATGTCACTAGAGAATAAATGCCGACTTACCCTTTATTTCCAAGTTGAGTCGGCTTGCACTTAGACTTCACGAATCCTCGTATTTAAGATATCGTCGCTCATTAATTATTTACAATTGCTTACATTGCTTAAAATAATTAATTACTTTAATTCCTTAAATAGTACCACTTAACCTTATTATTGTACTTGAGATAACTCAACATGCAGGGTTTAGTACAATAAACCTTTTGAGCTCCTTAAGGGCGCCATCATCCTAAACGGATACGGTGACTCGACACGTAACTAGCATGACATACAAGACCGCCACCACCCAAGATGCGAGAGAATTGGGTTATCTCATGTAACCCTCACCCATAACAAGTCAAAGTGATGGTCAACAACTCATGCTCACCTAATATATTATCGAGGTTTAGATCAACGTAAAGTCACCGAGATATAGGTTCTTCACGATGGTTAGATAGAAGAACTCATCTCACTGTGATCCATCAATACGTCAGAGACGCATCAAGATAGACAAGCAACCAAGTCAAGTCACTTCTTATCTATACATGACCTATACCAACAACTCGTCCTCAAGTTGTCTCAATTTGTGATACTTTTTATATCTCATTAAGCTTGACCAATCATACAGACTTCTGTGATCTACAACACACTGTATGATCTAACTTATATATGAGATAAATGGACATACATATGCAATCAAGTAAACAATTCAGATAGGAGATTGTAATAGTGGTAACAAGAAACATTGTATACAAGCTCAACCAAAACTGCTTCCAGTATACAAATCCAACAATCTTCCACTTATACTAAAGAAACTTTTAGTATACAATGTGTCTCTCTACTAGCTATTACAAACAACACCATCACTTTGCTTCTCCCACTTATACAAAAGTTTCCTTTCTAAGTGGGTGCCATCTTACGCAATCCAAGTCCTCGAACATGCTCTTCGTAGACTTTTTGCGGCAGGCTCTTCGTGAATGGGTCAGCTTGGTTATCCGCAGTACCAATCTTTTCAATCAGCACTTCTCCTCATCTAACGATTTCTCGTATGACTTGGTACTTTCTCTCTATGTGTTTCGTTGCTTTGTGGGTCCGTGGTTCCTTCGAGTTTGCCACTGCACCTGAGTTATCACAGTAAACTATGATACTCTTGGGCAAACCAGGTACCACATCTAGATCCATGAGGTAGTTCTTGAACCATACAACCTCTTTAGCAACCTCCGAAGCGGCTACGTATTCGGCTTCCATGGTGGAGTCCGCAATGCATCGCTGCTTTGCACTCCGCCAGGATACAGCTCCTCCTCCCAAGGTAAACACATAGCCAGATGTAGACTTTTTCTCATCACGGTCAGCTTGGAAATCCGAGTTTGAATAACCCAAAGGCATTAGACTATCTGCATGGTAAACTAGCATATAATCTCGAGTCCTTTTCAGGTACTTGAGTATATGCTTTACCGCAGTCCAATGAGCTTGTCCAGGTTTAGACTGATATCTAGCTACTATGCCTACCGCATAGTAGATATCGGGTCTCGTACATAACATTGCATACATGAGACTTCCTACGGCGGAAGCATAAGGAACTTGTCTCATTTCCTCTATCTCCTTTGCAGTCATAGGTGACTGCTCCTTAGATAAAAGAACGTCATGCCTGAAAGGTAGCAATCCTTTCTTGGCGGTCTGCATACTAAAACGAGTAATCACAATATCAATGTAAGACGCCTGAGATAAGCTCAACATTTTCCTCTTGTGATCTCGGTAAACCTTAACCCCAAGAATGTACGCTGCATCTCCTAAGTCTTTCATTTGAAACTGATCGAATAACCAACTCTTTACGTCTGATAACAACTTCACATTGTTGCCAAGTAGAAGGATGTCATCTACGTAAAGTGCAAGAAATACCACATCACCGTTGACATCTAAACGATACACGCAACTTTCGCTAGGCAACTGGATAAATCCATAGGACTTTACCACCTCGTCAAAGCGCAAATTCCATGATCGGGAAGCTTGCTTGAGTCCATAAATGGACTTCTTAAGCTTCCAAACTAGATGCTATTCACCCTTCACCACATAACCTTCGGGTTGCTGCATATAGATGTCTCTACCTTCTTCAAGGTAACTGTTTAGAAAAGCGGTTTTCACATCCATTTGCCAAACCTCGAGGTTTAAGTGGGTCGCTATGGCGGTAAGAATTCGATGGACTTGAGCATTGCTACGGTGAAAAGGTCTCATCGAAATTGATGCCTCAATGCGAGTGTACCCTTTCCACAAGCACGGCTTTAAAAGCGAAACCTCTCCATCCGAATCTATCTTCCTCTTGATACCCACTTACTACCTATGGCTTCCTTGCCATCTGGTAGAGGTGTCTTTTCGTATACATCCATAGCTATTATGGACTCAATTTCTAAGTCCATAGCGGTGTGCCAAGATCTTGCATCAATGTCTTGTATCGCCTCACTGTATGTCCATGGGTCGATTATTGCCTGCTCGTTTCCTGGGACTAAATCCTAAGATTCACCCATGAACATAAATCGCTCGGGTTGACGAACAACCCTCCCACTACGACGAGGCGCTACTGGCACAATGGCAACGGTGGGTGCAGTAACTTGTGGTTCTCTATCTTGCACAACTTGCTGGATATGAGCCACTTGTACGGCCGGTATCTCCAGTGGAACTCGACCCACTTCAATTTCTTGAAGTATCTGGTGTCGATCCCTCCCACTAGACACAACATCTCGTATCTTTGGCTTAATCGATGGCGGAATACGATCATCTTCTAATTCTTGAAGATTGATTTCAACTTTGGATTTATGGTTTTTCATATAATCCTCTTCTAAGAATCGGGTATTAGTGCTAATAATGACATTCTAATCCGTAGGACTATAGAAATAACCCCCCTTCGTTCCTCTAGGATAGCCAATAAACAGCCTTGCATCAGATCTAGCCTCTAGCTTGTCAGCATTCTTGTTCAGCACATGTCC
The DNA here is from genome assembly GCA_036937905.1 of Salvia rosmarinus. Classification (NCBI taxonomy): domain Eukaryota; kingdom Viridiplantae; phylum Streptophyta; class Magnoliopsida; order Lamiales; family Lamiaceae; genus Salvia; species Salvia rosmarinus. Next base: position 7,355,360 of record CM072823.1, on the reverse strand, counting down.
TGGACTACCCCATATCCTTATGTGGTTTAAACTAGGCTTGCGCCCAAACCACAACTCGAACGGGGTCTTTTCGACTGACTTGGATGGTACTAGATTTAGCAAGTATGTCATTGTTTACGAGGCATACCCCGTAGCGAAATAGGCAATGTTGCATAACTCATCATCGATCCAACCATTTCTAAAAGAGTCATATTTCTTCGCTCTGACACACCATTTTTTGTGGTGTGCCCGATGTAGTGAGTTGGGAGGTAATCCCACACTGCACCAAATAGTCCATAAACTCGTTACTAAGGTATTCACCACCGCGATCAGACCTAGGTGACTTGATACTTTTACCAAGCTTCGTCTCCACTTCCACTTTAAATTCTTTGAATTTCTCAAAGCAATCAGACTTGCGGTGAAGCGGTATATGTATCCGCACCTTGAGTAATCGTCAATGAAAGTGATAAAATACTGCATACTCCACGAGCTTGTGTGGACATAGGTCCACACAGTCGAATGGACTAGCTCCAACACTTTTTGGCTCTATAACCCTTCGCTTTGAAGGGTCCGATCGACATCTTTCCTTCTATACAGATTCGCAGATCGGAGCACGAGTAATCGTGAGATCACCCAACGCCCATTCTTAGCCGGTCTTTGGATCCTATTTAGATTGATGTGACCTAATCTAAGATGCCAGAGAAATGTGGTGTCATCTTGCGAAGAAAACTTTCTCTTTTTAAGGTTTGATATAGATGCAACATAATTAAAGGTATTATGTTTGGCATAAATAGTATAAAGCGAATTATATAAAGTGCCACCACAGATAACTTCGTTATTTCTTATGATAGAAACACAACTATAAAAAACAACTGAATATCCATAAATAAATAGTTTGGAAACGGAAATAAGGTTCCGTCGAAACTCCGGCACATATAAAACGTCTTATAATACTAAAACGGTCCTATCAAAACATAAAGTAACATCTCCGACTGCAACGGCCTCGACTTTCGTTGCGTTGCCCATGGAGATCGTTATCTCGCCATCATGCAACTCCCTTGTCCGCAGGAACCCCTGCAAGGTGTAACAAACATGATCAGTCGCACCCGTATCTACTACCCATGAATGAGTAGAACAAGTCGCTAAACATGTTTCACACTAAAGCAAATGGCGTACTTGAGCCTCGAGCTTGGGGCATTTAGCCTTCCAATGCCCAGTCTCACTGCACTTGAAGCATTTGCCTTTCTCATTTGGCTTTTTCAAACCGCTGGTAGAGCCCTTTGTATTACTCCCACTCTTTTCTTTAGCCTTAACATCTCTTGAATTCCACTTTCCCTTTTCATCTTTCGATAAAGCAGTAGTTTTTTTTTAGGTGCGTACTAAAGACTGTGTACCTTTGCCCATTTTGTGTTCTTCCGTTACTAGATCCTCTTGCAATGAATCTAGAGTATAACTCTTATCATAAAGGACTACTCCATAACGGAAATCATCAAAAGACTTGGGCAAAGTGTTGAGGATCATATCGATTCTGACTACGTCATCAATATATCCTCCAACCAATTCGAGCTCTCCGAAGAGATTGATCATTTGCTCTACATGGTCATGCACTGAATCGCTTTCCTTCATTGAACTTGACATTATTGATTTCGTCAAATTATGACAAGCGATCCTGTCCGACTCCTCATACGATTTCATGAGATTTAGCCATATAGTGGCTGCATCTTCCATCTCTTGACGCTGGAGTTGCAGGGACTCGCACACGATGACCAAAAGAAGGCACTTTGCCATTCTATTTGATTTGTCCCATTTCTCGTGCTCCTTGCGCTCCTCATCAGTAGATAAATCGTCTAGAGGTTTGGGACGAGGTGTAGTGAGTACAAATAAATTTTCTTCGGCAGTAAGAACAATCTCAATGTTTCGTTTCCACTCGATAAAATTTGGACCAGATAGAGGATTTTGTGCGAGCATATTTATAATCGGTGTAAGAGACATATATGAAAAGTAATATAAACACATAAGCATACGATCGCACATAATTCGTAATAATAATATTGTAACCTTTGATAAAACAATATTAATTGAAACCTCCAATCGCCCAAGGAATTCCACATGCAAGCCACGCTGTGGGCGCTATACATGAATCTCGATCAAACTAAATTATACCTTTAGTCGCTTAATTTCAATCTATGTCAACTTATCCTTACGACAAATGAAATTAATGATTGGACCTTACTAGACCACATCACTATCACAAGAAGGGACTTCATGGGAAGTTGTACTTGAGGTGATGTCTAAGAAATGACCACAATTTTAACAAATAGAAATGAATTCTTAGAATTCGCATACTCACTAGGACCATACCGCTTCAATCCAAATTCCTTTGTTTTCTCATTTTAAATCTATCTCTAGAGAACTTATGAAAATCGCATATGCAGCTACTCGTGTGGGCGCCATTACATGAAACTCCCACTCTCAATAGATTAAAATGTTTTATTTAGAAATCTCATCTAACAAACTTATGATAAACAAGGCAAGCAAGCCAATGCGTGTGGGCGCCATCACAGTCGTATCACTTTGTTTAGAGATAAAAAGTGGAGGTCTTGACATTTTAATTTTAAAAAAAAATTAATATGTCGGGTTACTTACTTAGTCTTTTGTTTCAAAAGGTTTATCCATTCAGATCACGTAATCCTAGCATGCTTTTCTATAGAACTCAACATGTAAAACATGCTCGCAGAATTCTAAAAAAAATGCTTGAAAAACGCGATAAACCTAGCATGCTTACTATGCGCATCCAATCACGAAAATATATAATATGTTTATCTACGTAATTTAAACATACATAGCATGCTTCTGCATAATTTAAACATCCACGACATGCTTTAAACGATAAAAATAAAATAAATTGCTCATCGCGCCCACTTGTGGATCCCAGACTTCTGCCTAATTTATTACATAAATTTGTAAAGCATGATCTTCAAAATCTCAAAACAGCCTCGCGTGCACGGCACGGACCGGATTCAAAAACCGGTTTGGGCCAAAAATGAAAACGGGTCAAATAAGGATCGGGCCGAACCGGTCAAAACCGGCAACCGGGTCGAAAAATCCGATATGGGCTAAAAATCGGTCGTACGAAACCGGTCTGGTCGGCCCAAAATGATCCGAGCGGGTCAAGATAAAAGGAGGAGGTTGGGTGTTAGGGCACAGCCCATGCGCGTGCCCAGTAGCTTCCGCCGCCCACCCTCTTATCGTCTCCCAGCCTGCCGAGCCTGGCCGAGGAGTCACCGCCGAGACCGCCGAGCATTGCTGAAAACTCGCCGCCACCGAGCTCGCCTCGCCCAATCTTGTCGATCATTGCCGAGAAACGCCAGCGAAGCTACTTGCCGAGACTACCGAGAATGCTCGGGTGCTGTCGAGCGAGTCATGCCGAGCGCCGTCGGGACATCTGCATGAAAATTACGCACCCCGCGTCGCCCAGCACTGCCGAGGAATCCACGCACGACTCGCGCGATGCCGGCGCGACCCGCCGAGGCGTGCCGAGCCGCATCGCCCGATGCCGCCCGAGGCATGCCGAAAGCCGCCGAGACGCCGCGCATGACCCGCCGAGGCACTTTCGGGTGAGACGTGCCGAGCCACGCCAAGACCCGCGCCCGGCGCCGCCGAGGCTACCGAGACGCTGCGCCGCGACCCGCCGAGGCGTGCCGGCGCTGCTCAGGCGAAACCGCGCCCAGACGCCCGGCCGCCGAAGCGCCGCTGCCGACTCCGCCAGCCGACGCCGAGGAGATTTTCCAGCGTCGCCGATGCAGCCAGCGCCGCCGAGCGCGACTTGCCGAGGCACGCCCGCCGCCGAGGCCGCCGAGACCCCCGCACGATCCGCCGACCTTGTCCGCCCTGATTCGTCGAGAGCTACCGAGAAACACGCATGGCTATCGAGCGGTGTGCCTACGAGCGCCGAGCACGCACAGCGTGCCGTCGCGCCCCACCACCGCTCCGTGTGGCCGTTTCTGGCCAACCTCCCATCATCTCGTTCTTCGTGCTTTTATCTTCGTTCTTCTTTTACAGATAAGATTTACAAGAAAAAATCTAATCTAACCACGGATTTTCTCGTGGTGAAAAACAAAAATCCGACAAAATAAAACGAGCCACGATGAACGACAGATTCACAATTAATTATTGTGCACATTATAATCAATTGTGAATTAATCGAACAGAGCCAAGATACTGATCCCAGGCTCTGATACCAATTGTAGGGAAATCTAATTTTAACCCTCTCCCGAGGATCTATCTTGGATGTTTAATTCACCATACATTGATTATATGCCTATCATGCACCTATATAATTAATTGCAACACGTAAGAGTTTTCTCGTGTTTACCTGCGAATCTGTCGGGAAGAAAGGATCAAGACTCGTGCTTTGATCTTCTAGACTGTATCCCGATTGCCTAAACTCCAATGCCGATTGAGGACAATCTATGGAGAATGCTATAGAAATTTGACTTCTTCCTTCTCTCAAAGTTTTCGAAAATTTCACTATTTTGGAATAGGAATTCTCGAAAATTGTAGCTTGAGGATTAGCCTTTGATTTTCTCTCTCACCTTATATTTATAATGCAACCCTAAATCCTATCATGATATGATTTATGCATATCTAATAAATATAATAATATCATTTAAGATAGAGAGGATTAAACAGAGTCCCAGTGGGACTCTAAGAGGAAGTGGACGAAAATCTTCATAGCTCCAGGCCTGGATGGGCCAGCCCAAGGATCAAATGCAAGGAATAAAGATGGGCCTCAAATAAATTAATTATCTTATGTTCAGCCCAGAACATAAATTAATTCATAAACATTTATTCATGCCACTAGAGAATAAATGCTGACTTACCCCTTTATTTCCGAAGTTGAGTCGGGCTTGCACTTAGACTTCACGAATCTCCGTATTTAAGATATCGTACGTCCATTAATTATTTACAACGTTCTGATTGCTTAAAATAATTAATTACTTTAATTCCTTAAGTAGTACCACTCAACCTTATTATTGTACTTGAGATAACTCAACCTGCAGGGTTTAGTATAATAAACCTTTTGAGCTCCTTAAGGGGATGTCATCATCCTAAACGGATACGGTGACTCGACACAGGTAACTAGCATGACATACAAGCACTGCCACCACCCAAGATGCAGAGAATCTTGGGTTATCTCATGTAACCCCACCCATAACAAGTCAAAGTGATGGTCAGCAACTCATACTCACCTAATACGTTATCGAGGTTTAGATCAACGTAAAGTCACCGAGATCTAGGTTCTTCACGACGGTCAGATAGAAGAACTCATCTCACTATGATCCATCAATACGTCGAGACGCATGCAAGATAGACAAGCAACCAAGTCAAGTCACTTCTTATCTATACCGCAGCCTATACCAACAACTCGTCCTCAAGTTGTCTCAGTTGTGATACTTTTTATATCTCATTAAGCTTGACTAATCATATAGACTTCTGTGATCTCAACACACTGTATGATCTAACTTATATACGAGATAAAAGGACATACATATGCAATCAAGTAAACAATTCAGATAGGAGATTGTAATAGTGGTAACAGGAAACATTGTATACAAGCTCAACCAAAACTGCTTCCAGTATACAAATCCAACAGTCTTTACTAGCTTTAGACCTTATTATGCCAAACTTGCAGAGATTGATGATCTCAACAAAGGAGAATCAAACCATTTTTCTGAAACTGATTATCTATCTATCTGGTCTGTTTTTTCTGGATAATAAATAGGTTTTGAGAACATCAAAAGGGAGAAATTATTGGGAAATTTTTATCTTAACTGTATGTTTTGATTAGATCCTAAAACCCTATGTAGATTGTCATGTTGATGTAACATAGTGCTGCTCACATGTTAGGGCGTAAATATTTTTTCAGGTTTCAGCATAAGAACTACCACTTTGGACAGATCTAAGATTGATGGAGTTCAAGTAGTACGGAAGCCAATCGAAAAGATACTAGCACAACTGAAGAGAAGCACTGTTGAAGATATTAGACTAAAGACTGAAGTCAAGACTGAAGTCAAGCTGATTGAAGACTGAAGTACAACTATATTGATGAACGGTGCTATTGAAGAGTGAAGTCGAAGACTCAAGTCGGAAGACTGAAGATAATACTGAAGACTCAGTGTAGCTGATAAAAACAAAAAAGCTGGAAATATGACTAAGTGTCATGCCAGCAGCTGAGAAGTCAAAGTTGTTGATAACTGTGTCAAAGATGAAGCGTTATACTGACTCAGGGTCACCAGATTGATAAAAGACGGAGTCCAAACTGCTGATAAAGAGCAGACTCGACTGATGGAGTCAACTTAACTGGAAAAACATTAAGTTATTTAAACCTCAAGTGTTTGACTTGTCATATGTTGTAGCATATCTGCAGAAGATCCTAACATGCTAGAACCACTGTTCAAAGTTGCAGAGTTATAGTATACGATGATGCAGACCCAATAACGACATATGATGATTTAAACGGGCATAATTCAAATGTCAAAAGGAATGAATGTGATTGATGCTCACTCCAACGATACTATTTACAGTCTGCTCTATAAATACGCGTAGAATCTAACCTTTAAAACCCCCTGAAATAATACAATCAAATATTCTAAAGCACCTAGAGCTCATATCTCAAGAACATTTATCCAACGATTTCGAAGAAAGGAGTTCCAAAGTGTTATAAGAAAATCTTCAAAGCGTATATATATTTATCAGCTTAAGATTTCATTATACACTCCCTTATGTTCTAGGTACCTATTTTGTAACATCTTAAGCCTAGAATTACTAAGTTCTTGCCTGTAATAGCTCAATTTTTTGTTGGAAAGCCCTCTACTTAAAACCTCCAAAGTTTACGTAGAAGTTGGACAAGTAGGCAACGAAGTATTAGCTTCTGAAAGCTTGGTTGTCTTGCACCTGCAAGCAAGAAGTTAGGTCGAATGTGTACGTAAATAGTCAGAGCTTTTCTAATACCAGCAAGCGTAGGAGGAAGCCAAGTTAGAGAAGATACAAAAAAGGTTAAAGTCTGTATCTAGGTTTACTCTTGTACCCGTAAACAATATAAAATCTCAAATAATGGATTGATTGTATTATCAGTCCGTGGATGTAGGAGCTGATTTATCCGAACCACATAAAAAACTAAATGTTCTTTACTTTAGTTCTTTACTTTCAGTATCGTATTTACTTGGCATATTATAGAACTGAACATCACCAACACATGAAGCATAATACTATTTTAAAACATTATATTAGTATCAGTTTGATACTGAAGAGATAAGCTGAAAACTGACTAAGCCAATATTTGAGTAATTAATTTTTATCATTTTAAGTTTTCAGTTAAGGTAAAAACATAACCACCATATTCCACAAGCACATCAATGTCCAACTGACCAGCTGTCTCAACAATCATTAGGTTTGTTAATTGATATCACTCTAAACAAGACTCACACTGAATCGATCGTAAGAATATCGACACCAAGATTAAACCGACTTCGCTTAATCGACAATGACTAATAAAATAGAAGATCTAGTCTTGTAAAACAAAAATATTTTAATTTGCTTGAACTATTGTATTCCCCCCTCTCTCCACCCATACATCAATACGAACCCCTAGGGACCATCATATTTTCTCGCACAAAATCCTTTAATCGGTCCGAATTATATTGAGTGGAAACACAACATGGAATATGTTTTATCACCGAGGAACACATGTTTTTTCTCACCACTCCTTATCCAGCTAATCTTACTGACACTTCCACTAATGAGGAGCGTGAGGCATCCATGAAGTGGAACAATATAACTAAGTGCTATATGATGACTACAATATCCATTGCCTTACAACTTCATCATCAAAGGTTGGATGACGTAGCCAAGATATGGCAAAGTCTCAAGGATAAGTATGATGAGCTAGATTGAACTGATCGTTTAAACATGATAAGAGAAATCTTGTAGTGCAAAATGAGCGAAGTCAGTTCAGTCCATGTACATGGATGAGTTGATCTGATTTGAGGGGATATCAACGGTGAAGCCAAGGTCGATATCATTCTCAACACAGTGCCAAAGTCTTTTGAGAACTTTCATGTCAATGTCATATGAGCAACCAAGAGTATATTCTTAATTAATTGCTCAATGACCATGTAGCGACAAAAGGCATCATAGGAAATGGTGCACATGTCCTAGATAGCACATCTAGGAGTCCTAGTGTTCCATCGGAAGGTGGAAAGAATAAGAGGGACTCTAGGGGTTCGCGAGCTAAGGGAAACAACAGGAGCAGTGAGAGCAAGGGACGGGCCCTACCAAGGGTGTGAAGAAGCTAAAGGAGAAGGGAAAGTGTTTCAAGTGTGGCAAGACTGTGCATTGGAAGACTAATTACCTTATGCTCAAGGCAAAGAAGCAAGTTACTTCATTGGCTCTAGTAACGAAAACTTGTTAAGTGACTTGTTCTACTCATTTATGGGTAGTAGATACATACGCGATTGATCATGTTTGTTACATCTTGCAGGGGTTCCTACAGACAAAGCAGCTAAATCATGGAGAGATCACCATCTCCATGGGCAATGCAACGAAAGTCGCAATTGTTGCAGTTGAAGATGTTACTTTATGCTTTGAAAGTTTAGTTTTAGTTTTGAGAAATGTTTTATATGTATCGGAGTTCCGACGAAATCCTATTTTCGTTTCTAAACTTTTTGTTAATGGATATTCTATTATTTTTTAGAGTGGTAATTCTATCATGAGAAATGATGAATTTATCTGTGGTAGCATATTACGTAACTCTCTATATTCAATAAGAAGCATGATACATTATATTGCATCAACTTCATGGAACCGCAAGAAGAGAAAGTTCTTCTCTCATGAGTATCATACATATCTTTGACACATTAAATTAGGTCACATCAGTCTAAATAAGATTCATAGACTGATCAAGGATGGAACATTAGGATATTTCCAAGTTGTTTAATTCCCACTCTGCGAATCTTGTATAGAGGAAAAGATGTCAACTAGGTCTTTCAAGAAACGCAACAAGGCCAAAGAAGTGTTGGAATTAGTTCATTCTAACTTGTATGGACCAATGTCCACCAAGCTCGTAGAGGGTATAAGTATTTTGTTACTTTCTTTGACGATTACTCAAGGCATAGATGCATTTAACTATTACATCATAAGTTTGAATGCTTTGAGAAATTCAAAGAGTACAAGACACAAGTGAACATTTTGACATGGTAAAAAGTCATTATAATTTATATTTTGATCGCGGTGATGAATACCTCAGTAACAAGTTTAGGAGTTACTTGTTGGAATCTAGGATTACATCCCAGTTGATTACACCGAACACACCTCAACAATATGGTGTAGAAGAGAGAAGGAATTAGACTTTTTTAGGAATAATTCGTTTGATGATGAGCTATACAACTTTGTCCATTTTGTTTTGGAAATATACTTTAGAAACAATAGCATACTTAATCAAGTACCATCCAAGTCAATTGAAAATCTTTATTCTAATTGTGGTCGATATGAGATAGTACAACATACGTGCTAAACAAAACAATTCATAAATTAGAAACTAGATCTGAATCAAGGATATTTGTAAGATATCCTAAGAAAACAAAAATGGTTATTTCTATAAACCTATTCATAATCAACTATCCATCTCACTGTTTTCGGTACGCTTTTGCTAGCAATCTGATTGGCAAATAGAGAGGGGTTTATTAACCCCCCCCCAAATATTTTTCTCTTTTTCTCTATATTATGTTGGCAAAGAAACAGAATATGTTCTCTTTTTCACAACGTAACCTCTCAAAATTTTCATGCATTTTCATGGACATCATAATTATGTTGGCATAAAAAATAAATTCTGTTGTTCAAACAAACCAATGTATTTGTACATGTACACTTCATAAACACTCCAGTACCTTATCTAACCAAAAATGATTTGGCAAGTTCAAGAATAAAGTAGACAACTGAACCTTCCTTTGTCACAATAGTGATCTGTCATGTGAAGTTCGATCATCCTTATATAAGGAATCATCTTTACAGTCGTACACCGGTTTTCTACTGGTAGTCCTACAGATCTCAGAGAAAGCATCAAGCAGCAACAGCCTCCTCCTTCTGGGCTAGCTTGTTCTGAATATGTTGAGGGACGACGTCAAATTTGGCCAACTGCATAGTGTAGGAAGCACGGCCTTTGGTCATGCCTCGAAGAGTGCTCACATACTGAAACATCTCAGCTAAAGGCACCAGCGCATCCACCACCTGAAATGATGGTTCATTTTCGGAATCAATTTCTGAACTGGTTCCAGTTGATCAGAATGATGTTTCAGAAGAAACAACTAAGATTTATTATAAGGTTTATAAATATCAAAGCTAGATCTTAAACATTCCCGATTCTGCTTATAATTATGAACAAAGGTTTTCTGCTTACAAGGAGTGTATAAAACATATTAACATGTACCTTCAAGCCACCGGGTTTATCTCCAAAGTTGTTGATCTGACCTCTCCTCGAGTTGAGATCACCAATCACATCTCCCAAATGCTCTTCAGGTGTAACGACTTCTACTATCATGATTGGCTCAAGCATCTGCGGTCCAGCTTTCCTAATTCCTTCCCTAAACGCTCCTCTGGCAGCCAACTGGAACGCCAGAACACTCGAATCAACATCATGGTAAGACCCGTCCACTAATACTGCACGGACATCAACCACAGGATAGCCCGCCAGTACTCCATTCGGCATGCTTTCTTCCAATCCCTTCATCACACCAGGTATGTACTCTCTTGGCACTGCACCTCCCTTGATCTCACTTTTGAACTCATACCCGCTACCTGCTTCCAGTGGCTCAAACCTTACAGTGATATCCGCAAACTGACCTGCACCACGGACTGCTTCTTGTGCACATACTTGACTTCTGTAACCTTGGAAATGCTTTCACGATAGTTGACTTGGGGTGCTCCAACATTGGCTTCAACCTTTATGAATATATAGAGCATATTAGTTGGCAGGAAACACATCAAAGAAACCAAAAGGTTTTAATTTTTCAGGCAAGATAAGGACATAACTGTGGATTCAATTATTATTTAGAGAAACTAAAAATTTACATTTATCCTACTTGTAAAGTACACAAATAAATAGGATTCTGTTATAAGAAAACTCCAGGCTTCAAATGATATCATATTCCAATGATTCACAAAGTTGAAGTAGAATGCAATACGTTCCAAGTGAAATATGTATATAGCAAGAAAATATGTTTATGATGAGACTGTAATTAGTTCAGAGAAGCAGACCTTATATTCCCTCTTGAGCCTGTCAACGATAATTTCAAGGTGCAATTCTCCCATTCCTTCAATAACTGTTTGATTGGTTTCTTCATCCCGTGAAAAGTGGAATGATGGATCTTCCTGAGCAAGCTTAATTAAGCCAACTGCCATCTTATCAATATCAGCTTTAGTTTTCGGCTCAATGGCAACCTTAATCACAGGATCCGGGAAATCCATCCGTTCTAAAACAATAGGCTTCTCAGGATCACACAACGTTTCTCCTGTAATTGTATCTTTTAGACCTGCAAGTGCGATAATGTCCCCAGTTAAGGCCACTTTAGTGTCCTCTCTGCTGTTAGCATGCATTTCCAGGAGTCTACCAATCCTCTCTTTCTTCCCTTTGTTCGCATTCAGCACATAGGAGCCGGAATCGAGCTTTCCAGAATACACCCGCACAAATGTAAGAGAACCCACAAAAGGATCGCTCATGATTTTGAAAGCCAATCCAGAAAACGGTTCATTATCACTGGCAGCCCTCTCGATAATCAATTCTGGGTTATCAGGGTCAGTCCCTTTCATTGGTGGCAACTCCACAGGAGAGGGCAAATAATCTACAACAGCATCCAGTAGAGGCTGAACCCCTTTGTTCTTAAAAGCTGAGCCACATAAAACAGGAACAAAACTGCCTGAGATAGTTCCTTGCCTTATTAACCTCTTAATGGTAGCCTCATCTGGTTCGATTCCTTCCAGGTAGTTCTCCATAGCTTCATCATCTAGTTCAACTATGTTTTCAATCATTTGGGCCCTGTATTCTTGAGCTAACTCTAGAAGATCAGCAGGAATTTCCACATATGCAAACTTTGCACCCAATTCTTCCCCAGACCAAACCACTGCCTGCATCTTCACAAGATCTACAACTCCTTTAAAAGTATCCTCTGCACCAATTGGGATTTGAAGCACCAGTGGTTTTGCTCCCAGGTTCGACACAATCATATCTCTAGTCCTAAAGAAATTCGCTCCAAGACGATCCATCTTATTGACAAAACATATCCTAGGAACACCATATCTATCAGCCTGCCTCCAAACAGTTTCGGACTGAGGCTCCACACCAGCAACGCTGTCAAATAGACATATTGCACCATCTAAAACCCTGAGCGCACGCTCCACTTCTAGGGTAAAATCGACGTGACCAGGAGTATCAATGATGTTAATCCGATGCTTGTTCCAGAAGGTGGTGGTTGCAGCAGAAGTAATAGTGATCCCTCTTTCTTGTTCTTGTTCCATCCAGTCCATTGTTGCTGTTCCCTCGTGCACCTCACCGATTTTGTAGTTTCTACCAGTGTAGTAGAGGATTCTTTCAGTTGTGGTTGTCTTCCCTGCATCTATATGTGCCATAATTCCAATATTGCGGTAGTCCTTCAATGGAATAGTTCTCTTCTCCTCTGCAGAAAAGTTAATAAAAGCTATGATATCTCTCACACATAAATTAGCATATTAACAAAAGCAACTGCAATTTAATAGCCAATTCATTATGATAACTAGTAGTTAAAAGCCTCTTTATGCTGATAATTTATATTATGAAAGAAAATTACAGGTTGAAACAAACGAATCAGATAAATCTGCTTAAAATGTAAACTTCATAAACCATGCAGGCTCATTCTCTAATTCGTTAACAGTGATAAGCATGTATTTAGGATTGTGAATGCAGAACATGAAAATCACATTCTTCTGCAAAGACAAATATTTCAGAACCTATTATCACGACAAGAGCACGACAACGGCACGTTTTTTCTCTCATGATACTTATCATCGAACAGCATTGTATGATCATGGTAGCAATGAGACATGAACTCTACAAAAATTACAGCAAATTCGTGCTATCTATTATATGTAACCAGTATATTTGAGTTTTAAGCATAAACCACTGTTGATTCATCTTCCACTTAGCAAGAAAATAAACATTAGAGCAAAAAGACCACTCATAAAACAATTGAATATGATTTCAGCGACAATAACCAAAAATGATAGCAACAGATAACATCACCAGCAATAATTGAATGCGCACTTCACCAGTAACTCAACTACTCAATTACAAAGACACAAACACGCATACACACATATCCATATCTTATTGCAGAGAGAGAAAGAGTGCTAGAGAGACCAGCAGCCATGGCAAAGACGGAGAAGTTCCTCATCTTGTGGTTCTGGCGCAAAGTCGAGAGCTTTGTGGAAGCAGAGCCTATCGCAACACTTCCGAGAAAGGAAGAAGAAAGAGCTCGAACTGTGGCGGAGGAACTGCTCCTACGACGTCGTGTGGAGTGAGATACAGGCGGCAGAGGCCTCCGCGAAGAGCCATTTAAGTTGCAGAGTGCTGAAGAGGCACTGGGTGACATTTTCATCACCGATTCTGCCGCCATTTTCAGTGTCTCTGCGCACTTGGTGACACACACTGAATGCTTTTTTTTTCTCTCTCTTTCTCGGGTTGGAGAAAGACGGAAAGAGAGGCGATGTGAGTTATGAAATTCAGGGGATAATGCAATGGGGCAACAAATTGGAGGTGGGTTTTCCCGTGGCCCTAATTCAATTGCAAATTTGTTGATAGAAATTTCGATTGTTTGGTTGTTCTTGGTCACTAAGTTTCATCAATTTCTCATTTCATATTTTATTCTTTATTTTCAATAATATATGTAACTTGTGACTTGAGAGGAACCATGGAGGAAATGGACAAGCAAGGTATGGATCAAATTTATTTCATTTTCACCCCCTTTCAAATTGATACGACATATTTGATCTGAAATCGAATAAGTGAAATTCTATTTAACACAAAATCAAATTCTAGCATTTTTTTTCCTCGGAAATTAATAGCATTATTTTTCGGATTGAAGAATTAATCATTCATTATTTTTTAAGGAAGTCGAATTATGGTTCATTTGAGGACATCTAAGTTGTGAGACCGTTATTGGGTAAGTTCCATCCTGAGAGGGGGTGCATTGCACACCCATCCCCGCCAATTGATACGTGTCTTTAGTTTTTATTCAGATTTAATTAAATTTCCTAAATAAACCAACCCAACCATGGTTAACCCACTCAGGCCCATTACCGAACCAATCTTCGCGGAGAAGCTATCCTCTCGTACCGACATACATTTTATATGTCGATATCCCAAAACATGTATCGATATTTCAGGATTTGAATTAGAATTCTGAATTATTAACAGAGAAGCTTAATAAAACTTCCCGCCAATGTTTATAATTATCTTAAACGCCTAAATTTATTATATTATGAGGATAAATAATTTATCCCCAAAAATTCCAAATTCTAAATAGACAATTATAAACTGTTAATAAAAAATATTAAAATGAGCCATTTATAATAATTATATTATATACTGTTAATAAAAAATTATTAAAATAATGAATAATCGCTTTTAATTTTGGCCGAGCACATAAAAATATTGTCATCACTCATTATTAATTTTTAAACTTTGAAATTTACCTTTGAGCCCTCACTATTTCGTGTCTTGCAAGGGGTAAATAAGTAAATGTTCAAATAAAATAATTCCCCCATTTCCATTTGCTCCAACTGCCTTCTCATTTCGCGCCCACACACATGATCAGAGAGACGCGAGACAGATGACGAGAAGATGAGAGAGCCCGATTCTGCAATCGGTTCAAACCCTAACCGATGAGAGACGAGAGCACGAGGAGAGCATGCGAAACGCAGGTATTGTTCCATTTGCAATATTCACGATTTTTTCCGCGCCCTAAGTAGATGAGAAATGCCTTCGATTGCCTTCGTCTTCGTCCATTGTTTGGTATGAATTTGTGCTTATTCTTGATATTGTTTTACATGTCATTTTCAGTGGTTTGTCCTATTTATGCCGTTGGTTTGATTAATATTTATCGATTCGAACTTACTTCGTTTATTTTGATGTTTTGTAGAAAAACGACATTAAAATAGGATGAATTGGATCTTCCAAGAATCAATTTTATTGAAGAGCATTGCGATAGGAGTTCATAGGCGAAAACGGTTTGTAATTCGAGATCGGACGCGAGAGAACGGAGCGAAACGTCGAAGTCGCGCATAAACACCCGAGCGCCCGCGCACCTAGCACCCTCTCCCGCCGCATGCCCGTGCTCGGCCTCGGCGCCCGGCCGCCTGCTGCGGCCCCAGGCGTTCCGCCGCCCTTCCTCCCGCCACAGAAGCGGCGCCAGCAGCACGCCCACCAGACACCACACGCCCGCGTTGTCGCTCGGCCTTGACGCCTCCGTCCGCGCTGGGCATCTCCTCGCGTCTTCACCCGCGGGCGCTGCGACCTCCACCGGCGCTGCCTTCTCCAGCGTCCTCCGCGCGCCGCCAAGCGGCGCCATGATTTCCACCCGCGCCGCCTTCTCCAAATACTAGCCCTCCAAATGCGTCCGGCGCTGATTCCCAACCGGCTGGATGTGTGTCGAGAATCTTGGCGCGTCGGTCTTGTGTCCGTCCGGCGTTGGGTCTGTGGTGTTCAATCCAAACTCCTCGCGTTCGTTGGGTGCGAAATCTGCGCTATAATCTTGATTTACACGCGAAAACCCTAGCCTGACACATTTCCCACATTCTCACGCACTCAAGCATTCTCTTTTCCTCTCTTTTTCTTTTCCCTTCCTTTTAATTATTTTGTACTTGGATTAACATTGGGATTGTACGATTCCGGATTTTGGAAGACGAATTTGTCTATGAATAGTTGTAAGTTTTTCTCATTCATTTATGTCTATGTAATTGCGATGGGGATGGTTTCTGCTATGAGATGAATTATTGTTTTATCGAGTAATACATGTTTGGTTGTTCTTATCTTGAATCGTGATTGTTGGGTTGATGATTTGCGATTTACTCATCCGTATAAATTGTTTATTTTATGATCTTCATACATGGTGTTCGAAAGAATAGTGTAGGTTGATTGTATGCTTATGTTTGATTATGAAGATATGCGAGAGCAGATTTATATTAAATATAAGTTTGACAATGAAAGTGATTGAGAGATTGGTTTGTTGTTGAATAAATAATATATGTCGGTAGGGTTTTGCTATTGTGTGCTTTGTAGTAAAATATCCTTCGTAGTTGATGGTGGGTTGATTGAGAGATCCCCTGTCATTAAGTTCGAGTCTAACGTTGACGTAATCGAGAGATTAGTTAGTGTTGACCATTTGGTGAGAGGCGTGGGTGTTTTATGCATTGTGTACCGGTCCTTGATTCATTAATAGCGAGGATAGATTTGAACCCAAAACACCGTCCCCAATTATGTGTATCTTCCAATTCCTATTGTTGTCCAAGTGCATCCGTTTTCCCTGCTTTATTTTATTTCCTGCTTTCGTCCGTTTCGTGACAGATCCCCTTATTTTAGGACGTTAGTATTTCTTTTCTGTTTTTGTGTTTGACATAGAACCGTAGCCCTATTAAGCCTTCCTCGAGAGATTCGACTTGGGTCGACCTTACCATTCTATAAGGACCTCATACTATTGCGAGCGACTGAAAAGAACAATTTGGTCGGAACAAATTTTGGCGCCGTTGCCGGGGAAGGCTTTAAGCTTTTGGTTTTGTGTCGTTTTATTTTTCGTGTTTCATTTTGTTTTTCTTTTTTTTTCTCCGTGCTTCTTCTTTTTATTTTTTTATTTTTCTTTTTCTTTGTTACTATTATCTCCAACAGGTGCGTGAGATGTTGTTTTTGTAGTTGGTGTCTGTTAATACAGGGTTACCGGCGATACAAATATGGTCAGACAGGCCTGGAGGAGGAAAGCTCGTCGTATTGGACAAATTCTTCCTATGAAGAAGGGGCCCAATTCGACTCTTTTGAGGGATACCCATCAGGCTGTGAGCGTCAAGCCTATGATCCCTACTGGAGGCATCCTCAGAGTTCTTCATATAGTCAGGACCTCTTCTTCCAACAACACCCAGTGAAGCCGACATTGGAGGATTCATTGCGCATTCATTCAGCGTAGTCACCGGCGGCCGACATTGGAGGAGTCATTGCGGGCGCTCATTCAGTGAGTCGGCCGGTGAAGCGGCCGACATTGGAGGATTCATTGCGAGCTTTGATTCAGCGAGTCGTCACCCAGTGAAGCCGACATTGAAAGACACACTGATGTCTTTCATACAGACGAGTCAACAAAGGTTCGAAATGTTGGAAACATCTATCGAGCGTTTAGAGACTCAAGTCAATCAGTTAGCCGGGATAGTGGAAGAATTGGTCCACCACCAAAGTGTGGAGGAGATGCCGAGACAATTAGAGCAAACTTCTTTTGTCATTGTCTATGAAGATGATGAGGTTGAGGGGAGAATCAGGGAAGTTGATGAAAGTGAAGAGTCGAGGATTCATCAAGCCGAGACTAAGTATGAACAAACCGATATCTTCCCGATCCAGTTGAAGGATGAGGAGAGGACAAATGTTGAGGTAGCATCTATAATTTTTCAACATCCTAATTCTCCAAAGTATTGTGCTTTTGGAATTGAAGTTATCTATTTTGCTTTGAAGAATAGGATGTTTGATTTGAACTTAATTAATTCATTATTTGCTACCTTAACTGTCCTTTGTGCTTATATTATTACTACTGATGCTCTGGTTGAGATGGTATTCCTGCAGGTGAAGGACTATGGATAGTCCATTTTTTACCGGTGGAGCTCGTGCCATTGAAACGAGCTTTACGTGGGAGGCAACCCACGTTTATTTCTGTTTTGTTCTTGTTTTCTTTTGGTTTTACTTGTGTTTGTGTTTTCGTCTCTGTTTTGGTTTTGTGTGGTGCAGGTTTCGGTGTTAATTATTCTTGAGTTTTGGGACATGGTAAGCCGTATGGTGAAGCTGTGATGCTCCAACTCTGTAGCGCACACTATTCTATTATCAGGGAAGTATCATCCTCTATTGGTCTTTTTGTGTTATTAATGTTTTGAGCATTGGGGACAATGCTTGAATTAAGTGTGGGGATGATTATTCATTTTTGTGTGTGTCCCTTATCTATTTGTATGCTTGGTGATGTGCATCTGTGCTTATTTTGATTTCTTGGAATCAAGTATTGTATATGCGAGTAAGTTATGATTTTGATTTGTGTAATTAAACTTTGTGATATTGGTCAAACTGATTTTAAATTTCGAGACTTTTGGTGATATATGATTCGAGTGTAATGTGAATTGACGAGATTATGATTGATAGAAAATGAATAGAGGGAAATTGATGTGATTTGTCCGGCTAATGTTAGGGGTAATGTTAACATTGTGGTTACCTATATACTTGTTTCATTTTATATAAAAAAAAGTGCGATAAAGAGTAGAAAATGAGGAGAATGAAAACTCCAGTTATTTGTTGAGATTGTTGAAATGGAGGATGGGATTACATCCTCTTTCTCGTAAATTGAGAAATGGACATGAGAAACCACGATAGGAAACTCGATTTATCGAGTTTACCTTTCGAACATTGTTCCAAAATCATTAAAACATTCTATGTGCTTAAAAGGAACTTGTTGCTAAAGGTGACCACATTAGTTAGTTCACCCCTAGCGGAGAGTTGGAGTGCGGCGGTGACCCATTTATTTATTGGAAATCAATTGCCGTCCTAGATTTATTTCACATTATTTTTGAATACGTAAACAACAAGTGTGGGGGAAAAGCATTAAGGTTTGATTGATTATACTAAGAGTGAAGTTGCATGAATTATCTTCCCTACTCTTACTAGTATAGACTTTGCTTGAGGACAAGCAAATGGATAAGTGTGGGGGAGTTGTTTGGTATGAATTTGTGCTTATTCTTGGTATTGTTTTACATGTCATATTTAGTGGTTTGTCCTATTTATGCCGTTGGTTTGATTAATATTTATCGATTCGAATTTACTTCGTTTGTTTAGATGTTTTGTAGAAAAACGACATTAAAATAGGATGAATTAGATCTACCAAGAATCAATTTTATTGAAGAGAATTGCGATATGAGTTCATAGGCGAAAATGGTTCGCAGTTCGAAGATCGGACGCGAGAGAACGGAGCGAAATGTCGAAGTCGCGCATGAGCACCCGAGCGCCCGCCACCCAAAGACCCTCTCCCGCCACACGCCCGCGCTCGGCCTCGGCCGCCCCATGCCAGCTGCGGCCCCAGCTGCTTCCGCGCCGCTGCTCCTCCCGGCCGGAAGCCGGCCCAGCCCACGCCACAGCACACCACACGCCGCGTCGCCCGCTCGCCGCCTTGCCTTCTCCGTCCGGCTGGCATCTCCTCCACGCGCCGCCGCCCGGGCCAGTGCGACCTCCACCCGACGCTGCCTTCTCCGCGCCTCCGTCTCGCGATCGCCCGGCGGCTGCGACCCACCCGCGCTGCTTTCTCCACCAGCCCTCCGGCCAGCTCGTCCGTGGCTGGATGTGTCGAATCTTGGCGCGTCCGGCGCTGATTCCGTCCGTATTGGGTGCTGCGGTGCTCAATCGAGAATCCTGGCGTCCGTAAGGCCTGTCCGACGCTGGTGCGCGAAATCCTATAAATACCGATTTACACGCAAAACCCTAGCGACATATTTCCCACATTCTCACGCATCACGAATCTCCTGTCGTCGCTCTGTGCGTCGGCCCGTCCTCTCCGCACCTTTGGGTGGAGTGTGACAACGACACGCCCATAGGGCCTTTCATCGATTGAGGTTTGGTGGCAAATTGAAAGTTCGGTCCGAGCTAACGGATGTTACATCTATGAAAAGAAGAGCTCACGCACTTCTACTATCAGCATCTCTTTTCTCTCTTTTTCTTTTCCCTTCCTTTTAATTATTTTGTACTTGGATTAACAATTGGGATTGTACGATTCCGGATTTTGGAAGATGAATTTGTCTATGAATGGTTATAAGTTTTTCTCATTCATTTATGTCTATGTAATTGCGATGGGGATGATTTCTGCTATGAGATGAATTATTGTTTTATAGAGTAATACATGTTTGGTTGTTCTTATCTTGAATCGTGATTGTTGGATTGATGATTTGCGATTTTCTCAGCAGTATACATTGTTTATTTTATAATCTTCATGCATGGTGTTCGAAAGAATAGTGTAGGTTAATTGTATGCTTATCTTTGATTATGAAGATATGCGAGAGCAGATTTATGTTAAATATAAGTTTGACAATGAAAGTGATTGAGAGATTGGTTTGTTGTTGAATAAATAATATATGTGGGTAGGGTTTTGCTATTGTGTGTTTTGTAGTAAAATATCCTTCGTAGTTGATGGTGGGTTGATTGAGATCCCCGTCATTAAGTTCGAGTCTAACGTTAACGTAATCGAGAGATTAGTTAGTATTGATCGTTTGTTGAGAGGCGTGGGTGTTTTATGCATTGTGTACCGGTCCTTGATTCATTAATAGCGATGATAGATTTGAACCCTAGAACACTTTCTCCAATTCTGTGTATCTGCCAATTCCTATTGTTGTCCAAGTGCATCCGTTTTCCCTACTTTATTTTATTTCCTGCTTTCGTCCGTTTCGTGAAAGATCCCCTTATTTTCGGACGTTAGTATTTCTTTCATGTTTTTGTGTTTAACATAAAACCGTAACCCTGTTAAGCCTTCCTCGAGAGATCCGACTTAGGTCGACCTTACCATTCTATAAGGACCTCGTACTATTGGGAGCGACTGAAAAGAACAATTTGGTCTGAACAAGTCCATCCTCATTGCCTTCGTCTTCTTCATCTTCGTCTTCATCCATTGGGATAGCTTTTGTATTCTTCGTCTTTGCACCGTTAACCTTGGCAATTTCTCGAAATACCCAAATATGTTTGATAATTTTTCAATTTTCAGTCTTGGTTAATGGTTATGCCTGCATTTTGTATGCTTGTTTGTTTCCTCGCTGCTATTTTTCTCTACTTGTAATTTGCTTGTGATTCTTCTATATCTGTTTTATGATTGCTTAATTACCCAAAATTATGCTTGTGTACAACCGACTGTGGGGTTTCTTTTGTTGTTCATTATGATGAACAACACGACTTTCGTAATGAAGATTATGTAAACTTTTAATGAAGATTGTTGTTCATTATGCTTGTGTACAACCGACTTGTAATGAAGCTTGTGTACAACCGACTTGTAATGAAGATTATTGTTCATTATTTTGTTGTTCATTATGATGAACAACACGAAATTACGCAAACTTTTCATAAGAACATTAATGAAGACTGTACTCAATATGAAAATTCATAATATTCAACCATGTTTCAATGAACTTTAATTGTGGCCTGTTATTCATTTTACTATGACAATGCAAATTTAAAGTGAAAAATACTTTATAATGCTGATGGGTTAAATGAGATATACGGTCCACTAGTAGTTGAGCAACCTTCATTTCCATGCAAGAAGCCATGCCAAGTTTTTCAAAGTTCTAACGGGGAGACGAGACGAGCTCCTCTATATAAGCCCAAGGTTTGAAATAGACTCGCGCTTAACTGGTATGTCTCATTTTATCTCTGTAGCTCAAGCTCAAGCATGAGTGCTTACAATAAATGCAGCCATCGTATTCCAAAGCATTAAAATTTTATTTCCCTTTTCAGCAGTGTAGAAATTTAAGACTCCAAATGTACAGTAAATTTTGATTTTGATGCAGTGATATATGATTCGATTATATAACCCAATGTAAACGATAATTAATGCTTAAGAGAGTATAGAATGGAGGAGGATGTTGATGAGAGAGGGTGAGAGTCAGCACAGTAAAGTTGTAGCCATGGAAAGTTAACTAAGGCCTTTTAATTATGAAATCTCCAAACAACTATAAACATGGAGCTAAATACGGCTTGAGATCAGCTTGAGCTCATAGATCGATTGAGCTCAATTGAATTAAAATTCTGCCCAGCCAACAAGTCTTGCTATTGCTATAATATTATGCCCAGCCAACAAGTCTTTTATGATTTGTTTTTTACTTTTCTTTGGATTATAATGAGATTCTATACTGATGGGTTAAATGAGATATACGGCCACTAGTAGTTGAACAACCTTCATTTTGTCAAACAGGAGACCTATTTCATTGAGAATTTGGAACTGGAAGCTTTGAATTTTAGAGATTTCATTGTGAAGAGAATTATGTAATAATAATAATAATAATAATAATAATAATAATAATAATAATAATAATAATAATAATAATAATAATAGTTGGTGGTTTTTTAGAAGAAAACTAACGTTTGTTTAGGGATTATGATATATTACACAGTAAAATTTTGTTTTACAAATGTGTTAGCTTTTACTTTAGTTGCCAAATTTTGCATGGGATGATGAACAACACGACTTTTGTAATGAAGATTACACAAACTTTTAATGAAGATTGTTGTTCATTATACCTGTGTACAACCGACTTGTAATGAAGCCTGTGTACAACCGACTTGTAATGAAGATTGCTGTTCATTATTTTGTTGTTCATTATGATGAACAACACGAAATTACGTAAGCTTTTCATAAGAACATTAATGAAGCCTGTACTTAATATGAAAATTCAGAATATTCAACCATGTTTCAATTAACTTTCTGTGTTCTTTGAAGTTAATTATAATCCACATATTATTATTGAAAATATCTTGGAGGCTTTATTATGTTTCCAAAGATAGTTATGGTGGTGATTCTTCTAATATGTTTTGTGATTGCTTAATTACCCAAAATTATGCCTGCATTTTGTATACTTGTTGTTCTTTTAGTTCTTTGAAAAACATGACTTTTGCCCTCTCTATTTCCTGAAATGATAGAAAATTCCTTGTTTTTTGATAAGAGCCTGCTCATCTTTGCACTTGGTATGACTGCCTGTGTCAATGGGTTGCTCCATTTGTGGTACGTAGTAGTGATTTGCCATGTTTGATCTTGCATTGTTTTCTCAGTGAAGTACTCCCACATTACAATGACCAAGCTTTAGCCAGTGAGTAAGAAAAGCAAGATGTGATAAGATTAGATATTTGCATTTTGTGGACTCTCTCTTTTTCGCAGTTCACCCCCCACAATTATTTCTTTTAATTTTGTTTTTTAGTGATTCATTTAATATGATTGGACTGTTATTAAATAGTGATTTTGATTCTATTTATATTTTGTTTTAAGTGATCCATTTATAATTTTACATTGAAATATAAAGCCAACATCCCTTATGTTTTCAATTACAGTTTATTTCGCTCCGTACACACACTTATAAAAGGATAAACGAGAAGAGAGCAGAAGCATCTAGAGATAATCAGGGGCTGTGTTACTGAAATTGCTCCAAACCATAACAGAGGAATACTTATTCTCTTCCACAGGTATTGCTTTCATTTTTTGCTAATTTTTTGTGCGTTTTCGAAGGAGCTTGGTATTAGATATGTTGTCTGCCATGAATTTGGAATGTTAGTGAAGTGATATGCTTTCATCTTCTAATCCTTCTATATGTTAGTGAAGTGATATAATTTGGAATTTATTTTGGCCCCTGGTAAACATTTTATTGGTTCATCTATTCAAATTTATTGCTAAACACTATCCACAGTGAGTTATGGCGTGTTAGTGAAGTGATATAGTTTGGAATTGATTTTGCACCCTGGTAACCATATTATTGGTTCATCTCTTCAAATTTTTTGCTGTACTTTAGTAACTAATATATATAAACCAAACTATGACCCATTAACTGTTTTATTGGCCTGTACTTTAGTAACTAATATATTTAAACCAAACAATGACCCATTAACCACCACGAACATTAAAGGCTAATTAAAGGAGAAAGATGATATAAGAAGATAAACCACCATTCTACGTTCACCTTAACTCGACTCATTGACCCCAACAATGTGCTTATATCAGTTGTGATTTAACTTACAACAGACCAATTTAGGTAAAATTAAGAATAATATGTTAAAAAAACACAAACATGGATCTGTGTTGAATTATTTGGTTTTCTTTGTCTTGGTGTTGGTTGTTTCTCTCTCGCTGTACACACACTTATAAAAGGCTAGACGAGAAGAGAGCTGAAGCATCGAGAGATAATAAAGGGTTGTGTTACTGAAATTGCTCCAAACTATAACAGAGGAATACTTATTCTCTAGCCTTACGCCGTAGTAGTTATTTTATTGTTTGATCTTCCATCACAATAGAAGTCTATGTGTACAACGAATTTGAACTTGCAGGTTATTGTAAAATAATTAGGCGCATTCACAATTATAATCATAAACCATCCCCTGATTTCTAGTCTATCTAAGATCTTCATCTTTAACCGAACAAGCAATTAAGAAAAGATGCATACATGCTATAAGATCTTGTCTTATTGACGTATATTTATTTTTACAAGTATAGTATGGAACTTTTTACCCCAAATACATGTCCTACCCTTGCCTATTGATCGGATCACCCACTTGTCTGTATTATGAGTTCAAGTACGAAAAATTTTATGATTTGAAGTAAGAAAAATATATTATATGAGAAGGTTTATCCTGAATATAAAAGCACTGTTAAATAACATCTCGACATAGTCAATTTTGAACAATTAAAATACAAATGGGAACATATTTTTTATGATTTTGTATTGATATATATATATATATATATATATATAAATTGGTTTATGTTAGCACTAGTTAGTAGTTATTTTATTGATTTATGTCTATTGTTTTTGCAGTAAAAGTTTTATTTGTTATCTGAAGCTCACTATGACGAAAACAACTAATGCGAATATGTCGGCAAGTGGTGACCAGAGTGGTATTAGTTTGTTTTATATTGATTTACTCAGTTTATGATTATGCATATTAAAATGTAATTATTATGTGTTTGAAACTTCGAATGCTTCTCTTTTTTAATAGGTGCTCATGTCTCGCAACGATGCCAGCCTGCCTCCTTTATGTCGACTATACGTGCCTTATTGGATGAGGAAACTCTTGTTTTGGTGTTTTCTTGGATATGTCCGAGATGCGCTTTCAAGGACAACTTATGTATAAACTTCACTCCGCCCTTAATCCAGACTCACTCCAAAGAAGAAGAATGACCTTCAATTTTAATGATGTGGAGGTTGAGCTGGGGCCTCAGGAATTCTTTTTGATAATCGGTTTATCGTTTAGCCAGTGGGATGAACCTCCGACCACTTCAGCCTTCAAAAACAAATTTTTTAATGGACACAATATTATATTTTTTCGAGATATTTATCGAGGTTTTCAAGACCACTGCCAAGCTGTTGGAGGTAAGGGCGACGATGCATTGAAGTTTGCATTGCTTGTGGTTTTGTATGGGATTCTGTTGATTAGACATCAAACCAATAAAAGAATTGAGGACTCGCTGATGCACTTAGTCGACGACATAGATAGGTTCAATCGTTTTCCTTGGGGCTTGGTAGCCTACGAGTTCCTTGTCACCGTAGCTTACAATGCTAGGTCGCATATAGCAAATAAAGAGAGTATAGGTGAAGCTGTTAGCTTTGATGTGCAAGACTTTTAATTTGCTATGCAAGTGTTTGCATACGATGTGCATGAAAAGGTCGCATATCATTGTGTGCAGCCGCGTGATGAATATTTCGATCGTATGCCACGGATGTTACGTGAGCTGCCGTCAAGGCTTTCCGATACATCGATATTATTCTGTACTTCACGCCGTGTTTTGCATTCCATGTGGTAAGTATGAAACTTTAAATTAAATTTGCATTTTTTGTATATTTCCTCTTATTAATCCGTTGATATCTTGATCCTTATACTGATTTTTTCTTTATAGAAACTTATTGTTGTTAGCCCGTCGGAGAAAGCATTGGTCAAAATGAATGGTCTATCGGTTAATTTTCAAAGCGGAGTGCCTGGGGACGTACTCCTCAAGCAAGTGAAGACAACCGTCGGATCTTTCAAGAGGAAGAAACCGCAAGTGGCTGAGGAAGCAGACACTCTTGTTGGTCCAGATGCGCCGACGAGGAGAAGATGAGGAAAAGCTCCGTTGATGCGAGAGGAGGATTTGTACGAGCAAGCCGATGATTTAGACGAAGAAGGCGATGATGAAAAAGCTGTAGAAAACCCCCAAGACCAAGACGTTCCACGCACGACTGTCCAATGCAATAGAAGTTCAACACTGTGCCCCAACAAATCCAGAGAAAGTGCTAAATATAAAGCTCATTTACAAGATTTTGACCCCTCTTCATTGGTTACGAAATCATAGATGGATGAGGTAATACAATTCATACACCAACTTTAACTATGTGATCCAATTTGAAATATATTTTTCATGTAATCTGACACATGATTTCTTGATTAGGTGATCTCTATAGCACGTGATATTCTGTTGAGGATTACAATGTTGGATAAAATCCAAACAAGAAATGTTGAAGCAGAAAGTACAAGACACACTTTTGAGCCGGACGATACACATGATCCCTCTATTGAGCTGAATATGTCAGTCGTCATGTATATACGGAGCAACACAAAAATTCCTTTGACTTATCCAAAGTATGTCAGCTTCAAGGGACCATCGAAGTAGATAACACGTTACTGACTGAAATTCCGAAATGGATAAACCAACAAGTGATTGTATAGATATTTCTCCACAAACAGATTGGCACCTCCAAAAAGAAGAGAAGGATAGCGAACTACCGGATTCCGAAATCGAGTTTATTGGAAAATCTTCTTCAAAAGCACATTTCCAGAGGCCAATGGCTAGAACTACCCGTAGCATGGTTAAAAAGTGTTTACAACCACTTACAAACCGCAACACAGTTAGTTCTAAACAGAAAGATTCAGCTAGACGAAAACTTCCACCCAAACCACTGGTGCATGGTGATGTTTCTGGGCTGTATCTTCTATGCCTTATAAAAACTGATTGGATCGAGAAGTTTGAAGGTTGGTACCAAACGAATCGGATAAATCCAAGGTATGTTCTACCTATCCTGTTTACAATGTAGTTATATAAAATTTTCTTGTGTATAACGTATTGTTAGTTTCGTTCTCTTAATTATAGCTCCACACGTTTAATTGGGTTGCCCTATTTGGGGAAACGCCACGCCACTTGGTTTGACGAAATCTGGAATGACAATGGTTGGTTGATGGAAGAGGTATTTCAGTACATTTTTCCTAAATGATTCGTATACTTTCTTCATGAGCATTTGTTGAAAGACTATTATTCTTAAATACATTTGTTCGTTTTGAATTCAACATATTGATGCATGGGTCAATTTGCATATTTCCCGTTATTTGGATAACCCACATGAATATGTACCGAATTGGACAGTGGTGGAGCAGCAGGGATGGGTAAGAACCGATCGTTATCTGTTCCTAACATGTTAAATTATGTAATTATGACAATAAATAATTAACTTCATTATATTTTTTATTTTGTAGAATGCCATGTGTTCTGAGATGCATGGTGTCCTTCATGCTCAATGAAACCATATGTCAACGGTTCATGGCCATATCAACTAAGCATGCCGTGGTCTAAAGCTGATTTGGCGGTCGGAATTGCCTCTATAAGCCAGAACCATTAGGTTTGTTACGAGATCGTGATTGAGGCCCAAACTGTAATCATCCACGACTCTCTCTCCAAGTCCAGGGATCCACTTAAAGTGAAGACTTCATTCGCAAATGTGCTGAAGAATCTATCATGGATTTATCGGGATTGAGATATTTGGGAAAATCGGTCTCCTACTAGTAAGTTGAAAGATGTGTGGAATTTGACGATTTATCGAGATCCACCTCAGCAAGGAAATACTTGGAATTGCGGCATCATGGTGTTGAAGTACATGGAGTGTTTGATTACAGGTCAGCCCTTATCAATTCTACACGGTCAATATGCTCCAGATTTTCGCAAGTCGTTTTGTGGTCAACTTTACCGTTTCGCCATTGAAGAACAATCTATTTGAAGGTTGCCATCATCCATCTTCGTTTATACAGGTCATTCTTGTGCTTTCTTACATTTTTTGTTCTCTGGTCATCATATCCAAAAATTTAATCCTACTGTTAATTATTTACAATTTGTTTGCTGAATGAAGAATTGGATTGATTAGTCTACTTAGGGCCCGTTGGGTTGATTAGATAGAAGCTCATATATAGTTAAGTCCATGTTCGGATAACAAGATAAAAAATGATAAACAATTCTAGTTTCTATCTATGGTGGCTAATCTCCAGTTTTCCATTCGGAGCTTCACCCCTCCGATAAAATTCATCGCAGCCACTGATTAATTTTCTGTACCATTTTATCCTTTGCTTTTTTCTGTATATTGTCATCATCTAACCTTAGAATAACTCACATCTTCCATACCATCTTCTCTCATCTTTGTATTTGTACAGTTCAAGATTGTGAAGAGTCGAGAAGAAAAAATCTACCAAACTCCAGCACAGATAATTTAGATTTCTACACATCCTTTTGTTTGTAATGAGTTGTTTAAAATTTGGGGGAAAAATCCTCAGACTTAACCTTTTACTTAGGTTCTTAAAATTTCATAAATTGTTGAAGATGGTTTTAATTTAGAGAGTATGTACTGGAATATTTTGTTAAAAGTAATTCATATCTCTATTTAAGTTTTTGACTTGAAATGTTTAGTGATATTTTGAGATTTTGTTCCTTTTTGTAGTTTTGTTGAAGTTTTTTTTGTTAGAAACCTTCAATTATTAGTTTTTGGTTTGAAGTATTTAGTCATATTTTATTTTATTCTACTATGATGCTTTGTTTTTGAAGAATATTAGATGGTTCTGTTGGGAATTAAAGACGTCAAAGTGTTCATGAAATATTGCTGCGATTTACCCAGTTCAAAGAGCAATTAATTTCACAATTTTGTAAATATTCTTCACTCGATTTATTTTTCTATTTTATTTCTATATAAACCCTGCAACTTCGCCATCCATAATTCGCAATGGAAATCATATAAATGGAGGTGTGGCGGAAAGAAGAAATAAATAGTGCACCAATACGATAAATATATAAATCAAGGATTTTTCGAAGAACCGATCGTTCATGTACAAATTAAAGAGAGGTGGCTTGTATAGCGAATTTGATCCATAAACGTAAATTAAAAGAATTATATAAAAATACAACTTGGAATGAAATGAGAGTTTGTCATTATGCAGTAGCATGCTATGTATGTTTAAATTACGTTGACAAACCTTTAAGTGTTTTTCGTAATTGGATGCGCATAGTAAGCATGCTAGGTTTATCTTCTATAGAAAAGCATGCTAGGATTACGTGATCTGCATGGACAAACCTTTTGAATAAAAAGACTAAGCAAGCAACCGACAAATTAATTTTTCAAATTAAATGTCAAGACCTCCACTTTTAATCTCTAAACAAAGTGACGCCTTGCGTGATGTAAACGATCACACGCCGGCTTGCTTGCCTTGTTTATCATAAGTTTGTTAGATGAGATTTCTAAATAAAACATTTTAAATCTATTGAGAAGTGGGAGTTTCATGTGTGGCGATCCACACGTGCACTTGCATGTGCGATTTTCATAAGTTCTCTAGAGATAGATATAAAATGAGATAACAAAAGAATTTGAATTGAAGCGGTATGGTCCGAGTGATTATACCAATTCTAAAATTGAACCTATTGTTAAAATTGTGGCCATTGCTTAGACATCACCTCAGTACAACTTCATGAAGTCCCTTCTTGCGATAGTGGTGTGGTGCAGTAAGGTCGAATCATTAATTTCATTTGTCGTAAGGATAAGTTGACATGGATTGAAATTAAGCGACTAAAGGTATATTTTAGTGCAGTCGGGGGTTCGTATGTAGCGTCCACGCGTGGCTTGCATGTGGGATTCCTTGGGCGATTGGAGGTTTCAATTAATATTGTTTTATCAAAAGGTTACAATATTATTGTTACGAATTATTTGCGATCGTATGCTTATGTGTTTTACATTATCGTTTCGAGATATGTCTCTTACGCCGATTATCAATATGCTCGCACAAAATCCGTTATCCGGTCCAAATTTTATCGGTGGAAGCGAAACATGGAATATGTTCTTATCATTGAAGAACACATGTTTATTCTCACTACTCCTAAACCCGATGCCACTAACGACGTCGACTAATGAGCGGAGAGTCAAGCGAGACTTTGGAATAAGTCGAAACAATATGGCTAAATGCTATATGATGACTACGATGTCCAAAGGCTTGCGGTGCAGACATCGATCGATGGTGAGCATGACGATATTTGGTCAAGTCTCGAGAGTAAGTTTGGGCGGTCGGATCGGACGATCGACTTCACACAATGAGAGAAATCTTGGCGTGTAAGATGGAAGAAGGAAGTTCGGTCCATGAACATGTCTCCCACACGACTCATCTCATGGATAGTCTTGATCGGTTGGGAGGAGGTATTGACGGCGAAGCCAAGGTCGATATCATCCTCAATACACCTGAAGTCTTTTGAGAACTTTCGGCGTGAATGCGATCATGAGCGAACCGGGTTTACACTTAGTCGGTTGCTTAATGATCTCGTTGTCATGGAAGGAGTTATGGAAAAGAGCACATGCTCTTGCTAGCACATCTAAGGGCCCAAAATTTTCATCGGTTTTTAGTTTTGAAAGCGTTTTATATGTGCGGATTTTCATGAACCTTGTTTCATTTGAAATTATTTACTTATGGATATTACATTATTTTTATAGTGGTGTTTCTATCATAAGAAATGGCGAAGTTATCGTGTTGGCACCTTATATAATTAAGCTTATACTATTTCGCAAAACATAATACCTATAACTATGTTGCATCTTCATCAAACCCAAAAAGAGAAAGTTTTCTTCGAAGATGACTCTACTTTTCTCGGCATCTTAGATTAGGTCACGTCAATCTAAATAGGATCCAAAGCGGCTAAGAATGGGCGTTGGGTGATCTCACGGTTACTCCGTTCCCGATCTGCGAATCTGTGATAGAAGGTAAGATGTCGACCGGACTTCAAAGCGAGGGTTATAGAGCGAAGAAATGTTGAGTTAGTCCATTCGACATGTGTGGACCAATGTCCACACTGGCTCGCTGGAGAATGCAGTATTTTGTCACTTTCATTGACGATTACTCAAGGTGCGGATATATACCGCTTACCACAAGTCCGAATGCTTTGAGAAATTCAAAGAGTTTAAGGCGGAAGTGGAGCGAAGCTGGTAAGAGTATCAAGTCGGCTGCGATGCGATCGCGGTGGCGAATACCTCGATAGCGAGTTTATGGACTATCTAGTGAGGTGTGGGATTACATCGGTTTTCACCGGGCACACCACACAAAATGGTGTCGGGCGAAGAAATAGGATTCTTTGGAAATGGTTAGATCTATGATGAGTTATGCTACATTACCTATTTCGTTACAGGGATATATGCCTTGAATACGGCGACATACTTGCTAAATCTAGTACCATCAAGTCGGTCGAAAAGACCCTTTCGAGTTGTGGTTTGGTATGAAGCCCGTTTAAACCACATAAGGATATGGGCGATCCGACACGTGTCTTTGAACAAGAAGGGCGACAAGTTGGAGGCTAGATCAGGCGCAAGCGTTTATTGGCTATCCTAGAGGAGCGAAGGTGGTTTATTCTATAGTCTAAGGATCGGAAGGTCATTATTAGCACTAATGCTCGATTGCTTATTTAGTTAATCGTCCTATAGATTAGATAGTTAGTTTCTTGTTAGATGACAATCATTCATCTTAAAGCTATATAATCTTATCATAATGATCACAATTACTTATAGGTTTTCTAATGTAGTAGTTCAATTATCTTTTTTAGTTCTTCTATTGATTATGATATTTGTAACATGTGTAGGGTTTCAGAACTGACAACAGTCACACATGGATCCATACGAGAAATTGCTTGTAGTGAGGGAATTTTATGAAAGATCAAGGCTAGAAAGAGATGCAGATGAAGAATTAACAAAAGGTTTGACATCTGCTATGTTACAGTATTCCAAGCGCAATACGTGTAGTGAACGAAGACTTAGAATATGTTGCTACCAGTTGGTATGGGTTAAGTCGATTCCACTCAAATCAAGAAAAGACAACAATGAGAGAGTTGAAAGCCATTCGAGATTTCGAGTCCTCAAATAGTTAAATGAGAGATCAAGCAAGCGCATGTTAGTAAAACCCACTGCTGCACAAGGATGTGGCGTTATCTAGTAATGGCCTTATCTAGCAATGGACTTCCTAGCAATGGTCCTATCTAGCTTCTGGAATTGCACCACGAAAATTGTTACGAAAACGAACGCTGGGTTGCACCCGAAAATTTCTTGGCGAAAACCCAACGTTGGGTTTTAGTGGGTTAAATTCTTGAAGGCGAAAACCCAACGTTGGGTTTTATTGTTTATTTATTTGTTTGTTTTTGTATTTCAAGATGGGAGTGCCCTCGACATGTTAGAAAATTCCTTGTTTTATTCATTTAGTGTTTATAGTTGTTTCAGAACAAGATCACCGAACCAGAAATACTTTATAAATGTTTCCTCCCAAACTTGTAATTCTCGACCTTTGTTCTTCCTTTCTTTGTTGAAGTTGCTAATTCGACCTGTTTGGATGTTGAGTAGCAAACCTACGTGAGACTTATATTGTGTAGCTCAAGATTTATGCATGTATTTTTTTGACAACCTCATTAAACGATGCTAGACTAAGCGCATCATAGCAAACCTCATTAAACCACATAGAAAACCTATGTGAGACTCATATTGTGTACTACATATGGGTGTGTAATAAGGTTTTGGTTCAAAATCTAAAAGGGCTTTATGAGTTTTTGAACAACTATATGACCATAAACTTAACTAGTCGATTTCATGTAATACAACTTAGACGTTTATCCACAAAGATGAAGATAGGGAGATTGAAATTATCTTCAAAATTTAAGGCCAAATAAATTTGTTACGAAAAATCCATTCCTCAAAATAACAATTAATTATACAAACAATGACCATTGACTCATAATAGATTCATAATAAAATATCAATGTTTTTTGTGGGATAAGAATATGTTTTTCACCGTATCAATTTATATATATTAAACAATTGACATATTTTGGAGTTAACTTTTAAAATAGTATATTCAATAAATCAATATTACAATATATGTCTGCTAAACAGCCATATAGTGTTTTAATACACATTTTTAAAACGAAATCAGATTTCAGGGTTACGAAAGGCAAATATCAGTGCTCATGTGCCGAGCACACTCAAAATATGTCGGCAATTAATATATGCTGCATTCCATATTTACTGATAAAATTTTCAAAATATGTCGGCAATTAATCACACTACCATTTAGTCCTCAATATGTATATATACGCACGAATCGTTGAACTTGTAAAAAAAAGAAAAATTTCTAACTAATTGTACATCATATTCAGATATTTGGAACTTTTATTTTATTTCCCGCCCTACACAAACGAGAGCAGAGAGCACAAGGAGATACAAAGATCACGAAGGTTGATTTATGCAATTTTGCTCCAAATCCTGGAATAGATATCATCATTCACCTCCGTACGCAAATATCTGGTACGAGCTATGTCTTCACACACTCCTTAAGAACGTTTATCACCATTTTATGTGAGGAACGTGTATCACCATTTCACAAAATGCTTGAAATTTTGCGTGCCTCTTCTACATGAAAAATCTATACATTTGCTTGTATGAACCACATTCTTGGATTCTCGCCGCTTCTTCTTCACGCCATCTATTTGATTATTTTCAATTTTCAGATTGCTTTAGGCAACAATTTTGGAAGCTAGTTAGGTGGGTGTTATTTTTCAAGAATTCTAAAAAGCATAATGTGAATCTTGAATGAGTTTATGATGCTTAATTTTCCAAAATAATGAGTCTATACCATGCCGGCCGTGGGTAGTTGTTTGTTCTTCATAATGCTGAAATATGTTCTTTATCTTCCTAAGCCGTGACTATGGTGTTCGATTTGAATGTGTCGGTGGGAGATGAAGAATCAGATTATTATAATGAGTTATTGAATGACGAATATATACAATGGGACCACGATAAGAATGAAGATGATTTACTTGAAGAACCCCCAGTGCTTGATGCCACAATTGATAATGATGATTTAAATGAAGAACCCATAGTTCTTGACGCCACAATTGATAATGATAATTTAAATGAAGAACCCCCAGATCTTAACGCCACAATTGATAATGATGATTTTGTGCATTCTATATCTGAGGAACCAGACACGGGTCCCCGCAGTAGTTCTTGCAATGTTACATGTCATGCTATTGAGATAAGATTGATGCACAGTGCACAAACAAGGATTTGAATCAAGCTTATCTTTTATATTAATAGTATGCACGGCTAAATGGGTTTAGTGTTAGGAAAGGGACTCAAGATTATTTCATGAAATCTGATGTTGTCAAAGCCCGGTTTGGCTTATCCTTGCCGGACCGTGACTTGGGGTTCGGTTTAAGTGAATATGAAAGTATAAGGGTTTCAACTCATTTCATCTACGATGAAGTATAGATGTTCCCAACAGAAACGAGAATCATGATGGATCAAAATAGCTTATATATATATAGGATGGTTCCAAGGTTCCAACAAAACAGTAGCTTTTACAAAGCTTAACGTAGTAACAAAACATAACAGAGTCTCAAGAGTTTGGCAGCGGAATAAAACGTGTGAGACATGCATATGGAGATGCATTCTCAAGGCGAACCAAAAATACTTCATACTACTTGTCAAAAGATTCCGCCAACTCCCGCCTGTTCCATCACTTGCTCAACTGCACATTTAAAAACAATATGTAGGTCGAGTACAAAGATGCACTCGGTGGACACATGCCGAAAACATTTTTACTTTACAAAATATTGTCTTGCGCTTCATCACGAAGAAGACACGAGGTTTTATTTGAAAAGGCCTCAGGCTTACAAAATACATTTTCATTACTTTCACAAAACATCGCTGTGCAAGCATTTTCTCATAACAACGATATTCCAAGTCGGCTATGGATAACGCGCCGGGAGGGAGGCCTCCCTTCACCCGGACGCACGACTGATCGCAACCGACGATTCGTATAACCGATCGCAACCGACGATTCAGAAAATTGATCGCAACCGGCGATTCAGCTAAAGTGTACACAACCCTAGCTTGGAATTTCTACCTTACACCTCCAAATTCAGATCCGAATTGTGTCGATCCTGTGCAACCCGAATGGACATATCAAAACATAAAACATTTTGGCAGACAATATCGTATCTTAATTTTTGCGTAAAACAAGGTAATAACAGTAAATAATTTTTCAAGAAAGCTCTATGTCTATTTGTGAAATAAAAAAGAAAATCCCATTTCCCCTGATTCCATGTATGAATAGAGTGCTCAAAGGGGTAGTAATAAGTCCAACCGATTCGTGGTTTTGCCTTTTCTATTGATTCCTACGGATTGGATCAAAAACAATTCTTGAATGAGGCCAGGGATGAATCGAAAAAGAAATCTTTATTGGTTCTACCTCCTACGATCAACATCTTTTTCTTCGAACTCTAATTTATTTATTTCTCTATAAAAATAGAACGTCTTATGAACGGCTTTGTTAAGGATTTTCTCAGGTTGGGCAGTAAGGGTCGGAGAAGGGCAATCACTGGTTTTGATAAGAAAGCCCACCTCGAGAACTTAAAAAAGTTCTTATGTCACTAGGGTTTTATTTTCCGTTTCTCCTCTCATTCGAGTCAAACCTTATCAACATAAGAAACGAGATTTTAGCATATCATCATGCTTCGCAAGAATCATCGATCCGAACCAACGTACGTACTATTCTTCCATTCTTTCCTTAGTTCAAATCGTTTGTCGTTACGTATGATTCTTAATTTCATATCTAACGTCGTCACGTACTAACTTACTTCTCATCTTACGTATATACTCAAATTCTATGTATTCACAGACATATTTTCCCTACGTCTCAACTTTTCCATGTATCATATCGTATGATTCACATATCACGTATCATGAGATGTCAGAATCTTTCACTTTCTCAATTTTCGAAAATTTCCATATATATATTTTTTTTTCGAAAATTTTATTTATTCACATAATATATTCTTATCATCATATATCAATAGTATGACATGATATTTATCATATACAACTTATTCATCACTATTTCATGATTTGTGTTTTTCGAAATTTCCATCTCATAGTATTTCATATTTTTCCAAAGAATTCCACATAAAATCATAGAATTTTGAACATGAACATCTATCATTATTTTATGTTCAAAACAACAATTAAAATTCATGTACATCAACATAACTCATGCTTATTTTCGGTTATGACATAATATTTTTAGTACATGTTTAACTTTGTTCTAAATCATAATTCATGCTTATAAACGTTATATAAACATATTAAATTAATAACTTCGACATATAGCATAACTTTCACGTATTTCACATAGTTTCTGAAAGCATGTAACAAAACATATCACATATGAATTTCTAATATTTTTGTATGAAATAGTAAGAGTTGTAGGGTTTCTAACCTTCTAGTTGATTTCGATCGACGTCGGCGACGTTTTCTATCTACGATCGAAGAGTACTTCGGTGAACACTCTCTATTTTTTTCTCTCTTCTTTTCTCTCTATTTTCTTAGTATTTTCGGTTATGAGGTATGGTATGGGGGTGGTCTCCTTTTTATAGATGTTATAAAGTATATTTAATCATTACTTTATAAAATATCTTAATATAAAGTCAAAAATTACAACTCATTCTTATCTTATAAATTTTCGAACCATATGAGTTGTACATGACTCATTTTTGATCTTATCTTATACTTTAATTATTATCATATCTTATCTTTTTGAAATTATAACAACTAGGTGTAAAAATCAAAATTAAAACTCATACCTTAGCCTTGAATATTTTCGGCCACCTCCATTGCTCATGAGATAATTATTTTATTTTATCCTATAGTTTATTATGTTATTTTATCATTTAATTAATATATCTTATAATTATTATAGAATAAAGAATTTATTACTTTATGTAGTGTGTGTGTGTGTTTCGGCCACTTCACAAACATTAGGATTGATTTTTATTTTTTTCTATATCATATACTTTAATATTATCATATAATAATATCATATTTGAAAAGTCAAAGTTTTCAACTTAGGATAAGGTGTCATTATCAAAGAGTTTTAAAATATTTCCAACCTTATTCTAAGTCTAAATTTTCGGCTATTAGAGGACAAAACCATAGGTTACTTGTTTAATTTGATAACCATCTCTACTTTACACCTAATATACCTTATCTTTATAATTATGACCCCTCATTAATTAAAGTATGATATTTATATCTATTTCACACCTAAAAGTCTAAATTTTTGGCCTTCATAATAATAATATGCCAAATATTTTATTTTCTTCCAATTAATAGCTATGTAACACAATATAGATCTTAGATGATAATTTAAATCATAGAAAAATTAATTAAGATTATTTCTATGTACTAAAGTAAAGTTATCGGCAACTAATTCGAAATTAAGGATAAATTATCAAATCTTTAAATTCTTCATAACTAATATTATTTTCATGAATAATTACATAAATATAATGATCTTATATCATAAAATAATTTTTTGAAACAATTCTAAGCATTTTTCCCTAAGTTTCGAAAACTAGGGTTTTCTTAGGATTATTTTCAAACATTTCCATCCTTTACCTTATCTCTTAAATTTCAAAATTTATATAATTTCTAGGAGATAAGATTGATCTAGAAATCATGATATTTATCAAGTATTAAAGGTTGTGCAATTAAATAAATTATTACATAAAATCATGCATCATTTTCGAAAATCTCATAAAATAACATACTATTTTCGAAACCTTGCAAGCTAAGATTCAAAATATTATCTCCTATGATACTTATCATGTTTCTACACATTTCTAAGAGATAAACATTATCCATGCTTAGTCATACCCTTATCTTATCATTTTATAAAAATATCATAGCATATTTATCACAAAAATGTCATTTTCAAATCCTTATCACATACACCTCATAAATTTCGAAAATCATGCTTGATTTGTACAAGATAATTATCTTACCATGTACTACAAGATAAACATAACAACTCATCACATAAAATCAAGTGATCATATATTAAATCACAAATTAATCACTTTATTCTCTTAATTTTCGAGAATAACAAATAAATAAGGAAAATATTTCCTTTTTCTTCCTTAGTGTAAATAATATCCCAAATATACTTAAAAACATATTTATTTACTATTAAAATTATTTCATGTGAAAAGATTAAGAAATTTTCGATTTTACTCAAAATCGATTTATCACCGACGCTCATTTTCATTCTTGTTTCTATCGTAATATTCCTTCTTATTTTCGAAATTTTTAAACCCAGAAATTCGGGTTATTACAGATGTGGTGCAAATGAAATAATATCTATGCTCGTGTCATGGGCTGAGTTCGGACAAGCGCATTAAAGGGAGATTGGTTGTTTACAAAAACAAGACAATATGACTAATCAGAAGCAAAATTAAGGGTTGCTCGTGCGTAGATAGACCTTGGAAAGTATCCAAATTTTATATAGAGCACAATCACGAGTTAGCTCAATGATCAAACTTATTTGCTTGATCGGCTCGTAATCTTTCTCATTCTAAGAAGGATCTTCCGAAGCTTTGAATCTTTGTTGGCATACCAATAAGCCGTGCATGCCGATTCATGGAGAATCAATCTGAGGCCCCGCAAATAACGGCTTTATTAGGAAAGATGCATATCATCATATGGATAATGTGAGGAGGAAATCTAAGTTGATGATGCGGATTCAAGTGCTCATTGTAATATTTCATCGACAAATCGAACAAGGAGTCATGCTTTTTTTGGAACATGATGAAGGATAATGAAGGAAGGCTTATGAATTTCTTTTATCGGGATTCACGAAGTGCCATTGATTATGAATACTTTGGGGACATTATTACTATTGACACAACATACAAGACGAACAAGTATGACTTGATATGTGCTCCATTTGTTGGTATCAATCACCACTTGAAGAACTGCATGTTTGGTATGGCCTTTCTCTCAGATGAGACAACGTCAATTTTTGAATGGTTGTTCTCAACATTTTTAGAGTCTATGCAAGGAAAAGAACCTGGAATTATATTCTCGGATCAATGCCAAACAATGATGAATGCTATTGATTCTCAATTCAAAGGAGCAAGACATCGTCTGTGCCAGTGGCATATTAATCAGAATGTACCATCTCATTTTGGTAATTTGAATGGAAATAATGAGTTCAAGAGAGAGGCATCATTGCATGAATGGGTGTGAGTGAACAAGAGTTTGAACATAGTCGACAAGCATGATTGAACACTATCGTTTGGGTGATCATCTATGGTTTAGCAAATGTACAAATTACGTAAAGGTGGTCTCGCCTCTTCACCGGTGATAT
Organism: Salvia rosmarinus; assembly: GCA_036937905.1. Classification (NCBI taxonomy): domain Eukaryota; kingdom Viridiplantae; phylum Streptophyta; class Magnoliopsida; order Lamiales; family Lamiaceae; genus Salvia; species Salvia rosmarinus. Next base: position 7,315,825 of record CM072823.1, on the reverse strand, counting down.
ATTTTGTGGTGGACTGCATGCGACTTCTCGTAGTGAAGTCACTAATAAGGTCTTGAAGGATTTATGTGGCGCTAGTGGTTCTTTGTATGATTTTGTATTGAAATATGAACAAATTATTATGGATTGGCGTGTAAAGGAACTTGCATACGATACTTTATGTATTGGAATGCCCGGTCAGTATGTGCAACACAATCCTTTGTTGATGCATGCTGCAAGGTTCATTACGCGTAACGTCTTCGTGTCTTATGAGTACGAGGCCTCTCATTCGATAAATGTGAGTATAATTGAGAATCCTTCAGACGATTTAGCCGAAGAGATGAAGTTTATTGTGAAAACTACCACTTCAGCTTCACGTATGAGGTGTGTCACAATCAATCAGAGTTCCAATGTAGCTGCATGCACGTGTCGGTTATGGGAAAGTACTGGTATTTTGTGTCATCATATCTTCAGGATATATTACCATCTTAATATATATGTAATTCCAGAAACACTCCTGCTGCTCCGGTTGTCAAGGGTTGCGAAAAAACGAATAAGACATAATTTTGTAATTCACAATTCAACCACTAGTAGATCCAACAGTCATGTGGACGTTTCATTCAATAGCCATATAATGCGTGGGATGTATGAGCTTCTCCATGATGGTAGGATGGATAGTAGTTGTCGTGAATTGATTATGGATCGGATTGAGTCTCTATAGAAAGAAATCTATTGTAAGATGGGAGTTGCTGAAGAAATGAAAATACATAGGTCAACGTACGTATGACATCTGAAGTTCAAACAATGCGTGACCCTCCCATACCTCTACGATGAAGACATACCAACACTCGTCTTAGTCGACATTGGGAAAAATCTAAAATCAAAGGAAGGCGAATGACTAATCACATATGTACAAAGCAGAATCACTTAACTTCGTATTGTAGCAATGATTTATTTTACTTATTGTTTTTATATGAAATACTGAGTATATTTATTATCATTAACCTTTTGTATACGTTAAATTATATGAGTTGAGTTTTTAATTTTCCATTTGTAGGTAGGGATAACCAACATACAAACACGTCCACAACATCAACAACATACCATCAGTTACGTGCAAATCGGCCGTAAATTCAAAAGATGTAAGTTGTACTTAAGGGTAACGCTTATCATTTTGCTTGCTTGTATCATTTTCTTGGAAATATGATAGTTCTTTGATGTTGGAAAATATACACATATTTATAATATATGTGGAACGTCTTTTGTAGGGGACTTTTGATCACAAAAATATATTGTTCTCCACCCAATAGATGAGAAGTGGGACTTGCTTTTGTCTTTGATGCATTCTCATTCTCACTGGAGCAACGCTGGCGATCTATGACTTTTGGACTTTTTTGATGGCATGTTGTTATAAAGTGTTGTATCTAAGTTATTTTTGTATTATGATGGTGTAATGTATATATTGGTTGAGATCACTCACAATATGAAATGAACCTGTTATATTATACTTAACAGTATTTTGGTGCAACCTCTGGGTATGGTTTATGTCAACAGATTTTGATACGGACTGTATTTTAATGCAGACCGTGTGAAAGTATTTGGTATGGTATTACATCTTTTAGCTATTATATTGTGCACATACAAATTTACGTTGTCTACCTTAAATTATAATGAACTCCTCAATCACCTCTATTATAAATTAAACAAAATTGAATTCTCACATGTAACTTAACAGAGAACACCTCCTATATAATTGGCTCTGAAGCCCTCCAACGAAATCAGTTTGCATTTCGACCCTTTCCCCAAAGACCTCCAACAAAGCTAACTCACAAACTTATCTCTCTCGTCGTCATGTATCTCTTAGGAAATATCGACGACCACCAACAGCGTCAATGGTACAGTATTTTCTGGAAGCCCGAGATGGAATACAAGTTCGCTGAAGAACTGCTTAACTATTGCGATTTCGGCACCTGGGATGGACTGCAACGTAACCTAACAATTGATATTTTGCGTGAAGTCGCCGATAAAGTTAACAGGGAATTTCAGAGTAATCGTGGATATCATATCTATATCTGCAAAATCAAAGAACTTCGCCAGCGATTTGCTCGATTTTGTCGACTTCTTCACGATCCCAGCGTTAAGTGGGATGTGTTGCGTAACAAGATCTCAATGTGTCGATGCAAGTGGGAAGAGTATGTTGCGGTAAAGTTTTCACAGTGTATCTGCTTAACTATTGCGTTTTTTAATATGTTGGGTAGACATAAACAACTAACGATTTTTTCTTTTTATTGTTTTTCTGTATGGTTTAAATTTGTGGGCCTAGATCGGTATTTATCTCGTCAGTTTGTATATGTAAGTGGTTATTATGTATGGAATTTATCGGTAATTTATATTTTATGTTGTATTTATATCTTCATCACTATTTCAAGTTTATGCACCGCAAGTTTGTGCTTAAACAAACACTCACAATGGGTGATTAACAAAATGCCGATGCAAATGATAATGGACTTTGATGATAAGAATGCTTCATGTTAACTTAATTGACCACCGTTCTATGAACAAATATTGACGCGGTGGATTGATTTTACGTAAAACGTATTAAGATGCAAGAAAATCGGTGTTTCTAATATATGAACTGTTGAAGAAGAATCGTTTGGTTCTTTTTAAGAATTAATGAGCTTAACTAAGTTGAATGTATGAGTATGAGAGGGAAAAAAATAGTACTTTTTTCAAGGGCATTTCGTCGAACACATTAAAGGCATACCTTCATGTGCAACATATAAATTTGTATCTATATTTTGTAATAGCCTCGAAATTGAAAAACAAATTTCTCGATGCAAATAACAATGGACTTTGATGATTTGAATGATTCATGTTAACTTAATTAACCACCGTTCTATGAACAAACATTGACACGGTGGATTAATTATACGTAAAACTTATGTTGCTACAAGAAAAACGGTTTGTCTAAGATATGAACTTTTGAAGACGATTGGGGTTTATTGTAGATCTATGTCCAAGTAATTTTCGTTTTTTTTTTTTTAAGATTTAATGAACTTAACATAGTAAGAATGTATGAGTATGCGATTAAAAAAATATAACTTTTTGCAGGGGCATTTCATCGAACACATTAAAGGCATTCCTTCTTCACAAAATCTGTCAGAGATGCATTCATTTGCGCAACATCCAAATGTAAAAATCTTTACAAAATCTTTCGGAGATGCATTAACATTAATGTATTGGAAGATAGATGCAGTCTGTTGGAAAAATAAAATATTCAATGCAAGGACAGAGCACAATATTTTGTCAATGTAGAGGTTCTGATGCCGAAGTGACATAGCACAACATGCATCGGCATAAATGCATGCCGACATTAGTAGCTTTCCCAGTGACGAGACATGGTATGCCGATGTGACATAGCACAACATGCATCGGCAGAAATGCATGCCGACTGCATTAGCTTTCCCAGCTACGAGACATGGCATGCCGACTGCACACAACATGCATTGGTGCAATCAACACATCAATTAATTCATTGCGATATATTAACAATATTAGCACGATTAAAAAAACAAAAGAAGCATATCATACTTCTCGTGTAATCATATCTCTAATAATATTCAAAAACAATTGATACCTACATCTATAACTATTACACTAGTAGTACCATTGCCTTGAGGTTACATATATATACTACATTGCATATACATTAAAAGCAGACTTACTTTGAGTGTAATCTATTGCAATTTGTGCTCAAAATCAAGAATACACCCAGTACTATTAAGTATAATAATGGATAACACCCCTACACCTATCCCTCAAGACACTATATTCTACAAAGATCCATGGTCTAGGACCGAGGAGACTCTTGTGTTGATGAAGTTGTATCAGGCATTACATGAGCAACGATGGATACGAGGCAATTCATTGGTTAATAAAGTGTGCGTAGATGAGGTGCACGATGCAATGTCCGACCATCCTTATTATCTCGACATCCCGCGTAGGAACTATCACTACAAGGTGGCGGAGTGGGAACGTCACCGTTTTTATTTTCATTTCCTCAAGCAGGATGAACGTGTTTGGTATGACGACACAACCAATACCGTTTACGCAAGTGCGGCAACTTAGGCTGCGATTCATGAGGTTTGGCTAAAACAAAAGTGTGTAAACATTGAATTATATCATTTCGACAAGTGTGCTTTTCATGCATGGTTCTAATAATATTATGAATTTATATCTTAATATTTAATTGATGTTTTACATGTTACAATTTTTAGGAAAAACCCCATCTGTTATGCTACTGGCCAGAAGGTGAACAAAACTTTTTTTACTTGAACCAATTGTTCGGTGGGATGATGATAGCAATGATAGTGATACAAACGACGATGTCTATGGAACGTTAATATTTCCCAACTACTTTGGTATAATGTATGTATCTCTTTAGAATCCTATGTATTATTTAATGTCTAGGTACAATCGATGACACCTCATGTGGGTCCATGGTACAATCGAGCGGATACTGTAAGCACGATTTAGTGTTACAGTTTATTAGACTTTTGCTCGACATTGATTAAATCGTATTAACGTCTATCTAAGTCGTTGCAGTCTTAGGTTTTTTATAAAATATGTACCACTATTTATCACTCTTGTATATTGTAAGAACAATGAAGTTATGTATTGACGTTGTTTTTTGTCTACATTAGTCCATCTACTGTCCAATAAATTATTAATGTTAGACATTCCATATATACTAAACTAATTTTTATTTTTTTGTTTTTGTATCAATTTTCCTTGTATTATGTTGCTATTTATGAGGCACGAATAAATTGGTCAATAGCTACATCCACTTTTCAACTATAAATAACTCCAAAATCCCATGTATATACACACTCTCCTTACCAAAATCTTAAAGGCTGCCCTACCATTCTTCTTCAATTGTGGCTTCAAAATTTTGTTACAATACACTCCATGAATCTCTTACAAACTATTGACGACCACCAACGGAGTCTTTGGTACAATACAGATAGGAAGCCCGAGATGGAGTACCAATTGGTTGGACTTCTACTCAAGTACTGCGACTTGGGCGTGTGGGATGGACAACAACACACCTTAACCGACATAATTATTCATGATGTAGCCGATAAGGTTAACCGTGAGCATGTCCGTGATCTTCGGTATTGTTTCTACTACCAAAAGATCGTTGAACTACGTCACTGATTTGCTCGTTTCTGTCGACTTATTGCTAACCCGACTGTCAAGTGGGATGTGCTCCGCAACATGATCTCTATTTGCCGATGTAACTTGGAATAGTACGTTGAGGTATGTATTGATCAATCCATTACTTTTTTTCTATAATTAAATTTGGCCCTCCATAGGCTACAAAACTAATCATGTTGCGAGATTTTTGTGTTCTTATCAAGTAGGCCGATCCATTGATTGTGGCATACAAGGAACATGGAGATCCACTATTCTTCCAGTTGCGATTAGTGTTTTACATATAGGAATGAAGGTTGTCGATGTGGTTCGGTTGCACAGATTATAACTATCGGCATCTATCTATTTGATTCTAGCGTTGGGTTTAATTTTGTAGACTGTAGTATAATTTGTTCGCCCCCATCGTTTTGTTCATCGAATGGGTTAATATGTTAATGTCATGTTTTAAGTATACTAATCCCATGTAAACTCATGTTATAAATATTATTGTTGCCATCTCATTATTATTTATTTACATATTTGTGTTTATTATCATTATTGTTCTTGAATCATGTTGGTGTATAAATGTAAACCAAATATTATAACCAAAGTAATTGAGTTACACCTGTTTTCTTAATGGGTTTATATGACAATCTTTGTAATATCTTTGAGGTATGCATTTACAGATTGGATAGATATTATGACAAGAAAATTGATTAAGATATATGCATATCTGCAATTACTTCAGTTCGCAAAAATAAAGTTGGAAATATTGACAAAAATAAAACTTCAATCAGTTGTCAAATGTAAAGCTTCAAGTAAAGACTTCGGACGACTTCACTGAGTTGTCAAATATAAAGCTGCAGATGCCGTTCAACACAGTGTACCAGGCTCTTCTCACATATTTGCCGATAATGCATTATATGCCCATAAAAATTGTATGCCGAGCCACAATTGCCGACAGTACTAAATATATGTATTCTAACGATCAATCTGCATTACAAAGAATACAAGTTTTACCAATCATCACTTCACAACAGAGGAATCGAAGGAGCAAGCAATGTAGCCATTTTCTTATCAAGTTAAAGAGATATATACATATCATAGGAAAGCATTAAAAATAATTTCTGAAGATATTAAATACCTAAATTTTTATCATCCAACACGTGCTTTGGACCATGTACTAGTCACTAAATATAATAGATGGAAAAGAACATAATTCCATTTAGGGTATTATTAAAATTTCAGTAATTACTTATTTCAATAATACAACTAATAGTTTACATAACATAGTTAAGCAAGATAGATATAAGTCTCAAAATTTTTGCATAGTATTCAAGATCTAATGAGATTTCACTAAGGTCAGCAATCAGTTGAGACAAAAAACTAAAAACAAAACATATAATATAAACTCCTTATAAATAAAAAACAACCAGAAGAACACTAATATCATGTACATAAAAGATAATGCGTTTAAAAAACATAAAAGATAATGCATTTAAAAAACATAAAAGATAATGCGTTTAAAAAAAATTATAAAACCTGGAGTTAACTTTCTCCGAATATCCTGCCAAGCTTTAGATAGATTGTTGTTGGATGGCGAAACGATAGAGTTGACCACAAAACTACTTAAAATCTCATGCATAATCACCATGTATAATGGATAGTGGCTGGCCCGTAATCAAGCACTCCAGGTACTTCAAGGCCATGATGCCGCAATTCCAATTATTTCCTTGCTAGGGAGGGTCTCGGTATATTGTTAAATCCCAAACATCTTTGAACTCACTAGTAGGAGACCGACTTTTCCAAAGATCTAATACACGACATATCCATGATAGATTGCGTAACACATTATAGAATGAAGTCTTCACTCTTTCTGGATCCCGAGTCTTGGAGAGAGAGTTATAGACGATTACACCTTGGTCTTCAATGTTGATCTCGTAACAAACCCAGTGGTTCTGGTTTACATGTGCAATTCCGACCACCTTCTCAGCCTTGGACCACGACATGCAAAGTTGATTCGGCCATAACCCTTCAACATAGGGCTTCATTTGCGCACAAACCATAGCATGTATCTCGGAACACATGGCATTCTGCAAAATAACGAAATAAACAAGTGAAGTTATTAACAAAATAACTAGGTACTATCGCAATGTTTCATAGTTCTTACCCATCCCTGCTACTCCACCACTGTCCAATTCCTTACATATTCATGTGGCTTATCCAAGAAACGAGAAATGTGAAAATTCACCAATGAATCGACATGCTGCATTAAAAAACCAAACCATGTCAGAAAATATAAAACTTACGTAAATTCATTCAAGTCCAACGCGAAACACAATGCATTTACCTCTGGCATCAACCAACCATTGCGGTTCCATAGTTCGTCAAACCAAGTGGCATGACGACTACCAACATAGCGCATCCCACTTAGAGGCAAGGATATACAATTAAGACAATGAAAGTACATATATTTTGAAGTCATATAAATATAATATATAAATAGAAACGATGACCATTAAGGATGCACATGACATACTTGGGATTATTGAGATTTGTTTCGTACCATGCTTAAACTTATTAATCCACTCCACATCAATAAGATGTAGAGGATACGGACCACCAATAGAACCATACACCAGGGGTAGGGTAGGAAGTTTTCGTCTACCTATCTTTCGCTGCTCGGGGAGTTTTGTGCTTATAATTTGAAGTTGTTGAAGCAGTTGTTTCGCATGACTACGTGTAGTCCGAGCCATAGGCCTTCTAAAACTTGATTTCTGAGAAGATTTCACAGTACATTCTGTTTCTGAAGATGGTGATTCGCCAGCCTTGGCTACTTTCTCAAGATTGCAATCTTCATCTGGAATATCTATAACATCAGTCCTTATAGAAATTCTAGCATCTATCCTTATACCAATTCCAGCATCACTCCCTAACATATCACTAACTTGAACAGCCTCCTCCACCGTAAATACTTCGGACAAGTCAAAAGAGTTTACGCATGGCTGCATATGAACATCTCGGTTGATGTATTGCAGCTCACAAGAGAGGTCATGTGTATCGTCGGGCTGTGATGTTCGTCTGCTACTTTCTGAATTGACACTACTTGTCCGAATGTCACCCATCTTTGTAATCCTAAATCGAACATCGCGTGATATAGATACTACATGTAAGAAAGATAAAATTGTATCAAAATGCATTTTATAGTTAAAGGTTGTTTATAATAATCACCTCATCCATCTGCGATTTGGTAGCCAACGAGGACATGTCAATTCCATGCATAGATGTTGTGCTTTGTTCTCTGGATTTGTTAGGGCACGGTGTTGAACTTCTATTGCATTGGACAGTCGAACGTGGAACGTCTTGGTCTTGAGGTTTTTCTACAGCTTGTTCATCATCGTCTTCTTCGTCTAAATCATCGGCTTGCTCGTACAAATCCTCCTCTCGCATCAACGGAGCTTTTTCTCGCGTTCTCCTCGTCGGTGCATTTGGACCAACAAGAGTGTCTGCTTCCTCAGCCACTTGCAGTCATCTTCCTCTTGAATGATCCGACGGTTGTCTTCACTTGCTTGAGGAGTACGTCCACAGGCACTCCGCTTTGAAAATCAACCGATAGGCCGTTCATTTCGACCAATGCTTTCTCCGACGGGCTTACAACAATAGGTTTTTATAAAGAAAAAATCAGTATAAGGATAAAGATATCAACAGATTAATAAGAGGAAATATACAAAAAATGCAAATTTAATTTAAAGTTTCATACTTACCACATGGAATGCAAAACACGACGTGAAGTACGGAACAATATCGCTGTATCGAAAAGCCTTAACTGCAGCCCATCGTAACATCCTAGGCGTACGATCCAAATATTCATCACGAGGCTCCCCACAATGATATGCGACCTTTTCATGCACCTCGGATGCAAACACTTGCATAGAAAATGAAAAGCCTTGCACATCAAAGCTAACAGCTTCACCTATACTCTCTTTGTTTGCTATGTGAGACCTAGCATTGTAAGCTACTGTGACAAGTATTTGGTACGAATTTATGCTTATTCTTGGTATTGTTTTACATGTCACTTTCTATTGTTTATCCTATTTATGCCGTTGGTTTGATTATTATTTATCGATTCGAACTTACTTGGTTTGTTTCGATGTTTTGTAGGAAAATGGTATTAAATACGATGAAATGGGTCTGCCAAGGATTAAGTATAATGAAGAGCTTTTTCGATAAGAGTCCGTAGGCGAGAACGGATCCTAATTCGGAGTTCAGACGAGGGAGAACGAGACGAATTGTTGAAGTCGCGCACGGCACCCGTCGCATGGCCCAACACCGCGTCGCCCGCCCGCGCGCGCCGCCGCCCATCCAGCTCGGCCACCAGCGCCGACTCACTCCGAGCACGCGCGCTCGCCATCCCTCGCGCCTAACCTCCGCTCGCACGTGGCGCCGCCACCATCCAACGCCATCGCCGCTCGCCCGGCGCCGAGTGCGCCGCGCACTCCGGCGCTCATCGCTCGCCGCCCGTTGCCACCTTAAGCCGCTTGCGCCGCCACCTGCTCGCGCCGCCACCACTCTAAGCCGCGCCGCCGCCAATTTCTCTCAGACGTTCGGAGTGAGCACCCGCTCACCAGCGCTAAGCACCAGCGCGCTCGCTTTCGCCGAGCGCCAAGACGCCGCTCGCCTCCGCGCACCCGCCAAGATCCGCCGACACCGAGCGCCCGCTGCTTTCGAGCCGGCGTTCATTTGTGAGACAGAACACTCCGCTCCTCGCTCGCTCATCCACAACCGGCGCTCACTATCCTTATTATAAATACGCGTTAGGTCACAATTTTGAGGGGTTCGGATTTTGGTTTTCTTTTCACCGCGCCGCTTGCAGCTGTTCTTCAAGTTCTTTTCCATTCCAGTTGATCGACATAAACATTCAGTAATTGTTTCTTAATTTCTTTCAATTTAATTCGCAAATTCTAGCAACGACTTGTGTTATTTTGGATTGAAAGTAATTTATCAATTTATTCTTCATGTGTTCTTGATCGATTAATTTACGTGTTGGTTCTAGATAATTGTTAGATCGTTGGTTTCTTGATTGATTCTAGTTCTTTCAGCTTTTGATAATCTGAATTCTATGCAAGTGATATTGAAGTTGAATTTCATATTGAATCGTTCTTCGTTGGATTTCATTGCTTCGTGTTTGGTGATTTAATTTACTTGTTTATAGATTAGTTCCCTACTTTCGTACTTTCTTAGTTTGTCAACTAGGGATTGACAACTCCTAGTTCGACTTCTTGCTTAAATTTATTTTTCATGTTAGCATTTCAATTCTGTTCTCATCAAAAACCCATGTTGGCATTAGAGTGTTAGGATTTACCGTTTTCTGTGTTTAACACGAATAATAGCCCTGCTAAGTTTTCCTTGAGAGACGACTAGGGTTAACTTTCCCTACTATAAAACCTCATTCGATTATGAGTCAATTAAGAGTACACTTTTGATTGAACAAATTTTGGCATCGTTGCCGGGGAAAACTTTAGGCGAATTGTTTGTGTTGATTATTTTCTGTGTTTATTTTTTGTTTTTATTTTGTTATTCTCCAGTTGTGTGTGATCTTTTCCTGTTTGAGTGTTGTGTATGCTAGGTCGCCGCAGTCTTAATAGACCGCTTGCTACCCCGTTGGACCGCACTCGAAGATCTAAAAGATCGCTTCTTCCGGCACTGGAGGAGTTTGGTGCCACTTCTGAGAGTGGTGAACAGTCAGAGCCTATTATCAGAGATCAACCTATTGTTGAGAATACTCCCCCGTTGAGAGAGATGGGTGAGAATGCACATGCTTTGCGTGATTTCTACAGGCCGGTGATTGGGGCCGCTACTTCCCCAATTGTTCTTGGATCGGCAGCCCGAGACTATGAGCTTAAGCCGAATCACTTCTCGCTGATGCCTACCTTCCATGGGCTTGCTAGCGAGGATGCCTTGGGGTTTATAAGAGAGTTTTGCTCGGTTTTGCAGTCCTTCCCGCTGGGAGGACTAAATGAAGATCATCTGAAGATGCATTGTTTCTCGTACACCCTGAAGGATATGGCAAAGTCGTGGTTTCTGGCACTTCCCGCCAACTCTCTGCAGAATTGGAATGCCGTGGTAGATAAGTTCATGACGAAATACTACCCAAACAAGAAGAGTCAGGAGTTGAGGTCACAGATCATGACCTTTAATCAGACATCAGACGAGCCATTCCATGAAGCTTGGGAAAGGTTCAGGGATTTATTGCAGAAATGCCCTCCCCATGCCTTGCCAGGTGAAATTCTTTATCAATTCTTCTATGATGGATTGACTCGTAGTTTCGAAAGACATGGTGGACAACGCTGCGGTGGAGACATTGGTTCTCTGACGGCATTGGATATCGCCGATATTTTTGAAGCCATGGCTGCTACTTCACGCCAGTGAGTCTAGTCGTGGTGGGAGGCGAGCACATACCGTGAACCCTTCGTCGACATGAATAAACAAGTGGTCGAGTTGATGAGGAAGTCAAGAGTGAAGTTGAGAAAACTGATCCACCGGTCAACACGAGGAATTCATAGATCCTTGTGGTATCTCGCAACTAACCCGGCATAACGTTGATACGTGCCCCGTGATGGGGAGCTTACTCACGAGGGCGAAGCAAGCCTATGCTATGCAGGATTCCAACCCCGGCAACAGCTCGAGTCTAATCGACAGCAGTTTGGCTCGGGGTGGAGGAATAAACCTAACGTGGGATGGAGAAATCAGTCAAAGGCGAATTCTAATCGGCGCCCATCTGAAGACCTCCACAGCCACAAAGCGGCCAGAGGTAATACCCACAAAGCGAAGCCCAGCAGCCCCACAAAGATCGGTTCGCCGCGGCAATACCCGAGAGCAGCGATGATCGGCGGGCACCCCACCGCCACCTCGAGACCGGCTTTTGAGGATATGATCACCCAAAGAATGGATGCCTTCGCCCAAATGATGTATGCCCAAGAATCCACAAACAAGCGTTTGGAGACGAAATGGGACATATTGCTAGCACGCTGAACGAGCTATTGCAGCAAAGAGCAATGGGAAAACTTCCTAGCCAACCCCATCAGGCTCAGGCAGTCACTGTTTTGAGGAGTGGTCGGGTAATTGAGAATAAGGTGGGAGAGACATCCGAGAAGCAGATGAATAAAAAAAAGTGGACAATAAATAAAATAAAAATAAAAAAATATGTCGTTATTGTGAAATAAGTGGCTTAAAATTCGAATAAGGGGCTCTACCCCTCTTGCTTGTGTTGTCTCTTGAATGGAGACGCTTTGCTATGGGTATAGATATCTACGTTAGGATACTCGAGTGTAAAACTTAAAGGTTCCACCTAACGATTATTGTCCTATAATCGGTTTTAAGTTCCACAAATTCTTATTTGTTTTTGTCATTTGGGATATCTTACATGAAAGGGAACCATATAAGTTGTATATTGATTTCTGAAATCATGTTGAGTCGAAGCACAACTATTCTATGATAAGTCACATGTTTGATTGATGAACGAGGATCATTGTATTGAGAACTATATTATTGAGATGCATTGAAGGGATGTGAATATGTGATTGATTCTATTTGCGATATTGATTCTATGTGTACCATTCCTTTCAAGAAACTAAAATTTGCTAGAGGACAAGCAAAGAGTTAAGTTTGGGGTGTTGTTTTGCATGTTTTGTTTTGTTTTCTTTGTTTGTTTTGACGATTTGATTCCTTTTGGTCATATTAGAATATCTTTTGTTGGAATCATATTCGTTTGGGTGTTGTGTAGGATATGTTTGCGTTGAACATTTCATGCTTGAAGAGCGCACCCAAGCGCCGGACTCGGCGTAGCCGGCGTTGGGTGCGCAACGCGTCGCCTGCATCGAAGAGAACACACGCGTCCGGCGTTTGGTGTCGTCCGTGCTGGTACGCTCCGAGAACACTTGCATCCGGTGACTGGCTCCGTCCGCGCTGGACGCCTTGCACATATCGCCCGGATCGCGCCCCGGTACTGGAGATGAAACGAAGACCCGCGCGCCGTATCCGACGGGTCAGATGTGCAAGATCGGCCCCGAGAGTCCGTGCGTCCGACGCTGCATCGCGTCCGGCGCTGTGCCAATAAGAGAATTCATCCAGAGGCTCGACGTGTCCGGCGCCTCCTTGCGTCCGGCGCTGGCTAGCCCATCCGAGACTTCGCGCGTCCGGCGCTTGGCCTGAGTCCGACGCTGGGCTGCCCTTGTTTGCGAGCGCACGCGTCCGGCGCTGGGCTCGCGTCCGGCTGCGCGTTAATTTGGGCCGCTATATATACGTTTTCAAACGCTGTAACCCTACCTTCACTATTCATTATTTTATTTTCCGTCTTTTTGTTCGAGAGCTCAGACGCTAGAATTATTCCTTCTCTTGTCTTTGGATTTGATTCAAGAATTATCGTAAGGATATTGGATTCGTGCATCAAGTTTGATTATCAATTCTATCGTTCGTTTTGTTCGTAAGTTTCTTCTATCGCTTTATTCTATCTTCTCGGATTCGATTGTTATTGATTCCTACGTTGGTTATGATTAGTATTGATATTCGTCTAAGTAATCTTGTCTTCCGTTTAATCTTTTCCATTCATGTCTAGGGTTTATAATTTCGATTCCATGTTCTTCGATTTAGGGTTTAATTCTTGCCTAGATAATTTATCTGCTTTATCAATTTCCGCCTAGTTAATTTGTCTTTCCTTCTTTAATAATTTCTTGCCTATGTAATCTATCAACCCCTTTTGAGATTAGAGTGTTTAGGAATTTATTTGTTTTCGTGTGGCAACTTAGTAACGGCCTGTTAAGTTTTCCTTGAGAGATGACTAGGGTTAACTTTCCCTACTATAACACCTCATTCGATTATGAGTAAATTAAGAGTACACTTTTGATTGAAACAAGCTCTTGCACTCTCTTTCCTCTGTGTCTATAGTCCTTGTTGTAATATGTTGTAATAACAAAGAACGGCTTAGTTAATTGCAGTTCTATTAATTCATTGTGTGCTTCATCAGATTGGAACAGATATTGAAGATTTCAAATGTTCGTGGGTGGTATGTTATTCATAGACAACATATCTAATACCAAGTTCCTTCGAAAACACACAAAAAATGAGCAAAAAATGAAAGCAATACTTGTGGAAGAGAATAAGTATTCATCTGTTATGGTTTGGAGCAATTTCAAGAACACGTTCTCGATTATCTCTCGATGCTTCTGCTCTATTCTCGTCTATCCTTTTATAAGTGTATGTACGGTGCGAAAATAGCTGTTATTAAAAACATAAGGGATGTTGGCTTTATATTTCAATGTAAAATTACAAATGGATCACTTAAACAGAATATAAATCTAATCAAAATCACTCTTTAATAACAGTCCAATCATATTAAATGAATCACTAAAAAATAGAATTTAAAGAGATGCACCGTGGGGGGTGAACTGCGAAAAGAGAGAATCCACAAAATGCAAATATCTAATCTTGTCACAGCCTGCTTTTCTTACTCACTGGCTAAAGCTTGGTCATTGTAATGTGGGAGTACTTCACTAAGAAAACAATGCAAGATCAAACATGGTAAATCACTACTACGTACCACAAATGGAGCAACCCATTGACACAGGCAGTCATACCAAGTGCAAAGATGAGCAGGCATGAATTTTCTATCATTTCAGGAAATAGAGAGGGAAAAAGTCCTGTTTTTCGAAGAACAAAAAGAACAACAAGCATACAAAATGCAGGCATAATTTTGGGTAATTAAGCAATCATAAAACAGATTAGAAGAATCACAACCATAACTATCTTTGGAAACATACTAAAGCCTCCAAGATATTTTCAATAATAATATATGGATTATAATTAACTTTCAAAGAACACAGAAAGTTAATTGAAACATGGTTGAATATTCTGAATTTTCATATTGAGTACAGGCTTCTTTAATGTTCTTATGAAAAGTTTGCGTAATTTCGTGTTGTTCATCATACTGAACAACAAAATAATGAACAACAATCTTCATTACAAGTCGGTTGTACACATGCATAATGAACAACAATCTTCATTAAAAGTTTGCGTAATCTTCATTACAAAAGTCGTGTTGTTCATCATCCCAGGCAAAATTTGGCAACTAAAGTAAAAGCTAACACATTTGTAAAACAAAATTTTATTGTGTAATATATCACAATCCCTAAACAAACGCTAGTTTTCTTCTAATCCCTAAACAAACGCTAGTAATATATTACAATCCCTAAACAAACGCTAATTTTACTGTGTAATATATTACAATCCCTAAACAAACGCTACTGTGTAATATATTTCAATGTAAAATTACAAATGGATCACTTAAAACAGAATATAAATATAATCAAAATCACTCTTTAATAACAGTCCAATCATATTAAATGAATCACTAAAAAACAGAATTTAAAGAGATGCACCGTGGGGGGTGAACTACGAAAATAAAGTCCAAATGCAAATATCTAATCTTGTCACAGCTTGCTTTTCTTACTCACTGGCTAAAGCTTGGTCATTGTAATGTGGGAGTACTTCACTGAGAAAACAATGCAAGGTCAAACATGGCAAATCACTACTACGTACCACAAATGGAGCAACCCATTGACACATGCAGTCATACAAAATGCAAAGATGAGCAGGCTCTTATCAAAAAACAAGGAATTTTCTATCATTTCAGGAAATAGAGAGTGTCAAGATGAGCAAGCAATTTTCAATGTGTCAAGTGCAAAGATGAGCAAGCAATTTTCTACCATTTCACTTCCACAGTAAGCTCTATCACATTTTCACCCAAACTTGGCGAAATTTCCAATATTTACTACAAAGCTTCGCATCAACATCTTCCTCTCCTTCCAACAACATATCTACATCACGTTTCCACATTTTCATTGCAAAAAGCACTTGCCAAACAAAATCGTAGTTTCACCTCCAAAGCCTACCGTTCCCATAAATTTTAACGAGATCGAGATAATACGGGATTGTCTTTAATCTATATGGACGCAGCTGGATGTGCTCGCATATAAAAAGATTAGGTCTTGAGCAGCTCAACAATGCCATCAAACCGTATTTCTCTGATTGCACTGAATATAGTCGTCCCAAACTCCATTATCCGTTGTCACCATTTGCCCGATTCATCCCATCCGAAGCCCTTCGTCCGAGATGTTACTTACGACCGATGATGATTCCTCAAGATCTTGTGCCAATTCTTCAAGAAATCTTTTTCATACTCGGCATCGAACTTAGCATTGAACATTTTGTCATATGATTCCATGACCTATTCTTGAACAAATGATCATCTCTCTATTTTCTTTGCTGACTTGCTCCAACATTAAATCAATGAAATGTTTATCCATTTACGAGTCTAAACTATCCTAAGTCGAAAATTTCTACTTCCCTCTCCTGGTCCCATTTCACAGCTGCCCCCTTATCAATGTTCAATACTACTTTTATATGATAGAAAGTACTCTATTAACAAAAGCAAATGTGTGCACAACCATATAGCAGTCATTGCTATTAAAATAGTCATTTATATTTGCAGCAAAATGAGACATATAATTATATGGCATGCATTAACTACATTTTCTATTTCATACAGCAACGAATGTGATACGACATATAGAAATGTCATAAAATAGATATAGAAGAATCACAAGCAAATTACAAGTAGAGAAACATAGTAGCGAGGAAACAAACAAGCATACAAAATGCAGGCATAACCATTAACCAAGACTAAAAATCGAAAAATTATCAAACATATTTGGGTATTTCGAGAAATTGCCTAGGTTTTCGGTGCAAAGACGAAGAATACGAAGGCTACCCTAATGGACGAAGACGAAGATGAAGAAGACGAAGGCAATGAGGATGGACGAAGATGAAGGCAATCGAAGGCATTTCTCGTCTACTTAGGGCGCGAAAAAATCATGAATATTGCAAATGGAACAATACTTGCGTTTCGCGTGCTCTCCTCGTGCTCTCGTCTCTTGTCGGTTAGGGTTTGGACCGATTACAGAATCGGGCTCTCTCGTATTCTCGTCGTCTATCTCGCGTCTCTCTGATCACTGTGTGTGGGCACGAAATGAGAAGGCAGTTGGAGCAAATGGAAATGGGGGAATTATTTTATTTGAACATTTACTTATTTACCCCTTGCAAGACACGAAATAGTGAGGGCTCAAAGGTAAATTTCAAAGTTTAAAAATTAATAATGAGTGACGATAATAATTTTATGTGCTCGGCCAAAATTAATAGCGATTATTCATTATTTTAATAATTTTTTATTAACAGTTTATAATTATCTATTTAGAATTTGGAATTTTTTTGGGGATAAATTATTACTTAATAAATTATTTATCCACATAATATAATAAATTTAGGCGTTTAAGATAATTATGAACATTAGCGGGAAGTTTTATTAAGCTTCTCTGTTAATAATTCCGAATTCTAATTCTAATCCTGAAATGCCGATACATGTTTTGGGATATCGACATATAAAATGAATGTCGGCACGAGAGGATAGCTTCTCCGCGAAGATTGGTTCGGTAGTGGGCCTGAGTAGCTTCTCTTTATTTAGGAAATTTAATTAAATCTGAACAAAAACTAAAGACACGTGTCAATTGGCGGGGATGAGTGTGCAATGCACCCCCTCTCAGGATAGAACTTACCCTGTTATTGTGTCAGAGGTCTAGAATTTAATCTTTATCGCTCCTTTGGGATGAGCACACCTATGATCTGACATGTCTAGTCAACGTTAGCTGCTTGGAATTTCTTTGTGGGTTAGTTTTGATTAAATGTTGATCAGTTAATTATTTTATTCCACTTGATATTTTGTACATGTCCTATTTTTTTGATGTCTTATTGTGTACCATTTTCAATTTTAATCCATTTATATTTATTTGTTTTTTTATGATAAATCGAGTAAATAAGGTAAATAAACAAATAAAAGGACAATAACACGATATTCACGTGATTTAGTAATTTGCCTACATCTATGGGTCAGAGAAATATTATTGATGGAATATGATGTGAGAGAGATGATATTATTAATTTTTATGGTCGTATGAGTGATATGGTATGATGAGATGATCTACAATGAGATAGTGGGAACTATTTATAAGGATTACAATACTTTGGATAATCCTAGATCTCTTATGGATATTTCCTTAATTCTAGGGATTTGTCTATATCTGTGACGACCCGACTTCTCAAAGAAGTACGGATCAAATGGATCGTCACTGGTGCGATAATGCAGCGGATATATACATAACGAATCAATACAATTAACCATTAGGCTACTCATAAATGCATGAACTGAAAGGAATAAGCTGTTTCAATACAAACCCAAGTCACAGAAGGATTTATCAAAAGGATCAGTATCCAAATATAACCCAATCAGGGCACAATTCAAGGAACGAGGTACGACCTCAAGTTCATTATGATAATGAAAAGCAGTTATAATCAAAAGACACCAAAATAATATCAGAGTTTAGCAGCAATAAACGTGTGGACATGCATATGACGATGCATGCCCAAGGTTCTAGAAACCTTTCTACTATAGCAACAAAAGCACCTGCCACTCTGCACCACCTCGCACTCATCATCAATCCCTGCTCAACATGCATATCAAAATCGAGATGCAGGGCTAAGTACAAAAGTTCTTAGTGGACTCATTGCCGAAAACATTTTCTTTGTAAAGTTATTGAACTGCCCACAATAGCGCATGAGGATTTTAGTTGAAAAGACTCATGCCTATCAAATATTTTATCATTTTTTAAAAGTGTCCGGCCGGACTATTTCATTCACGTTGTTCCTTATCTGATCATTCATTCATTCTCGCACTATGGAGGTGGCCACCTACACATAATCGCCATGACCGGTCGAGGTAGCTAACCTTAAAACACAGTCACACGTGTACACAATCCGAGTTAGTCATTAACTAAGTCGGATCTGATCATTACCCTTTTTTAACGTTGGTGGACCAACACATTCTCATACCACATTGGATATACCAATCTCAGATAGGATCACAACAAAACATAAACATTTGGCAGTCAATAACAGTTCAAGCAATAATATTTCATAAAGCTTTTGTAAATCATGCTTTGAGGTATGCATATCATTTTGTTTCAAGAGAGCCCACCTGCTAGTCCGAAGCTATAAGTTCTAAGCGGGGCAGGGTGTGGTTGTCCTTCCTCGGCAACTACGTATGAACATGACCTTCATAAGAAAATAACTTTTCTTAGATTCCTTCTATTAGTCGAGACCTGCATATCATTTTGTTTCTTTGTGATTTCTTATGATGGTGTTAAGATAATTCCTATTATCTTACATTCTCAATTCCAAAACTATATTCATTCATCTTTCATAGACGAACCTCAACTTATGAGTCATATACTCTGAATCTAACCTCGACTCTAACGTTAGTGTTATTCTAAACGTTATTACGTTATAGAGTGTTGGTACTTAAGTTATGATTGTATGTTAGGATATTCTCAAACTACTAGCTAGACTTAACAATTATAGTTATGTCCTAGTAGGTTAAGCTTGGCGGCTTGTCGTATTAACACGATGAATAAATGAGAGTCTTGACTTATGATTCAAGTGATATCTCATACCATCGCGTAAGTAAATACTTAGGAATTAATGGAGTTCTTTGTGAATACTAACTCGACCTTTGAAACATAAGGATTGACATCTTATTTTTGAATCCTAACTTACACTTTTCGACATTGTTTGTTTCTCTTAGCTCGTGGAAGATTATGTAAGTTATAAAATCACTATTCGTATCGAGTTATCTTAACGCTCAATCTAATATCGTATTAGGTTGTCGTTGTTGAGCATTAACGTTGTAAGTCGGCTTTTGGTTTCTTTAACTTAGGAACTCACATTTGAGTTATCCTATTAATAATAGAAAACCCTAAATTTGTGTCTAACTTCGATTCTCATTAATTCCTTCTTAAGTTATCTAAGTTTGTCGATTTCTTTTAGATTCTCGTACATAAAGTACTATGTTGTTTACGTTTGGGGTTTTGTTTGTTGGCACAACATAAATATAACCATTCAACACCATATAACACCATACACAACATAAACTATACTATAACATTAGAAAACCCTAATTTCTAACATAATACCCAATTATTGTGTATGTGTGCATGAGTGTTCCATTCATTCATCATAATCACAACCATTCATTCTAAACCTATAGATTAACTACCATGACATCATTCACAATTAAAAATCAACTCATACTTAATCATTTTGCTATATTTTCGATAATTAGCAATAATTAGCATAAGTATCCAATAAATTCCAATAAAATCAAGTTACGCTCATATCATACTATAGAATTTAATTACAAACTCAATATCATCAAATAAAATTTTAAACCATGAGTTTAACATACTAAAGATTTCGGCAATTTGCGTTTATTGAACATTGGTGTTCAATAAATTCCACAAAAATTATATCATGCTTATGTCATATGATAAACATGAAATATCATCTCATATCATACATTAAAATTAAAAAATGTGCTCATTACTATATATATATTTTCGGTAATATCCTTATATATACATATATGCTCAATAAATTCTAACCACTTCACAACATGTTTATAATATGCAATAAACATGGAATATTAACTTTAAACATCAACTAAATATTTATAATATGAAAAATGCTTGGAATTCTTTTTTTCCCCACACATATATTATATATGTGTTCAATAAATTCCCAACAAAACTGTCACAGCCCCTAAATCCTAAGTACGATTTAGTAGGGATTGTAACTCTAAACAAGGATAAAAGTACAGGGAGACTCTTTTTAACAATAAACTGTAATACATATAGCGGTATGTTCTTGAACTTTAATACATAACTTAGGTTCTTGCAATGAAAACATGTGATATGTACATATGACGATGTACTATCAAGGTATAAACATTTCAATGACAACATTCCTATTGCTCAACACCGCTCCATCCATCATCCGCTCAACCCGCACATTTAAAACAAACATGCGGTCGAGTACAAGAATGCACTCGGTGGACTCATGCCAAAAACATTTTATCATTTGAAGATTACACTGCCACATCATGGAAAGACACAAGGGTTTTAGTTGAAATGCCTTGTGCTTACTAAAATCATTTTCATCATTTCTCAAAATCATCGCCTGGCCAGGCATTTTTCTGGTGTGTATGATCCATATCCCTTAACATCCTTTCATCATATCATCATAGTCGAACGTCGTGAAGGAGGCCTCCCTTTACGACGCCGTGATCGGCCGTGAATTGTCCTTACAGCATACAGTCACCTTAGTGTACACGTTAATCCTAGCCACGTATAAGCCTTCCGGTATAGGATTCGATATCGATTTTCATTCATAAGTTGGGAGCGACCCAAACAACATTCATATCATTCTCATGGATAGGATACAATACACAAAACATAAACAATTTTGGCAGGTAATCTTGTAAACATTTTATCGATAGTTCTTGGAAATAAACATCGTAAATAAATACATTTGTAAAGTATAGATAAGTCACATTTTGTTTGAAAGAAAGCCCACCGGATCGTTGATTGTCTTAAACGATTTCTTGGAAAGAAGCCCAGAAGCTTAGCCTATCTATTCTCGGCCTTGAGGTTTTGGGGTTGAAATATTCATCGGTCTTAGAACCCATATTTCTACTTTAGTGTATATCATGGTATGATATACACTCAATTGAGCATGTAGTAGCACCTAGTCAAATATTTCACGTTAAGGCATGCTTGGTAAAATATCATATCGTGTCGCTTTATCATAATTTCGTGCATCTTATTAATGCTCTAACGCACCTTGCGACATAACATAATGAATGCATCAATTACTAGCATGTTAGTCACATAAGGCATATTTCACATAGGGTTCCAACACTTGGTCAAATTTTAAGAGTTTATTTTCAAAAAACAACTTAAAACAACCCAGTGACATACTTTGGCGATTCATAACTCTCGCTTCAAAATACGTATGGCAGCACAAAGATACATTCGAAACCTCTAAACATGTACTACAAGTTCTAGGAAGGAATTCAATCCAAAAGAGTCGTGGTTCTGGAGATATAGGGTCTCAAAGTGGGCAACTCAAACTGACTTCTATAATTAGAAAATTTTCGTGATTTCAGATTTAGCTTAACGATGAGGGGTTTTATGAGGCTCGTAACTTTGACTCACAAAACCAAAATGACAGCAGGCTACCAATTTCAAACCTTGTAACAAGAACTACATGTTTGATGAAGACCATATTGGAAAATATATGACGCATCGAGAAATACATAAGTTTAAAGTTGGCTAGTTGGAATGGACAAAACTTAAGTAGGTGACTTTGGGTCAATGAAAGGTATACCTATAAGGCTTGGTTTGAGGTCAAACTTTCCAGATCACAACTAGACATGGTAGGGAATATTTCTTATGAAGAAACCCAAGTCAAAATTGGACTACAAACGGCTTAGACATCTCACGTAAAAGTCGGACTCGAACACTTAATTAACATAGAAATTTGACTAAGGTAGTTTGTCAATAAGACTCACTGTAATGCGTCAACTTTAAAAATTTACAGAGAGCTCATTATAAAGAATCTGGAAATTCCACCCATCAGATTGAAAAGCCACTTAACTCTAGTTTAATTCAGAAAAATCCTCACTCAATGATTCAAAATAGATTGGGAGATAAAAATATTTTACTACAAGCTATCGCTACAGTGACAGCTTTGTGCAGTTCGTTTGTAAAATCTGGAATAAATAGTAAACATTTTTAGAAAATTCGTAAAATATACATAAATCTTCTAGACATGTTAAATTATGTTCATGCCAAATTTTAGAGTTTTACCATTAGCCAAACTCAAAACGAAAGCCATGGACCGTGGGTGATGAACACGGCAATTTCACAGATTTGTGCAGTGTTTTTGATAAATACAATTAAAATAGTAAATCAAGTTGAATTGACTTGAAATTTTACAGAGGCATACTAGACACATATAAATTTAACATATTAAAATTTGGTGGTATTCGGAATAGTAAAACTTAGTCTATTAATTTTATATAATCACTGTTCATCCAGATCAACGACATGCAATCATATATACACACAAAGCAATCTACTTCAAGCATAGATGCGTACATGCATGTATGTAGTTCCAACACTATTGAGTCCAAGGTTTAGATTCTTCACCTTGAGAAGGATCCTGCGAGAAATTGGACGGACTGGAGAATGAAATGGAGCTTGTGGTTTCGGCTATCCTTGAAAGGCAACGAGGCCTTCAGCCTTTGTTGATTGCCAAGAGAGGAAATGGGTAGTCTTTAGCTTCCTTGCTGTGGTTGAGAGAGTCTGATGGCAGGTAAAGAGACGAGAATTGGGGGGGAAGTACCGTGTGGAAATGGGCTGAGGTTTGGGGAAAGTATGGTGGTAATGGGGTGCTTAAGGGTTACAATTGTCACCCTTAATACATGCATAAGAACAGCACACACGCACACTTCTATTTACACAACTCACACGACCACACACCCACACTTAGATATATTCATATATATGTATGTAAATATATACTTATTTAATTATTTAGCTAGACTATATAATTAATCAAATTGTCACTTAATAGATACATGTAATAGGGGAAAAATCAACAAGATAAACTTGTATATATAAGTATATAGCTCTCGGCTATTACATTATGCCAATGGGTCCAATTTTATTTTTCATGCCAAACATTGATATATGTTATAACATATAGTTTAGATGATAAATCATATCATAGGATAAATTAATAGCATCATTTTATGTGATAAAAACCCTAGTTCGAAATTAGGGTTTTCAACAATCGCAAAATTATCAATATCCATCCTTAATATTTTAGCATTGATTTAATGCTTAATAATACTGTAATTTCATATAATAATCATGGGAAATTAATTACTATAATTCCTTGATCATTAAACTCACTTTTCAATTCGTCTCTAAACGTTAACGTTTGAAACGTTGCAAAACGTTAATTATCGACTCATCTCGAAATGGTCGTAATAAAGTCATAATCACTTTATTAAATTATTCCATTAATAATGGGATTTAATTCTAAGCTTAATTGCTTAGAAAATATCATGAAAATTTTAACTATCGATACGCAATCGACGTTAAAATAATACTGCCAATACACTTCATAAACTTCTATTCCTTAATTCACGATTCTCAGTGAATATAAAATAGGAATTCATTCCTTCGTAAACAATCGAAATCATTATTCGATATCTTACTGATTTAATATCTCAGCGAAAACTCTAATTTACGGGTTTTAAATACTGTAATTAGGCAATTAATTCTGCGGGATATTACATTCTACCCCCCTTAAAAGAAATTTCTTCCCGAAATTTGCATACCTCATAAAGTATGGGTATCTTAATGTCATAACATCATAACTTTCCAAGTGCTTTCTTTTTGTCCATGGTTCCTTCATCGGATTTTCATTAAAAGACCCAAACTTGCTTCTTTAATCGTTGAATCGCACGATCAAATTAATCGTAGATTTTCATCATAACTCATCGAGTTAAAGGTCACGCCATCCCGTTGGTTTACGTGAATTGGGTCATTTTCGTGTTTCCTTAATCTGCGACACGTGGAAAAACATTTCGTACTTTCCCCAAATGTGGTGGAAGTATCGACTATAAGCTACAGGCCTATTATTGTTGGGATCTCGCAAGGTCCTAAAAACGTGGTCTCTGCATTCATGTATCGACTTTGTAATTCCTCTAGATGGAAAAATCTTAAGAAACTTTAATTCCGCATTTTAAATGGCGGTTCAGATTCTACGTATCGGTAAAGACTTTTAATCTCATCCGAGCTTTTATTATTCTTTGCCTCGTTGGCGAGATATCTTAATCGTTTCATTACAACGTCAGGACCTTATACCTTTTCTCACCTACTTTATTACAATAAAGTGGTGGTCGATACTTCTTCCAAGACCATGCCTCATAAGGCTATATTGATCGTTGTTTGGCGACTACGGTCGCACATAAACTTACCAAGTGATACAATCGTTCCCGCTTAACCCTTGGTTTAACACTTATGTTCTATCGTATCCTTAAACGTTCATATAGTCCTTTTGATCCCCTACGCTGTGGTGGATATATATGTTAAGGTTCAATCTCATATCTAACTCCTTTTGTGAGTTAATTCAAAATCTAGGGTACTCTTGGGTTTTTATCCGAACGATAGGTTTTGGTACTCCTTGTAAATATACGATTTCCTTTATGTACTACTGAGTTATCTTATCGGATCTACGAGTCATCTGAATATGCAGAGACAAACATAATTGGTGGATCAATCCACTACTACCTATATGGTAGTGCGACTTCTTTATGACTTTGGCAAAACCTGTCATAAGATCCATTGCTATATCATTCCATTTTCATTCGTGTATCTCTAGAGATCATAACTTCTTATAAGGCCTTTGATACGATGCCTTCACTTGTTGGTAACCGAGACACTGCTCGACAATCATGGTTACATCTCATTTCATTCCTTACTATCTAACCTTTCTCATAATTCATAATATCACTTAATAATGCCTGGTGGGGTGATATGAGAAGGATCATGAACTTCATTCATGATTTTATTTCTAAGCTTATTATTGCTTGGAAATATATGTATATATATCCCTTTTAGACAATATAACATTGTCCAGCGTTCCTTAAAATATCCTTTAGCTCTTCATTCCTTATTTTAATTTGTATTCTATTCCTATCTTCATTCTCTCTTTTTAGTCATATTTCACCTTGGTTGTGAGAGTACCACTTACGTTAGTCACGATTGCTGACGATTTACATTCTCGTTTTCTTAAACTTTCTAATGAGTTTTCCTTTTCTATAAGGACATACCATAAATTAGACTGAATTTTATAACTTAGGGTATTAGATTCTACCTTAACCTTCCTTAGGTGATCATTTATCACAATTGTAATCTTTACCAATATATGATTCGAGCCATCTTTTCTATCCTTATCATATCCAAGTTTACGTACTCGATCGAATAACTTCAAACTTTTGTGAATTGTGAAGGGTTCTTAACTTATTGTCATAGGAGTGATGTCTCCAAGACTTTGGTATTTATACTGTTGTTACTATTTCAAGTCATGAGTTGGGAAATTATATTCATGTGGCCTAAGTCATTGTGATTGTAAGCTATTATCTTGTTCATATTAATACATAGCCTTACTTTTATTAATCCTCGTAAATTTGATTCCATTTTAGGGTAGCTATGTGATTGGCCTTGTTACCTTAGAGGGTTCTCACTGGATTTCTGATATTAGTCAATTGATCTAAGAAACTGCTGATCTTACTTTAGGTCTTTGACGGCTTTCATTTTTAGTTGCTTTATCCTTGCCAGATCTACATTGATTTCTTCTAATGACACTATGTGCCTGAGGATTATTTCTTTAGCCAGAATTCACAATACTGTACTTGGCAAAATTTGCTCGGCTTCTTAAAAGTCGTAAGACAGTCCTTCGATGTTCTTTATGTTCTCTCCCGTCCTTTGAGTAGATAAGGACATCATCCATAAAGATTAGATAAAAAGTTATCTAAGTACGTGTGGATCACTCGATTTTAAGGTTTATGGTCGTGGTGCATTTGTCGATCCGAATAAACTTAACTATTATCTCATAGTAGCCATGTCTTATTCGAATAACTTGTTTTCGTAATTCGGATATCATTCTATAAAGACCATATAATATTTCATCAAAATGCCTCAATGAGGATTTTCATACATTACTTACGGTCGGTCTATCGAGCCGATGATTCTAAGCGCCTAGTTCTTTTTCACCCAAAATTTTGACACCTCTTTAACACACTCACAAAATTTTCTAAACTACGTTTATTTTACATATTATAATCACACCATTTTTCATCATAAACCATTATCTACATATAAGTCTCATGTTATCATAGGATTCTATGTCTCTAAGTGACCTTCATCGGAGTCGTACTCCTCCATTGGAAACTTGCCTTTCTCCAAGTATGTTTTTGTTTCATACTTCTGATGATCATTCTCTTTCAGAGAGCCAGGGGTCCAGCTGCTCCCTGTTTCTTTTTCAATACCAGAAGTTGGTGTTATTTTTATCAGAAAGTATGGTTGGGATGGTAGCGGTAATTCTCCCAATCTTCGAGGGCGATAAGGTCCTATCCTTTTTGCCATTCTCGTCTCTTTCTGGTATAATTGACGGCACAGGACGTGGGGTGGCATTTGGAACATCAGGGTACAAACATTCCTTTATACCATGCTGTGTAACTTGCCGGGGACCAGGACAAGTACTCGTAGGTGTCATTCCATACGCATAATATGTATACTTGAGCCTGTTGACAAATCCTGGTAAGTCTGCCCAGACTTTGGAATTTTTCTCATAGAGAAAATATTCTCTTGATCCTTCTTTTGCAAAATTCTGCCAATCCGTTGGCAAACGATGGATAAGTTGCTGGATACCATCCTCATCCGTCACTCCATAGTTACGAGTATCCATCCAGAGGTGCAAAATTTTTCTCCAAAACTGTTCTAAATCCATGTCTAGTTCATAATAAAAGAGCCGATACGCTCGTGCGAGTTATAAACTTGTAGGCCTTGGGATTAACATTTTTACTCGTCAGACTCCCTTTTCTTGCCACCTGTAAACAGATAGTTCTAGATGAGCCAACCTTAATTTTAAAGCAATTGAGGATCCAAAAATTCCGTCACGTAGAATTTCAAATGGAGAGACTATGTCCATGTTTCGAATCACGTGGGTGACATCTATTTTCGAAACTTCTTGTCTCTAGAATTATATCTATATTCCACATAGATATAATGATCCGAATCATTGGATAAAACCTTAGGTGATTCTAGGTTCAATTCTAAGCTTGAGAAACACTTGTGATGGTCATAATTCTCGTATAGGTAAGGAGATTCTAAATCTTCATTCGCTTACTTGTATGATGTCAAAAAGCGAAGCATCTATATTGAACAAAATCTTATAGGTATTCTGAGAAATTTTTCTCATACTTATCAGGCCTCCCGGTTTTTATGTTCATTCAATTTTCGGTGCGAAGCATAGGTTATGTCTACGGTGTTCCCGTCTATTCAAGTAACATCTTTTTCATATGTCATTGTCCTTTCCATTGGGACATTATGTTCCCTTGCTATGGCCTTCTGTTGCCTCATTCACCCTATACTTCTTGGTATCAGTCTCGTTATGCTTTTACCAATAGCATTTGTGATTAGGTCTACATCAACCTATCCTTTGATATTGATATATTTCGATAACTAAGTCTTATCGTAGAGATCGTCATGTCTCTATCACTATCATTCATTCCTAATCCAGTATGAATGATTTAATTCCCCTTTTCACTTTATCGATCTTAGGAATATATTTCTCATATATCCTTACTTTAAACTCCTTTCTAAAGAAATCCTTGTACTGGCATTTAGTGCCATCGTTTGTAATATCCCCTTTTGGATATACGTCATTTCTTCTTAATCCTTTATTGATTCATCATGCAATTTCGCATAAGATAAAATCCTTTGTCCACTGGGGATGTATTATACTTTTGCCTTGACGTCAAATATCTTTACCATTTTCTCAACATTCAATGATTTCTTCATTTCCATGTCAGAGATACTTAATACCCCACTTTATTGATCGTCACAAAAGTATGGGGGTAAGATTTACAATTAGGTCCACCTTAAGATCCTTCCATGTGAATCTTTTCATGTGTTCTCTTGGATGTATTTCCTTTGCAAGATCTATAGAAACTATCTTGCTTGTTAACTATTAAGTTACACGAGACAAGCGTTTTGTGTCATTATAACTTAGGGTATTAAGATTCATTTCAAAATAATGAATCTATTTCTTAATCCGCTTCTTTACTTCCAAGGAATTACCTTACTTATCGAAGTCATAACATCTCTGAAGCTTATATCATATCATGAACTATCTAATTGTATAGCTCATAATTTCTTCTGCTATTTTGACTTTTGTCCATTTTCTTGAGCATGGTATCTGAAAGTAATCTTACTTTCGTTATACTTGATTCCCACTTTCGTGACTAGAACCGTTATTATTGTCATATGGTTTGGTAGGGTAGTACATTCGTACACCATAACTTAAATTCTAAGCATCTTATTTCCATGTCTCGCCTTGGAGACATTTTCTCCATACTGGCTTACATTCTAGGGCTATCCTAGTCGCTCACACAATCTCGAGGATTATGAATTCTCAATCTCATTATCATCTGTTTAACCAAGTTTCAATTACTTGGAATCGATTATGCTCAAGCATAATCTCATTGATTGAGGTATAAGGCGAGAGATCTATTTTCTGAGATGCTATCATTTCCTTATATATATATATTTTTTTTTTTTGAAAAGAATATTTTGTATACATCTTTATTTTTTAACATGTCCAACCTACTAACGAGGGTTTTAAGGACAACCAACTATCTTAAAGATAAGTTGTAATCTCTCTCGTTATGACATAATAAGGGGAATTCATATCCCATGGATATCATATACTTTTCTTTGCTCTTACTCATGCATTCAATGCTAAAGAGTATCTCATTCATAACTTTATTATCATAACAGTCGTATGAAGGTATAACTTCACTGTTTTCCAATCTTTGTAAAGCCCATCAAGGGTCATCACATTCATGTGTATCATAGGAAAAATATCTCATTTCATCGAGATTTTCTTTACATCATAATTTCTTGATGTCTATCACTTTACTGGTCTAAAACTTTTAGGTGACTAAAATAAGTCAACCTATTTCATGTCTGATATTAATCGCTTTACTAATTCGCACTTAGATGACATGGTAAGTCAACATTCATCATACTTGATGGTTTCAAGAATCAAGGAGAAATTATCACAACTACCTACAAAAGGTACTGTCTCATCCATCAAGATAACATCTTTTCAATGATTGAATCGATATGTTCCTTGGACTGAATAATGGGGCTCTAGGTCCAAGACCGAATGACGACTCACCGAGATTTCTTTGGTCATATGGGTGGCTGACCCGTCCACAATTATATTCTCATCACACAAGGATTTGGTTTCAAAAGGACATTTTATAAATTTTGGGTTGAAAATTTTCTTGAGAAAAAGTGAGAAACTCGAATGAATTCTCAATTGAACTAGGTCATAGAGTTAAATTCAACGATGTAAATTGGGTAATGGATATAATTTGAAAACTTATATACTCGTAATAGGTCATCAACAAGGTTCTCATGTGTGTCATGGTTCTACTTGTATTACTGAAGATCTTACTTTCTTAATAACATTCAAAGATTGGTATCATACTATAACGTTCTCACTCTATACAGATCATAGATCTAACGTCAATTGATTCTCGTGGATTCTGGAGTAGGAATCATGAATTTGGTCCTTCATAAGAAATTAAATACAGTGCATTAGGGGAATGTAGGCGAAAACCATACGTAAATCGGAGTTCACACGATCAAGAACTAGTCAAAACAAAATCACTGCGCAGTGCAGGAAAATTTACGCGCGCTCGCGCCGTGGTCATAAGCGATGCCGACGCCAAGGTCGTACAAGCTACCAAAGTCGACATGTCAAAGTCAATGTTACAAATTCTCGAAGTCAAAGTCGACAGTCGCACATGCCAAGGTCGAATAATCTCGTATAAGTCTTTTGCTTTTCGACCTCAAGATGGAATGAAATTCTCAAATCCATCATTACTCTTGTTCTTGTAATGGGATGAGGTTCTTACTTCTATGTTCTTTCAAAAAGGATCATGCGTCTTAAAAGTTCACGCTCACTGAGCTAGCATGCTCATCATCATAATCAACTTTAAGGGTTGAAGTACAACTTCGAATATTCATATGTAGCTCATCTGTACGCATGTACTTCGTCGAATTTCAAGAATTCAACATATCATTTTTGACAAATCAATGTCCAATCTCAATCATTTTAAAACATGAATAACATAACTTTATTCTTAACAATGAACCCTTATTGAATTTCAGGAATTCAAACATTTCATCTTTGGCATATCTTACCAAAACTTTCTCATATCATTGTCATCATCTTTCTTATATCTTCCTTCTTTTAATAACTTTCTTGACAAATCATTTGTCATAACATTCATTCTCAACCTTACTCATAGCTTTCATTTCTTTTGAAAGATCATTTCAATCATCCTTCACTTCACAACATAATATTTCATTTGCAACATTTGCAATAACTTCCACCTTAAATCAATTCACATAACTTTCATTTCACTAAAAAAAAAAATTATTTCACTTTCAAACTTTTTGTTTACAAAACCGAGAAAAATCATTTATCTATCATAAATCAAATCCTTTAAGTTTTCCTTAAATATGCAGTCTCATTCCTGCATATTGTTGGAATCTTTGAGCTTTCCTTAAATATGCAGTCCCATACCTGCATATTGTGGGAATCTCTTTTATTTAAAATCTTTTGCGGAGAAAACATTTCCATCCTTTTTCACTTTCAAACTTTTGAAAAGAAATCATTTACCTCATTCCAGTTGAGCTTGATATGATGGAGTGTTGAGCATTGTCAGCTGAACTCTAGAAGTCTAATGACTCAATCTAGACTTAACATTAAAGAAGATTTTTGAGTTTCAAGAGCGAACCGCTCTGATACCACTCTGTCACAGCCCCTAAATCCTAAGTACGATTTAGTAGGGATTGTAACTCTAAACAAGGATAAAAGTACAGGGAGACTCTTTTTAACAATAAACTGTAATACATATGACAGGTATGTTCTTGAACTTTAATACATAACTTAGGTTCTTGCAATGAAAACATGTGATATGTACATATGACGATGTACTATCAAGGTATAAACATTTCAAATGACAACATTCCTATTTCTCAACACCGCCCATCCATCATCCGCTCAACCTACACATTTAAAACAAACATGCAGGGCTGAATACAAGAATGCACTCAGTGGACTCATGCCAAAAACATTTTATCATTTGAAGATTACACTGCCACATCATGGTAAGACACAAGGGTTTTAGTTGAAATGTCTTGTGCTTACTAAAATCATTTTCATCATTTCTCAAAATCATCGCCTGGCCAGGCATTTTTCTGGTGTGTATGATCCATATCCCTTAACATCCTTTCATCATATCATCATAGTCGAACGTCGTGAAGGAGGCCTCCCTCTACGACGCCGTGATCGGCCGTGAATTGTCCTTACAGCACACAGTCACCTTAGTGTACACGTTAATCCTAGCCAGGTATAAGCCTTCCGGCATAGGATCAGATATCGATTTTCATTCATAAGTTGGGAGCAACCCAAACAACATTCATATCATTCTCATGGATAGGATACAATACACAAAACATAAA
This sequence comes from Salvia rosmarinus, assembly GCA_036937905.1. Lineage (NCBI taxonomy): Eukaryota > Viridiplantae > Streptophyta > Magnoliopsida > Lamiales > Lamiaceae > Salvia > Salvia rosmarinus. The sequence goes on along the minus strand of CM072823.1, from coordinate 7,283,258 downwards.
TAATTTTGGCAGGTAATCTTGTAAACATTTTATCGATAGTTGTTGGAAATAAACATCGTAAATAAATACATTTGTAAAGTATAGCAAAGTCACATTTTGTTTGAAAGAAAGCCCACCTGGACTGTTAATTGTCTTAAACGATTTCTTGGAAAGCAAGCCCTAGGCTTAGCCTATCTATTCATGGCCTTGAGGTTTTGGGGTTGAAATATTCATCGGGTCTTAGAACCCATATTTCTACTTTAGTGTATATCATGGTGTGATATACACTCAATTGAGCATGTAGTAGCACCTAGTCAAATATTTCACGTTAAGGCGTGCTTGGTAAAATATCATATCGTGTCGCTTTATCATAATTTCGTGCATCTTATTAATGCTCTAACGCACCTTGCGACATAACATAATGAATGCATCAATTACTAGCATGTTAGTCATATAAGGCATATTTCACATAGGGAGTTCCAACACTTGGTCAAATTTTAAGAGTTTATTTTTCAAGAAAACAACTTAAAACAACCCAGTGACATACTTTGGCGATTCATAACTCTCGCTTCAAAATACGTATGGCGCACAAAGATACATTCTGAAACCTCTAAACATGTACTACAAGTTCTAGGAAGGAATTCAATCCAAAAGAGTCGTGGTTCGGAGATATAGGGTCTCAAAGTGGGTAACTCAAACCGACTTCTATACTTAGAAAATTTTTCAGATTTCAGATTTAGCTTAACGACGAGGGTTTTATGAGACTCGTAACTTTTGACTCACAAAACCAAAATGACTGCAGGCTACCAAATTTGAAACCTTGTAACAAGAACTACATGTTTCATGAAGACCATCTTGGAAAATATCGACGATCGAGAAATAAATAAGTTTAAAGTTGGCTAGTTGGAATGGACAAAACTTAAGTAGGTGACTTTGGGTAAATGAAAGGTATACCTATAAGGCTTGGTTTGAGGTCAAACTTTCCAGATCACAACTAGACATGGTATGGAATATTTCTTTTGAAGAAACCCAAGTCAAAATCTGTAATACCCCGTATTTTTGTAACAGAGATTAGCTCATGATTCAGAGCTTATTAAGAAGGGCATTGCATCCTTAAGAAAGAGTTGGTTAAGTTAGAAGCTTTTGCGCTAAGCTTCGAGTTGAGACGATAGAATCGAGGCAGAATCTGAGATAAGATTCTCATATCTTATTTAGGATAAGAAGACATAGATTCCAAGGGTCTTAAGATGATAGATACATGCACAATAAGTTTTGATTTCAGAAAATTGAGAATTTCAAAATCTACGTTTTTGTGACGTCGGCGTTTGCCGATTAAGCTCGGATTAAGAGAAAAATATTTAAAATGGTTTTTAAGGTCAAAAATATTTTTAATTATTATATTTTAATGATATTTGATGATGGAAAAATTTAGAAAGTGATTTTGAAGGATTTAAGAATAAATGGAATATTTAATTCCATTATTTGCATAAAATGGAATTTAATCTCTATTTTTAGAAAGTGAGTTCCTATTATATATTTTATAATTTTGGAACTTTATATTGATGAAAATGATAAGTTTAAGGTGTTAAGAAAATAAGATTCAATTTTGGAATTTTGGGAATTAATTATGGAATTTTCTCAATATTTTGGAAAATTTCATGAAAAATACATTATTATTATTATTATTTTATTAATTACGAAAATTCAAATAAAATATGGGAATTATTTTATGGAATTCTCTAGAGTATGGTGTGTTGGCACCATTTTGTTTGGGAAAAATAAAAGAAAATTTAATTTATAATGTGAAATTACTATTTTGCCTTTATTAATTATATAAGTATACTTTTGGAACCATTTCCTTCTTCATTTTTCAGCCCAAACTCATGCAACACACACTTAAACACACACTAAATTTCAAATTTTCAAGAGAAAATAGGAAGATCCAAGTTGAATTTTCGATCCGTCTTGAAACGAGGTATAATCTCGCCTCTGAACATATCTACGGATTGAAAATTTTAAAATTCATGAGCATATGTTATTTCATATTTTTGATCATATGCTGAAAATTATGAAAGATTATGTTTATTTGATTATTTGTTAATATTATGATAGATTTGGCGTCACGTATCGTTTAACGTTGAATTTGTAAAGCATATGTTTATTGTTTGTAAATTCATGTGATTTTTGAAAATAAGGGCTGTTTAATCTTGAATATGTGATGTTGTTATGATTGAATTGTCTTCATATATATGTTATTGGATGGATATAAGCGTGTTTGGAACAAGAAAACGCGTTGAAATCGAAACTATACGAAAATACCCTAAATGGCCGAAACCCTAGGTCCATATATTGTTGGATTTTTGATTTTATTTGATCATTTTGACTTCATATTTGGATTCTATGATATGAATAAAGCCTAAAATGATTTATTCAGATTTTTCCGCCGACGTATTCAAAAACGGTAAAATTTTAGTTTGTCGGCGAAAATTAGTTTTCAAAGCCAAAGCTTTGATCTTTATGTTTTATTTATAAAATGATGTTCTTTGATGATAGTTGAGCATGTATATAGGTTCGTTGGTGTTAGATGACGTCTCACGTGAATTTTCGACGTTAGACCTTAAGTGACGTCTTAAGGGGATTTTCAGTTATTGATAAAGATTGGATAGTTGAAGCTTGTTGTTGAGTCTTATATGATCATTGAGACATATCGTGATGAATTGGTGGAGTTGAGCTATGTTTGGCTTGATTTGGTATTGATATGGCAATACGTTTATAAACGTTACGCTGTCGAAATTTCGATAGAATTGGTTTGTTAATAAGATGTCAGAGGATGCAATGACCCAAGTTTTGATAGACCATAGCGTCTTAGATTTGATATCAAGAAGAAATAGTCGTGTCGACGACTAAAGATGAGTAATGTTCTTGTTTGGTCTTGATAGGCATTTATGCCGTTCTATGAGGACAAGATATGAATAAAGAAAGAAATGGAATTGGGAATTAGTTCCTTAGCTCTAAGGAACATCCAGGTGGGTATATTATATTTTCTATAAAGATAAGTTTATGCTTTTATATATATATTTTCAAGCAATATGATATGCTTTTGCATAGAAAATGAAATGAATGGCATTTATTCGAAAAGTTTCAAAGTTGATTGACTTGCCTAAGTTTGATCATGAACATGAGCATAAGCATGATGCACGACCTATCCACGAGAGAGAAAGAAAAAGAAAGAAAGAATTACCGACGTCGGGTATGACCGTAGTTGAGAACCTTCGGGTCCAACTCGGGTATGTGATATTAAAGTGTTTGAGAAGGAGGCCTACTTCTCAACAAGCATAAAGAATCCGTGGATATGGGAAGGAGAGAAGAAAGTTGCATGCAAACATGATACATGCATATGCATATGATATTATGATGATATGAAAGCAAGTAAGTATTTATTTATGAAAGTACATGTTATGGCAAGTCGAGTTTATAGCCACAAGGGCAAAGTTTATCTTTATGTTTTGGCGTATACCCACCGAGTGCATTTTGTACTCACGCCCGCATATATTTTTAAATATGCAGTTGAAATGGAGAGAATCTTGAATCGAATGTTGTGAAGGAGCTTCTCTAAATGTTGATTCATATTAAGGTTGTTCTATTGTTATTGACATGTTTTGTTGCACAGAGAGTTATGTCTTCATACATAATTCTTAGCCACGTTTCGTTGCCAAGCTTTGACCTTACTTGCTTATATGTTCTGATTTGATAAAGTGATCATGTCCAATGTTCGGTGAACAAGGATTTCTCGAATGCTCAGAATGGTTTTCGTTGGATTCAATATTATTCGATTGAATCATTGTCAATCTATGTTTTAAATTGTTGATAAATCCTTCTTGTTGACAAAACATTCTTGGAAACCTACTTGATATTTTACCTTCTTGAGCCGTAAATGTTTCTTCATTCATGAAGAAAGTTGTTGGCATCTTTTCTCTGGACATATGTTTGAGCCGTTGTCGTGAAATTTTCTTCTTAACCCCGAGTCACGGCCTAATTACCTGATTAGGTAGTCGGGTCGTGACAGAATGGTATCAGAGCAGTTTTGAATTCTGAACCTGTGAAATCTTTGTAAATTTGTGCAATTTGTGCACAGTTTTGCAATTCTAAGCTTATGAATCCTTGTGAATTTTTTTTTTCATAGCCGAGCATAGTTTGAACTCTGAGCATGTAAGTCCTTGCAAATCCTTGTGCAGCTTATGCTATCTTGAATTCTGAAATTGTGAATCCTTGAGAGTCTTTTGCAAATTGGACACCTTGAATATATGAATTCCTTTGAGATGATTTTATTTCAAAATTTGAGTTATGAGTCAGTTGTTTGACTCTATTTCGAGAATATGAGTTACAGAATTAGTTGTTTGATTCTGATTTAAGAAAATGAGTCAAAGAGATAATTGTTCTTGAGAGAAGCTCAGCATTCGATTCCGTCATCTCTAGCTCATCAGGTAAAAGTTTATGCTTATGATTATGGTTATTACAGTTGATGATTTAATATGTGTATGTTTAAAATGAATATTGCTCATTGAGCTAAAGTTGAAGAGAAATCAAGAGAAGTGAGGAGATGACAGAACAAACGAGTATGTTTCTGCAAAAGTCCGAGTATTCCTCATTAGAATGATGTAAATCGTCCAGAAGGTTCTGAAGAGTACGACTCGTTTGTCGTCAGCAACAAAGATCAAAGATCGTTTATATGTATATATATATCGACGAGTAGCTTACCTTGAACGAATTTGTTGCTTGATTCCATCGTTTGTGGGAGAAACGTTTGGACCAAGGCGTGTCGAGATTAGATGGAAAATTTCAATTGATATCTTTATTGCCCAAAGAGTGACAAAATTGAGTTGTTGTTGTTGTCATTGATTATATTGAGTCTGGTTTTATTATTTTAATCAAGTTAATTTCCCAGACTCCTAGTTACCATCAAATTCAATATTTCGTATACTCGAGCCCCTCCTTCTGATTCATTTTTCCCTATTCCTAAATCTATCTCAGTTGTTCACCAACTTCAATTGGTTGTAAATTTTCTTCTCCATTTGATGATGATGATGATGAAAACCTTGAAACCATAAATGTTGATTCTTATATGCCTGAGCATGATACTAGTACTTTATTCTAAAAATAGAGTCTTCCTTATCAAATGCTCAGCTAGTTATGTCTAAATCTGATGTAGATCTTGTACAAATTGATTATTCTTAAATCGATATTGAAATTGCCTTATTGATTTAGATTAATGCGATCAGCCTTTCGCATCTTTTGAGATTCCTACATCGATTCAGTTCATTCTATTTTCTTATGTTTCCAAGATTTTTCCTTTGGAGATTTGAGAAAAGATTCAATCTAGTTCATCGAGACTCAAGTGTCTCAAGATTTTGTGTATGAACTCAAATTATACAAGTTGTTGGCACAGCACAGCTACAACCTTAGATATTGGTCATTTGTCTTTCAAAGACAACTTTTTGTGGACAGAGTGGAAGCTGATAGTTATAGATCATATCGGATGTATCTTGCCAGAGATATCAAAGCATACCCAGATGAGAAAGTTTTACCCTATTTTGTAAAGGTCCTCAAAGATGCAAATTTCTTTCCTTGATATCTATACGATCATTTTGTGATCCAATTGTGTTATCCCATATCATAACTTTGTGATAAACAATTTTGAAGACCTTTGAGATCTGAGTTTGTTTATTGATTGAAAACCTTTATCCTGTTATTGATAAACAAGATATGCTGCAGTTTGGTATTCATTTGTAATGCAGTATGTCACCCTGAAGAAGAAGAAATCCCAAGTCTGAAAGAATTAGAAAGTACAATTCTTTTCAAGATTTACTTGTACTTTCTCCCCCTTGAACTAATTGTAGAATGGCAGAATCTTCTGTCTCAAATGCTTTATCCTTATGATGTTGATAATCCAACTGAAGCTAAAGAATGAGTTCGTTTCATTGAGTGAGTTTTCGAGTTTTGGAGAGCTTCGATCAAGAATATCTCCTATGTATATCGTTTAGGTGGAAAGGTCAACAGTTTCCGATGAAGATTACGTCAGAAAGTTCTTCCTCCCGAGCAACTAGAGAATTTTACGCAAGAGTAATTCAAGGAAGAATTGTACGAAATGTATCTATCATGTAATTCTGCAAATAGAAAGAGAATCAGTTTGCGAGCACGAAGCAAAGAAAGAAGATTGTCGCAGTATATAATCGTGAATTCTGCAGATCAATTCGTGATGCTCTTTATAAAGTTGAAAAGATAAGAAGACATACGCTTTAGTTACCAAATCGAAGCGTGGGTAGAAATCGATCGACTCACGAAAAATGCTTATGTTATTCTGATCTCTATCACGTACGAAGCTGACAAGTTAGCTCAAGTACACGTCAAGAGATAGTACGTTTACATGGAATGCTTATCTCAATCACCTCAAACAGAGACCCAAGTTTACATCTCGTTTTGGACGAGTTTACAATAAAGATGGATACGAGATTGAATTCCAGTATAGCTTTCTATCCGCAATAGATGGTCAATTTAAATGGACATCCAGACGTTAGAAGACAATATTAGAACAAAGATTTATATAGCTCTCTACGAAGTTGTCTACGACAGAAAGTGTAGATCGTCGTTTTATTTAAACGTATTGGAAAAAGAAACGTGTTTGGACCAGAAACGATTTAAAGAAATGGTCGTAAACGTACGACAAGCACAAACAATAATTCAAGAAGTTATCGAGATGTATCGAACTGTACGAGATTCAAGAAAGATTGGCTAATCGTCTACAGATTAGCATTTGCTCTCAGGATTCGAAAATATTCGCGATGTGCTCTATATGTCGCAGTTACGAAGATATGTGTTTAATCCAAAACACATCATATTCAAGAGAACAAATGTTCGGGAAGAAGATTTAAGCTACGAAGAAAATTCAGAATGCATCTTAGATCGATATGGAAGTATGATGATTTAGAAGAAGTGACATGGAAGTTAAAGATCAGATGAGAAAGAAGTGCGCTGAACTTTTGCTGACGTACAAAATTTCGAGGACGAAATTTTTGTAAGGGGGTGAGAATGTAATGCCCCGTATTTTTGTAACAGAGATTAGCTCATGATTCAGAGCTTATTAAGAAGGGCATTGCATCCTTAAGAAAGAGTTGGTTAAGTTAGAAGTTTTAGCGCTAAGCTTCGAGTTGAGACGATAGAATCGAGGCAGAATCTGAGATAAGATTCTCATATCTTATTTAGGATAAGAAGACCTAGATTCCAAGGGTCTTAAGATGATAGATACATGCACAATAATTTTTGATTTAAGAAAATTGAGAATTTCAAAATCTACGTTTTTGTGACGTCGGCGTTTGCCGACTAAGCTCGGATTAAGAGCAAAATATTTAAAATGGTTTTTAAGGTCAAAAATATTTTTAATTATTATATTTTAATGATATTTGATGATGGAAAAAATTTAGAAAGTGATTTTGAAGGATTTAAGAATAAATGGAATATTTAATTCCATTATTTGCATAAAATGGAATTTAATCTCTATTTTTAGAAAGTGAGTTCCTATTATATATTTTATAATTTTGGAACTTTATATTGATGAAAATGATGAGTTTAAGGTGTTAAGAAAATAAGATTCAATTTTGGAATTTTTGGGAATTAATTATGGAATTTTCTACAATATTTTGGAAAATTTCATGAAAAATACATTATTATTATTATTATTATTTTTATTAATTACGAAAATTCAAATAAAATATGGGAATTATTTTATGGAATTCTCTAGAGTATGGTGTGTTGGCACCATTTTGTTTGGGAAAAATAAAAGAAAATTTAATTTATAATGTGAAATTACTATTTTGCCCTTATTAATTATATAAGTATACTTTTGGAACCATTTCCTTCTTCATTTTCAGCCCAAACTCATGCAACACACACTTAAACACACACTAAATTTGAAATTTTCAAGAGAAAATAGGAAGATCCACTAGTTGAATTTTCGATCCGTCTTGAAACGAGGTATAATCTAGCCTCTAGAACATATCTACTGATTGAAAATTTTAAAATTCATGAGCATATGTTATTTCATATTTTTGATCATATGCTGAAAATTATGAAAGATTATGTTTATTTGATTATTTGTTAATATTATGATAGATTTGACGTCTACGTATCGTTTAACGTTGAATTTGTAAAGCATATGTTTATTGTTTGTAAATTCATGTGATTTTTGAAAATAAGGGGCTGTTTAATCTTGAATATGTGATGTTGTTATGATTGAATTGTCTTCATATATATGTTATTGGATTGATATAAACGTGTTTGGAACAAGAAAACGCGTTTGAAATCGAAACTATCTGAAAATACCCTAAATGGCGAAACCCTAGGTCCATATATTGTTGGATTTTGATTTTATTTGATCATTTTGACTTCATATTTGGATTCTATGATATGAATAAAGCCTAAAATGATTTATTCAGATTTTTCATGACGTTCAAAAACGGTAAAATTTTAGTTTGTCGTGAAAATTAGTTTTCAAAGCCAAAGCTTTGATCTTTATGTTTTATTTATAAAATGATGTTCTTTGATGATAGTTGAGCATGTATATAGGTTCGTTGGTGTTAGATGGCGTCTCACGTGAATTTTCGACGTTAGACCTTAAGTGACGTCTTAAGGGGATTTTCAGTTATTGATAAAGATTGGATAGTTGAAGCTTGTTGTTGAGTCTTATATGATCATTGAGACATATGGTGATGAATTGGTGGAGTTGAGCTATGTTTGGCTTGATTTGGTATTGATATGGCGTCGTTTATAAGCGTTCTGTTGTCGATTTCGATAGAATTGGTTTGTTAATAAGATGTCGGAGGATCAATGACCCAGTTTTGATAGACCATAGCGTCTTAGATTTGATATCAAGAAGAAATAGTCGTGTCGACGACTAAAGATGAGTAATGTTCTTGTTTGGTCTTGATAGGCATTTATGCCGTTCTATGAGGACAAGATATGAATAAAGAAAGAAATGGAATTGGGAATTAGTTCCTTAGCTCTAAGGAACATCCAGTGGGTATATTATATTTTCTATAAAGATATCGTATGCTTTTATATATATTTTTCAAGCAATATGATATGCTTTTGCATAGAAAATGAAATGAATGGCATTTATTGAAAAGTTTCAAAGTTGATTGACTTGCCTAAGTTTGATCATGAACATGAGCATAAGCATGATGCACGACCTATCCACGGGAAAGAAAGAAAAAGAAAGAAAGAATTACCGACGTCGGGTATGACCGTAGTTGAGAACCTTCGGGTCCAACTCGGGTATGTGATATTAAAGTGTTTGAGAAGGAGGCCTACTTCTCAACAAGCATAAAGAATCCTTGGATATGGGAAGGAGAGAAGAAAGTTGCATGCAAACATGATACATGTATATGCATATGATATTATGATGATATGAAAGCAAGTAAGTATTTATTTATGAAAGTACATGTTATGGCAAGTCAAGTTTATAGCCCTAAGGGCAAAGTTTATCTTTATGTTTTTGGCGTATACCCACCGGTGCATTTTGTACTCACGCCGCATATATATTTCTAAATATGCGGGTTGAAATTTGGAGAATCTTTGGAATCGAATGTTGCGCGAAGGAGCTTCTCTAAATGTTGATTCATATTAAGGTTGTTCTATTGTTATTGACATGTTTTGTTGCCCAGAGAGTTATGTCTTCATACATAATTCTTAGCCACGCTTCATTATGACTTTGACCTTACTTGCTTATATGTTACGATTTGATAAAGTGATCATGTCCAAATGTTCGGTGAACAAGGATTTCTCGAATGCTCAGAATGGTTTTCGTTGGATTCAATATTATTCGATTGAATCATTGTCAATCTATGTTTTAAATTTTTGATAAATCCTTCTTGTTGACAAAACATTCTTGGAAACCTACTTGATATTTTACCTTCTTGAGCCGTAAATGTTTCTTCATTCATGAAGAAAGTTGTTGGCATCTTTTCTCTGGACATATGTTTGAGCCGTTGTCGTGAAATTTTCTTCTTAACCCCGAGTCACGGCCTAATTACCTGATTAGGTAGTCGGGTCGTGACAAAATCGGACTACAAACGGCTTGGACATCTCACGTAAAAGTCGGACTCGAACAGTTAATTAACACAGAAATTTGACTAAGGCAGTTTGTCAATAAGACTAACTGTAATGCGTCAACTTTAAAAATTTACAGAGAGCTCATTATAAAGAATCTGGAAATTCCACCCATCAGATTGAAAAGCCACTTGAGTCTAGTTTAATTCAGAAAAAGCCTCACTATTGGATTCAAAATAGATTGGGAGATAAAAATATTTTACTACAAGCTATCGCTACAGTGACAGCTTTGTGCAGTTCGTTTGTAAAATCTGGAATAAATAGTAAACATTTTTAGAAAATTCTTAAAATATACATAAATCTTATACACATGTTAAATTATGTTCATGCCAAATTTTAGAGTTTTACCATTAGCCAAACTCAAAACGAAAGCCATGGACCGTGGGTGATGAACACGGCAATTTCACAGATTTGTGCAGTGTTTTTGATAAATACAATTAAAATAGTAAATCAAGTTGAATTGACTTGAAATTTTACAGAGGCATACTGACACATATAAATTTAACATATTAAAATTTGGTGATATTCGGAATAGTAAAACTTAGTCTATTAATTTTATATAATCACTGTTCGTCCAGATCAATGACATGCAATCATATATACACACAATCTAATCTACTTCAAGCATAGATGCGTACATACATGTATGTAGTTCCAACACTATTGAGTCCAAGGTTTAGATTCTTCACCTTGAGAAGGATCCTCACGAGAAATTGGACGATTGGATAATGAAATGGAGCTTGTGGTTTCGGCTATCCTTGAAAGCAACGAGGCCTTGACCTTTGTTGATTGCCAGAGAGGAAATGGGTAGTCTTGACTTCCTTCTGTGGTTGAGAGAGTCGATGGCGGGGAAAGAGGCGAGAATTGGGGGAAGTGCCGTGTGGAAATGGGCTGAGGTTTGGGAAAGCATGGTGGTAATGGGGTGCTTATGGGTGACAATTGTCACCCTTAATATATCATAGGAACAAAGCACACGCACACTTCTATTTACACAACTCACACGACCACACACCCACACTTAGATATATTCATATATATGTATGTAAATATATACTTATTTAATTATTTAGCTAGGCTATATAATTAATCAAATTGTCACTTAATAGATACATGTAATAGAGAAAAAATCAACAAGATAAACTTGTATATATAAGTATATAGCTCTCGGCTATTACATTATGCCAATGGGTCCAATTTTATTTTCCATGCCAAACATTGATATATGTTATAACATATAGTTTAGATGATAAATCATATCATAGGATAAATTAATGGCATCATTTTATGTGATAAAAACCCTAGTTCGAAATTAGGGTTTTCGAACAATTGGCAAAATTTATCAATATCCATCCTTAATATTTTAGCATTGATTTAATGCTTAATAATACTGTAATTACATATAATAATCATGGGAAATTAATTACTATAATTCCTTGATCATTAAACTCACTTTTCAATTCGTCTCTAAACGTTAACGTTTGAAACGTTGCAAAACGTTAATTATCGACTCATCTCGAAATGGTCGTAATAAAGTCGTAATCACTTTATTAAATTATTCCATTAATAATGGGATTTAATTCTAAGCAATTGCTTAGATAATATCATGAAAATTTTAACTATCGATACATGATCGACGTTAAAATAATCTTTGCCGATCTGCTTCATAAACTTCTATTCCTTAATTCACGATTCTTAGTGAACATAAAATAGGAATTCATTCATTCGTAAATAATCGAAATCATTATTCGATATCTTACTGATTTAATACCTCAGCGAAAACTCTAATTTACGGGTTTTAAATACCGTAATTAGGCAATTAATTCTGCGGGATATTACAAAAACATAATAGATTCATATTATTTCTAAACATCATATATCATATTATTCTCAACAAATAAAAATCAAATAAATCTTAAATATATGTATATAGTTTCGATCCTCTTGGAAAAATAGGAGTAGTATCTCAATAATTTCAAGATCAATATATGATGTTCATATCATATATCAAACACTATACCTCAACTTAATTTCAACAATAAAAAAATCAAAATAATTTTTTAAAAATTATATATATTTCAGCCCTAACAAAATAAATAGGAGAAATAATTCAAAAAATCCCATATTTATTATATATGTTCCTAACACATCAACAAACAACAATATGAAATAATATTCACAAAAACATGCTTTTCTATGAAAAAAATTCTAACAAAAATCAAAAAATACCAAACATGCTCCAAAAATTTCCAAACTTTAAACACAATCTTAGAATATATATCTAAGCATATTTCATTCATGGCTTGAGAGCATTTGGTGGCTCAAAAGTCATGAAGAAAATGAAGAACAAAAATTGGGGTTCTTCATGAAAGAATTCAAAAAAATCTGAATTCCATTGCAAATGAAGAGAATGATGAATACTACCTTTTTATGATCTTAGAAAATTATTTGAAGGGTTAGAATGGAGGATTGAAGCTTGGAGAATGTGAAGAATTTGAAAAACAAGAGAGAATTTTATCTCCCAAAGAGTGAGAGAGAAAGACACGAAATGGCTACTGTATTCTGATGCAAATGGGCTGTCTTAAGCCTATAAGTAGTGCCCTTAGTGGTAGTTGGGAGAAATACTAGTCAATTTACCCGATTTGGCATGTTAATACCAGTTCTTTAAGTTTTATTACGCTTTCGATTGATTTCTCGGAACTTTAAGGTTTTATTTTCTTAAATAGCCTTAAAAAGACTTATTTCATAGTTTATAATAATTTCATAAAGTTCGGATTGCATCCGATAAGTGAATTCTGAATTATCGCGGGAAAACACCGTCCGACGATTAGATTATGCTCACTCGAATTTCTATCGAATTCTTAAGCTTTCATAATTAATTTGAGTTTTATAAATCATTTCTTATTTATTTAGACACTTGGTTCAAGTTTCGGTTCGTTCGGATCAGTTTAGGGTTTTTTCGGTATATATTCCCGCCGTTCGGTTAAGTTCTTCAGGAATTTCTTTCAGAAATTGATTCTTATGAATTCTTAATTCATAATAATATATTCCTTCATGATTTTGATTGTTCTCATTAATTTTAATGATTAGCACGGACTGACAGTTGATCCGGCTCGTGAATACTGCTTTTGAGACTAACCGGGCAAGTCTGTCCGAAAATTCTAATTCTTTGGCTTCTCACATGTTTTCGTGAGACGATTCTAGAAATACAATCCTTTTGTTGAGATTTATTCTAGATCTTTCATTCTATGTTCAGGCTATTCAGGAAACCCTAATCTGGTTAGACTAGTCACTAGTTTTTTATTTCTCTAGTTTTCGATCTCCGAATCGATTCTAATTCATTTCGTTGCTCACCTTAAACATAATTAAGGTCTTAGAACCATAAGCAGTTGGTTTAATCATCACTAATAAAATTTTTAAATTTCTTGGGTTATTATAATATCTTTAAGTATATCGTCGAATTCTTATCGGATTGAGAGGTTGTTTCCATATATTAGAAGGAGTCTTGTTGGTATTAACTTATTTGTCAAATTCTTTGGTCATACTTGTCAACTCTATCATACCTCTCCAAATTTGAGTTTGGCTTTCCATATATTAAAAGAAGTTTTGTTGATATTAACTTATTTGTTAAATTCTTGGGTCATACTTGTCAACTATGCCATATCTCTTCAAATTTGAGTTTGGCTTTAGACTCTAACTCTAGCTCTAAGCTGGACTTTAGCTTTGAGTTTGACTATGACTTTAAGCTGGACATTGGTTCTGAGTCTGACTCTGGTTCTCAGCCTTATTATGGTTTATGGCTCTGACTTTTATTCCCAAATCTAACTCTGACTATGCCTCTGAGTTTGATTATGCCTCTGAACGCAGTAGCCCTGCTTTTTGGGCCTGTCTCCTTGGCTTGGAGCCTTATAAAGGTGGTAGAGTCAAAGATGAGATATTTATGGGTATGTCTTTCTTCCTATCTTTCTAAGCCCAACATGGGGTATATAAATTGACCTTCATCAACTACTCCCCTAGTCTAGTAGACATATGGCGACATATGTTCGTCAGACTAAAGTCTACTTCCTTGAGACCTTAACCTTCATTTCCTAAAATCATCAAGTATTTTCTAACAATATCAATTCAAATCCTGCATCCTCATGATTCCTAGCTTTAGGAATGTTACCTTAACTACCTCTCTATCCTCATAACGCACGATTCTCTAGCACGATCTCCAAAGAAGATTTCGGTCGTGCGATGAAAAGGTCGTCCGACTTCGTGGGTTTTTTTCCAAAAAATCATCATTTTCCTTTGTATATGTCTTTTATTCTCTCCTTCTAACTTTACCTGCCATTAACGTTTTTACAGGAAGTTCTATATTCTCGTCCTCTTCGACTACCTCCAAAATTCTCATTTTCCCAGTTACCATCCCTTCAAACTTCACTTTTTTTTCCATGTCTTCGCCTAGTTTGCAATATACTCCAGAGGAGGCTATGGAGAGTTCCGTACTTTCCCTTATAATATTAGCTTAAGCTCAAGATTTCCTCCGTGTTCGGAGAAGGTGACCTTCCGTCTTCCCGATGGTGATGAAAGACCTGACAGGGATATCCTTCCTACTATGGCTTTCTGGAAAAAAAACTAGACATCGGTCTTCATTTACCTCCCCCTGTCTTTCTTGTGATGGTAGCCAACTGATAAATCTGGTTAAGTGAGTGTGCGAGATTTATGAAAAGCAATAAAGAACACCCAGGCTTTTTACGTGGTTCGATCGTTAATGAGATCTACGTCCACGGAGGAATGATTCCTCAATACTTTTACTAGAGCTTTTAGTACAGTATTGGTTACAAACCTTTGCATTGATGAATTGCCAACCCTCTAATGTCGGTTTTCCTCCTCTTTATACACTCCCGATACTGCAATGAAGGTCGCCCGACCTCTCATTGGTCGTGGCGTGACTCTTCCTCCGGCGTGCCTTCCATTGGCGGGCGAGGGACCTTTCGCCTTATGCGCGCCACTTGGAGGTGGCGCGACCTTGGTTACAGGCGTCTTCTCCATTGTACAGGTAGCGGTTGGAGGCTGGGTTTTGGACAATGATTAGGGCTCGCCTTGGCTCGACCGCGTGGGCCCGCTACCAACGTTAGGCCCAGCTCGTTTGGGCCTGTTAGTGGGCCCAGTCGGTTGGGCCATATCCCATCATGGCCCCCCCCCGAATAGCCGAGGGACAGCGAGGCCGAGTTGAAGCGAAGAAAGCGCTTCGCCGAGGTGAGGTGTGGCTTGGCTGAAGTTGTTCCTTGGAGTTGTTGTCTTTTTAGTGTGTTGGTCTTCTGGTGCCGGCGGGAGATGTGGCATCGAAGGAAGTCGAGGTCCGACCTAGATATCGCGCCTCTGCGTTGGTTACGCCGATGTGCGGTCTGAAGTGGTGTTTCTCCTGTGGTGGGTGCCGACGTCCGACCTGAGAGACCGCCCTTTTCGGGGATGCCGTGGTGTGTCCCGGGCCGCACCGAATCTGCGGCCTGGTTAGCCGAGGTCCGATCTGGATGTAGGCTTTCCGTAAAGGCTGAAGCCGGCTGACGCCGAGGTCCGATGTGGATTTCCTTGGTATTTGTGGGAAGGACGGGGTGCGACTTGAGGCGCCGCCATCTGGAGGATGCCGGGGTCCGTATGATGATTGCTAGGTCAGACTGGCGGTCCATCCTATCCTGGCGTACGTCATACGCGCCAGGTGATGATTGGGCACTCGAACCGCGTCTTGTGCGTGTAACGCACATCCAATCACGTGTGGCGCGTGTTGAATTTGAACCGCATTTGCGCGCCCTAGTCTTATAAATAGGCGCAAAAGAGGCAACTGTTCACTTTCTTCTTCTTCGACACTTAAAAATTCTGAGAGGGAAAAATTTCTGAGAAATTCTCTGACTTGATCCTGATCTTCACTGAAGGAGCCATATACTCGCCTAAAAAGTAAGTATGTTTTCCTCATCTTCTTCTCGCTCTGAAAGTTCCCTTTCCGCCTCGGGTTCTGGGCGTGAGTTCCCCGGCGTGAGGGATTATATGTGCTACAATGGTTTGGGTAGGTCTATGGGTGAGCTCAGTGTTCCGTCGGTATCCTCTGTACGGGATGGTATGAGGGTGGGCGTGGCGAGGTCGGGTTTGACCTGCAGGAACTTTTGAAGTTGTGAGGGAATCACGGGATCCCGGAGGAGGCGTGGTGGTGCACGCATCCGGATGATAGGGCGATGGCCCTCCGGGAGGGTTTATTCTTTTTATGTAGATGGTTTGAGGCGGTCTTAGGTACCCCGCCCCGTTTATCTTAGCCTTCTAGAGTATTTCCGGATCCTATCGATCAATTGACCCCAATTCCGTTAGGTCATTGGTGGGTGGGCTCTCTTGTTATGGCATTGCCGGCGAGTTGTCCTTGAGGTGCTAATGCGCTTTTTAGCGTGAAGACCATAGGAGGGTGTACTATCTGTCACCCCGGCTGAAATTTAAGGTAGCCGTCCCCTCCAAGGTGTCCCATTGGCAGAATAGGTATTTCTTTCTGCGGGCTGAGGGGGAGCCGAGGTATGAGTGGGGTATCGGCACGCTGGTGGACCCGAAAATCAAGCCCTTGGGCCATATGGAGGAGTTGTTGAGCAGCCTTGGTGAGATCTTATCCATAAGTTACACCGAGGACGATCTGAAGAAGGCCGGGCTGAGTGTTTTCGGGTCGGAAGCGTCGGGACCGGGGTCTGGACGGGGTGAGGGCATCCCCTTTTTCTTAGTCCTTATTCGTTTTATTTTGCTGTGCTAATGTGTCTTTCTCTTTTGACGCAGTGAAGTTGAGGGATGAGGTGGGCTCACCATCGCGGGCAAGTGGGCGGGGCCGAAAAAAGCAGAGGCTGGCCGGACTAGTAGGGGCAGAAGAAGGTGGACAAGATGGGCCACCGATGAGTGGGCTGAGCCGGTCCAGCCCGGCATCGGAGTCTCGGCCTCGGGCCGCCTGAGTCTGGTACCGCCCCAAGCTTAGCCGCATCCTCCCCGAGGTGCGTAGCTTCTTCATATTTAGATTTGTTTGCTTCGCAATCGGTTATTGACTTGTGCATCTCCTTTTTCAGGGTGGGAGCTCGATGATGGGGGCCTGCGGTAGCTGGCTTCAGGGGCTGCAGTCGCCACGGGCTTGCCACGAGCTCGGCCCGCAAGAGGCGCTGAACGGAGCTTGCCCGCTGGCTGGCGCGGTCGAGACCGCCACAGTCTGCGGGCGGGCCGAGGCCGCCAGGCTTCGAGGCCGGAGGCTCTTCTTGAAGCCGCCACAGAAGAAGCACCTTTGACTGGAGGCCGCCGGGAGGTCGAGGAGCCGAAGGAGGAGCTGGCCGGGCGAAGAAGGAACTCGCAGACGAGAGGTGCTGGTGGCCGACCGAGGGACCACTGCCGAGGGCCTTTGCCGCCGAGCTCATCGAGTCGGAGAGCTTCTCGGCTTTTATTGCTTGATCTCGCCGCCGTCTTTGAAGCCGAAGGTGGTGTCGGATCACACAGGGAGGCTGGCGGCCGCCATGCTGACTTTGATAAGGTCGAGCATGGGTGGACCGAGGTCGACCCGAGAGGGGGACAAGGCTTCGCCGGGTGATCTATGGGGCTGACTCCTTCCCAGATGTTGGAGGCTCGGCATCCAGCCTCTACCCACCGCTTGCGAGGTCGTCGCCCGGTGTGGGAGGGCGAAGATCGCGAGCTTGAGGCTCCTGGCCGAGGTACGGGCGAGGAGGGAGGAGGAGGCGGCGGGAGGAGGCGGGGTTGGAGCTCTCGGCGGAGGTGGGCAGCCGCAGGAGCATCAGGAGGTCGTCGAGACCGACCATAGGCCTGAGGTCAGTGGACCTGATGTAATAGCGTGAACTGCCGGGGTCGATAGGACCCTGGGTCTTTGTAATAATTTTCCCCTTTTTTGAGTAATAAACGCAATATTTTTAAGATTTGTGTTGTCTTGTTTACTTACAGTATACTCCACACCGAATGGATCGGACTTGACCATGAATTGTTGACAAAGTTAAAAGAGGTCCGGGCGCCTTGGCTGAGAAGGACGAAGAGGTGCTTTCCTGGAGGAGCCGGTGTGCGAAATGACCCAAGTTTTGGCCACTATAGAGTCAGCTCGGCTTCGTCTGCCGACCTGAAGAGGAAGTTGGACGAGGCTGATCGGGAGGTGGCCGTCTCACGGCCGAGAACGAGGCCCTAAAGTTGAGGTCACACAGACGGAGTCCGTGGGGCGACTCATCTGCCGACGCTATCAAGGCGTTTGATAGAGTGTGAGGAGCGACTGAATCGATTGCGGAGGCTAGCTCGGGTGTCGGAGGAGCATGCGAGTCGAGAGGCGATCCACGAGCTGGTGGGACTACCATATCAAGGCGGCGACCGAGTTCGAGCTTCTTGGCGGAGGCATGGTCTTGAGGATGAGGAGGGCCCAACAAGAGCAGTTCAAAGCTTCGTCGACTCCGTCGTGAAGTTTATGGAGATGTATGATATCGTCCACAGACGTCGCATGCCCGGCGCGGTAGCGATGTCAGCGGGCTCCGCGACCCGATCATAGAAGAACCCGCAGAGGAGGCGGCTACTCCGATCATGCGGCGGTGCTCGAGTTGATGGGTCGGCGGGCGGATCGTCGAGCGATCCTCGGGGGCGGTCGGCGACCGAGGAGCTCAGTTGGCGGGGAGGCGGCGGGTGGGGCGGTCGTACTCCCGCCCGGTGTCCGGTCAGGGGGGTCGGGGTGTGACCTCGGGTGCGTCCCACTCCCCGAATGCCCAGACTTGGCGCTGCGCCACTTGAAATGTCCTGAGGCGGGTGAAGATGACCACAGTGTCGCCGCTCGCTTCGGGCTACTCGAGCCCGCGCGAGCGCCGGGAACAGGCCGTGGTGATTCGGCCTTATCGGTGGGTTGAAGGCACTGAGTTCGTTCGAGCATACACGTCGGCCCGGAGATTTTGTAGAAAATTGGTGCGACTTGACAGTCTGGCGGTAGTCAGGAAGCCCGAATGAGGCTATGTATAGTGTAGAACTTTGTATGTAGATATAAATGTATTTAGACTCGTTTCAAAGTGTATATTTCCCCTCTTAAGAGGTATAAACATAGCTTAGGACTTCGTTTTGGTCGTAAATGCATTTACACTGTATACAGAAGTGTGTATTTTCCCAAATAAAGGGGTATAAACGAGCTCGGAAGCCCGGTTGATTTGAATATAGCTTGGCACTTGGTTTATAGTCGTTAATGCATTTAGACTTTGTACCGGAGTGCATATCTTCCCAAATAAAGGGGTATGAGATGGCGAGATCGGTGCGGATGTCGCGTGCATGTAGGCGCCCAACAATGGGTAATCTGTATGCTGCGTGTAGGCGTCCAACAATGGGTAATCAGCGCTGCGTGTAAACGTCGAACTTAATGGGTAATCAGCGCTGCGTGTAGGCGTCCAACTTAATGGGTAATCATGCGCTTTGCGTGTAGGCGTCCAACTTAATGGGTAATCAGTGTCGTACCTACTTGGTGGGATTTTCATCTTCGTAAGGCGTCCCCTGAAGGTTTAAATGTGGTGTATCCAAGCGGATGTTCACACATGTATGAGGCAGTGAAATATTCATTATAAAAGCAGATGTTTTATTGAACATGTAATCAACATCGTACTTTGGCAAAACAATTAAGGAACTAACATGATGCCGACTTTAAATCGAAGCTATGTAAAATACCTCCTTAAATGCGTAATGTGCCAAGTTAGGTAGGATAAGCGCCTTGACAAGTGGGCGACTTGTAAGCCCTTTGCCGAGGTCCTCGTGAACGCGGTATGGGCCTTCCCATGTCGGATCCAACTTGTTAAGATGCTCGACTCTCTTGGGCTTCATTATTTCTTAGGGCGAGGTCGCCCACATGGGCGCGAGGCTTTGACCCTTTGTTGTGGTACCGTGCGACACGGGCCTTGTATTGGCTTCGTTTATGAAGAGCGAGCTGCTGCTTCTCCTCGAGGCGTCAAGGTTGGCCGCAGTCTTCCTCGTTCGGCACAGTCGAAGTGAAGAGTGCGAGGGCTCGGTGCGCCGATCTCGGTGGTATGACGGCCTCGGTACCGTGACCCGGTAAAGGGTCTCCCGTGCGCCGTCAGAGGTGTGGTCTGTGGGACCCGAGAGGACTTGAGGAGATTTTCAGCCCGATCGCCTTTAGCTCGGTCCGGCCTCTTCTTCAATCCTTGTGCGATCGTGCGGTTCGTCACCTCGGTCGACCATTCGCTTGCGGGTGTGCGACCGAGGTGAAGCGTTGATCGATCTGAAGCTCTTCGCACCACCTTGAAGTTTTGTCGACGAATTGGGTGCGTTGTCCGAGACCGGGATGTGCGGTATGCGGCGCGCGGACTATATTTTTCCACACGGTCTCGAATCATACGCTCGTGAGGCTCGAAAGTGGCTCGGCCCGACCCATTTTGTGAAGTAGTCTATGGCTACGACTAAGTATCGGCCGACACGGTGCTTTCGATCGAAGGGCCAACGATGTCGATCCCCACCGCATGAAGGCCATGGACTCGCGGCTGCTCAAATTAGTCCGGGGCGCTTGACCGTGGGTGAATCGGCGCTGGCACTTCTTGACGAGCTCGGCCGAATCTTGCGGTGGGCGGTAATATCCCGACCTCGGCGTCTTCTTTGAGAGAGCTCGCGACCCGATGTGGCTTCATGAAGACCCTCGGTGAATTCGTTGAGCACGTAGTCGAAACTTCTTCCGGCCCGAGGCACCTCGGGAGGGTTGAAGGTAAGATTTCGCAGAGGCGCCCTCATGCATGAGATACTTACGGGATTTCGCCATCATCTTTTGGCTTCGAGCCGATCTTGAGGCGATCGCCGTGTTCCGTGTAGCCTTCGTGAGACATCCATTTGGCTCTATCTCGGTGATGATGCCGGCGTGGGACTCTGCGATGCTTCGGAATGGACCTCCTCCGCTGGTGGACTTGTTGACGACACAGCCAATTTGCTGAGGATGTCAGCTCGGCTGTTTTCCCCTCGGGGGATTCGGTGGATGCTGAAGTACTGAACGAGGTCAGCATCTCCTTTGCCTTTTCGAGGTATTGTTTCATTCGGTCCTCCTTGGCCTCGTATTTGCCTAACACCTGGTTCACCACAACCTGGGAATCGCCGAAGACTTGGATCTTGTCCACCTCGACTCAGTGGCGGCGGAGTCCAGATTAGGGCCTCGTACTCCACCTCGTCGTTGGTGGTGGGAAGGTAAACCGGGCGTGGGTGACTTCTTGGTTATCTGGACCGAGGAGGAGGATGCCCGCCGCTGCCGTCTTGCACGAAGCTCCGTCCACGCATATCCGCCAACCATCCGGGTGGTGCTAGGGCGGCTTCTTCCGGCGTGGGGCGGGGCTGAGTTACCTCATTGGCATAGCCTACCTCGGTGGTGGCCTCGACGTAAAGTCGGCGAGCTTGCCTTTTATGGCCGGCTGGGTGAGTACGAGATGTCGTGCTCACCGAGCTCGATGCCCACTTAGCTATCGTCCGGATGACTCGGGTTTTGACAAGACTTGTCTCAAGGGTAAGTCGGTTAGCACCGTCTGGAGTGAGCTTGGAAGTAGGGTCGAAGGCGTCGCTTGGCGTTCACCTGGCTAGCTACTTTTTCGAGGCCTGTACCTTGTCTCCGGTCCTTTGAGAGCTCGGTGATAAAATAGATGGGAGTTGTCGTCCCACCTCATCTCGTGCCAAGATACACATGGCGATGGCCTCGTCCGAGGCGGCCAAATATAGAGAGGATTCACCTTGCTTGGGCGGACGGGGTCGGCGGTCGACAAGGTACTCCTTCACCGTATGTCTGGCGGCTGGTGTTCTTCCCCGCCAGCGAGTCCCGAGCTCTCTCGGGATCTTGAAGAATGGGGCTGTTTCTCGGCTCGAGATAGAAATCTGCTTGAGGCGGCTAGGCACCGGTGAGTTTGTGGATCTCACGGATGGTCCTTGCACCGCATGTCGAGCACTACCTTCACCTTGGTGGGATTGGCCTTGAGCCCTCACGAAAACCCAAAGATCCCAAGAACTTGCGGTCTTCACCATGAATGTACATTTATGGGGTTGAGTTTGAGGTTGGCCGACCGAGGAGTTGGAGGATGGTGCCGAGGTCATCGCGCAGCCTCTCGTTTCGACTTTGACTACTATGTCATCGGCGTAGACCTCGACGATCTCCCGGATGTGGTCTTTGAATGTTGCATCCACCATCCTACGGTAAGTAGCCCGGCGTTCTTGAGGCCGAAGGGCATCTTCGACGCAAAGATGCCAAAATCGATGATGAATGCGGTCTTTGGTGCGTCCTCCGGGCTCATCGAGATTTGGTGGTACCTTTGTATAGATCCGAAGTGAACATCTCGTGGCCCACCAATGCCTCCACTTTCTTGTCGATATCGGGAGGGTAGCGATCTTTTAGGCGGTGCTTGTTGAGGTCGGTATAATCGGCGCTTGCGCCACCCTCCTCACAGCTTTGGACCACGGTCGATTAGCCATCCAGTCGGTGTTGACCTCGAACAAGATCTTGGCCTTGAGTTGGGTCACCTCGTCCCTTATGACTGGTCAGGCTCACCGCCGAATATCCTTTTCTTCACGGATGGCTTGGTAGCCGGCTCGATGTTGAGGCGGTGTGTTATAAGCTCGGTGACACTCCGGTTATATCGGCGGGGACCGTGCAAACACGTCCTGCATTTCTCGAAGTTATGCGACATGCCGCGGACGTCGGTGGGCCACAGGTGCCGACTGGATGACCTCGAGGATCGTCGTCGTCAGATTCGCGAGCCCTCGGTCGGTCATCCGGGCGTCGATCTCAGGGGCTCGGTAATTGCTATGCTTGGGGTGAGGCCGCATCTTGGGTTGTGATCGTAGGCATTCTTTTCTTTGCCGTTTGGTCCCCTCGATGCTAAGCACTCCCACCGGGTGGGAATCTTAACGGTGAGGCGGTAGACCGAGCAGATGGCCTGGTGGCATCTGATCAATCTCTCCTAGGATGATGTTGTGCGGAGAGGAGCTCGGACCGGGAAGAATCGGATGGCCTTTGTGACCGACACAGGAGCTCGTCCCACCGTGGCCGGAAGCGTAATGACCCCTGGCCGGACTGCCTCTTGAGTGAAGCTCCGTGGCGGGAGGCGCGGGAAGCACAGAATGCCTCCGACCTCAAGCTTATCCGCATGACTTTGGAAGATGATCTTGTGGAGGCTCCGGCGTCGATATAGACCCGATGGGCGTTTTGTTGCCCATCGCGGCTGTATGGTGATGGCGTCTGGTGCGGCATGATCTTGGGCACGGGTCCTCCTTGGAGAACGTTATGTTCACCATCCCGGTCGCTTGTTCTTCGGCTCTTGAGGGCCGGCCTCGGCGTCGTTCTTGAGGGCGACCTCGTCGTCCCGAGGGCGATCCGGTAACAACATAGACCTGCTCCATAGCGTTGGGACCTTCGTCCTCATCGTCTTGAGGTTGGGTCGCGCGGGGTCGGCCCATGATTATTCCGCCTCCATTCCTTCTGAAGGCTTCGCTTTCTCGGACCACTCGTCCGAGGTATTTCTTGAGGGCTCCACCTTTAACGAGCTCGTCGATCCGTGAGCCTGTGTTTCTACAATCCTCGGTATCATGACCATACCCTTGGTGATAGTCACAATACTGCCTGCGTGGACCTCTTCTTGGATCCCCTTCATAGGGGCGGGCTTGGAAGAGCTCGGTGGGCTCGAATATTTCCGCCCTCGATTTGAGCGGGGCGAGCTGCCGCCGAGGTTGGGCGAGGTCGAGCCTGACTCGAGGGCCTCTTTTGATTACGCCGAGCGCTCGCGATCGGCGCCTCGACTTGGTCATCCGGCTTTTTCTCTCGGACTTACGCTCGTCCCAGATTTCCCGCTTCTTCCGATCCGACTCGTCTCCTCGACGGTTGTCTACCGAGTTCGAGCTTACTTGCCGTCTTTGGTTTCTCCTCGGTGATTTCTTTGTTCGTGCCGGGTCGGATCCGTTTTTGAGCAGCGTTGATGATGTAGAGTCGTTCTTGTCGTCGATTTTGGCGACTCTTTGATGAACCTCGAGGCGGTTTGACATCGTCTCGTCCATATGGCGGATTGTGAGCAGGTCGGAGGAAGGCTGCTGGGCGGCATCTTCGATAGAAGCGCCATTGAGCGATCCATGAGGTCACAGGCGGTGTATCTGTTACGGCGGGCGAGGTGAACCAACGCCGTGCGTTGGAGATCGAGACTCGGGAAGATTTTGCACATGTGAAAATCTTCCATTCCTTGATCGCCATGTTGGTGGTGTGGCGAAAAGGAAGTCGGAGGGTCTCAGAGGCCATCGTGGTCGCTATATTGGGTGCCCGTGCATCACGGGCGGGCGTGTCTAGAATCTCCACGGAGAAAGGGAGATGATCCTCCGTGCATCGGTCGAACCGGGAGATCGTTGCCATCTCTTTACGGAGGGTGGGGATCGATAGCGACGCCATCGTCCCTCAGGGGTTCGACTCGCGCTTTCTTCCTCTGTTTTGCTCGGCTCTGCGGTCGGCATGACGGAGGGAGAGCGGCTCCGCGAACGGCGAGGGCAATCGATGATGGCGGCTCGCCCGCGGTGGCGGCTCCGCGAATGAGGCGGCGGCTCGGCGCGGCGGCGGCTCCAGCGTCGGGCGCGATCGCGTTCTCGGCTATCACGCCGAGAGATCTGGGCCGTTTCGGATGGGGGCGGCGGCGGCCGTGGTGTTCAGTCAGGGGCCCTCGAGGGGCCCGCTCGCTGGTCCTCTGGTTGAGAAGCTTTGGAATTGGCCAAGATTGGCGTGGAGGAACTCGGTCACACCTCGGCCGAGGACCTCGTGGGACGAATAAGCTGTTGCTCGTCCTCGTTGAGGTCGACATCTTCCCTACGTTGGGGAGGCGGTCCCGAGGTGTATGGAAACATTTTCCATGTTGCCCTCGAGTGTGGCGCTTCGTGGCGTCTGCGATTTCCTTTCATGACGGTGACCACCGGTCGATCCTCGGCCACGGTTGTTGCCGGTGTGGGCGGCGGTTGTGCGTGTTCTTGCCATTTAGTTGTAGAGGAAGCGAAGCTTTCTTGTTCGAAGGTTCCCACGACGCGCCAATGATAAATCTGGTTAAGTGAGTGTGCGAGATTTATGAAAAGCAATAAAGAACACCTGGCTTTTTACGTGGTTCGATCGTTAATGAGATCTCGTCCACGGAGGAATGATTCCTCAATACTTTTACTAGAGCTTTTAGTGCAGTATTGGTTCTGAGCCTTTTGCATTCAAAGAAATTGCCAACCCTCTAATGTCGGTTTTCCTCCTCTTATACTGACTCCGAATCTGCATCGAAGGTGCGCCCGACCTCTCCATTGGTGGGTGGCGTGACTCTTCCTCTGGCGTGCCTTCCATTGGCCGGAGCAGGGACCTTTCGCCTTATGCGCGCCACTTGGAGGGTGGCGCCTGACCTTGGTTCTGGGGTGTCTTCTCCATTGGCCCTGGGTAGCGATTCTAGAGGCTAGGGTTTTGGACAATGATTAGGGCTCGCCTTGGGCTCAGCCGCGTGGGCCCGCTACCAACGTTAGGCCCAGCTCGTTTGGGCCTGTTAGTGGGCCCAGTCGGTTGGGCCATATCCCATCACCAACTATTTTAGAATTTCTTTCAATCAACTTACCTCCTCCGTGATTAGAAGAGCCCTTGCTTTTCACATAATTCTTCATGTGACCGGGGTCGCTAACACAACTCTCCTCTTTTTCCAATCCCAGTCTTTGAAAAAACTGGGGTCTTTTATAATTTAGCATCCCATCCTAAGTATAAGTTGAAGTTCTTAGGCAATCCTCATTCGATAGACAAAATTTTTATCTCAGCTACTTTTTTGTGGCCCCGCCCACAATGATGAGTATTCTTTTAACACAAAATCGACCAAAATTTTCTCCCCTATGATGAGTATGTGATTTTCCAAAATCACACATTGAGAAGATGGATGATTTGATTTTCTCACACCTTATATTTATAATACTTTCTATAGAACCTATTAGGACATGACTCTGGCAAATCTATTATATACCTTAGTGTCTTCCATGTTGGAGCTTCATTTGAGATGTTGGGAGACTCAACACAACTAGAAGCATGGTGGCATAAAAGGCAGCAGGGTGAGAAACTGATGAAAGACGTGAAGCAGGCACCGACAACAGCTTCTAAGGGAAAGGGCATGCGCAGGAGGTGAAACGTGCCAACAAGGTTCCAAAAAAAAAAGAGTTTGTTGAAGTCCCAATCTCTACTGGAGTCAGGCCCCGCATTGACAAGTGGGTACTTGCAGAGTAGAATGATCGATGAGAGAAGCTGAATGAGGAGTTTATCATGTGGTACTACTAATTGATGAACCTACCTGAAGATCCTGAAACAGCGACTGACAACTTCAGGAACCTTCTGCTGGAGTATAAGGATAAAGTTTTGGTCGACAAGTATGTCAACCTTGCTACTAGGCAACATGTGTATATGACAACCCCTTCAAAAAGACCTATCATCCTCCAATGCAAGGATCTTTCGTTAGCCGATTGAAGATCGACAAAGAATCTTTGGTTGCTGCTGAACTAATGAATATTGATCCAATGCAGCAACCTGAGGAATTCAAGCAGTAGGTTAGTTTTTGCGATGTATGGACAAGAATCAGATAAGGAGAAGATGAAGTAGAGAAGATAAACTGATCAGGATCACAAATTTAATAGATATGTATAGGTAGATGAAACTAAATCTAATCTGGTGTACTTTTTAATTTTTAGCAACATGAACATATATATAAACTGATCCAGTTCATCCTGATGACAATGACTTGTTGTCTAGGCTCTATTATTAGAAACCTTATTATGTTGAACTGACCCTTGTTTTGTAAAGAATTATGATCTTAGTAAGACGGAACCAAACCTTTCAGCTGAAACTAGTCATCTATCTTACTGGTCTGTTATCAGTGTAATAGATAGATTTTGGCATCATCATCGAAAAGGGAAAATTGTTGGAAAAATTCTATCTTCGATTTTATTTTTATTAGATCCCAAAACCTTACTGATGATTGCGCTGCTGATGTAACATAGCGTTGCTCACTTGTTAGGGAGCACCCTTTTTGTTTACAGGTTTCAATAGAAGAACTACCAGTTTGGATAGATCCCGTATTGATGGAGTTCAAGCAGTAATGAAGCCAATCATACTGATAGAAGTATCAATACCAGCACTCTGAAGACTGAAGTCGGAAGAATAAAGACTGAAGATTGAAGTTGGAAGAATGAAGACTAAAGACTGAAGAATCTGTGTTGTTGAAGACAAAGAAGCCTGAAAAATGACTAAGTGTCATAACAACAGCTGAGAAGTCGAAGGTGATGATAACTACGTCAAACTGAAGTGTCAACTAATAGAAGACGGAGTCCAGCCTAATGATAAAATACAGACTTGATCCAATAGGTGGAACCCGAAGTCAACTTACTGAAGAAACACGGAGTCAACTCAACTGGAAAAATAGGAAAATATTTGAACCTTGAGTGTTTGACTTTCAACGTATCAGAGTGAATCTGCAGGGGATCCTGACAAGTCAGAGCCATTTTTCAGAGTTGCAGAGCTCAGATATATGATGTTGTAGACACGATAATTGACGTACAATGATTCAAATAGGCAGAATTCAAACGAAAAATGGAATAAATATGATTGATGTTCTTTCTAATAGCACAGAGAGAAGATTAAAGCTATTGCAATTGTAAGAATGCACAGATACCAAGGTAAAAGAAAGAAAGTTTCAGAGACAAAAATAAATAACCACAATTATCATGAAACAAAACGCGCATTTGTAAACAACAACAACTAAAGCTCAACCCTGTACTGCGTCATTCGACAGTTTTCTAGTATTTAAAAGCATCCTATGTTGTACCACTCGATAGTCACTAAGAAGCTAAAAAACGAAGAGTTAAAACCACTTTGTTGGATTTGTCTACTGAAAGCAGAATGATTGAGCTTGGATACAATGTTTCTTGTTACCATTATTCCAATCTTCTATCTGAATTATTTACTTGATTGCATATGTTGTCCCATTATCTCATACAAAAGTTAGATCATACAATGTGTATAAGATCACATAAGTCTATATGATTGGTTAAGCTAGTTGAGATATAAAAATGATCACAGTCGAGACAACTTGATGACGAGTTATGAGTATAGGTTGCAGTACAGATAAGAAGTAATTTGATTTGGTTGCTTGTCTATGCTGGTACATCTTGACATATTGATGGATCACAGTAAGATGATTTCTTCTATTTGACAGTCATGAAGAACCTAAATCTCGGTGACTTTACGTTGATCTAAACCTCGATAAGGTTTCAGGTGAGTATGAGTTGCTGGCATCACTTTAACTTGTTATGGGTAAGGGTTACATGAGATAACCCAAGATTCACCGTATCTTGGGTTGTGGCAATGCTTGTATGTCATGTTTCTTATTTGTATCGAGTTACCGTATCCGTTTAGGATGATGACGTCCCCCTTAAGGAGCTCACAAAAGTTTATTGCAATAAACTCTGTAAGTTAAGTTAGCTCAAGTACAATAATAAGGTTGAGTGGTACTACTTAAGGAATTAAATAGATTAATTATTTTAAGCGTTCGAATGTTATAAATAATTAATGGACGTGTGATATATTAAATACAAGGATTTGTAAGTCTAATTATAAGCTCGACTCTACTTCGATAATAAAGTGGTAAGTTAGTATTTATTTTCTAGTGGAATGAATAAATGTTTATGAATTAATTTATGTTATGAGTTGAACATTAGATAATATTAATTCATTTTAGCCTCATCTTTATTCATTGTATTTGATCTCTGGGCTGACCCATCAAAGCATTTTAACCATTATTTTCAGCCACCCCTAGGAATCCCAATGAGATTCTATTCTGATTAATGTATTATTTATTTAATACATCTCATAATCTAGATAAATATTATCTGATATTATTAGATATTAAGAGATAATTATTATAGATAGAGGGGAAAGAGAGATGGAAAAACGGAGAGATCGATAAGTCTCAGTTTAGGTGCGGTGCTCTATGTTCGCTTGCCCCACTATAACCATGAGGTCCAATGAAGATGTTGATCGCTTCGGCACAGTAACGTCCCTGCCACAGACACCTACTCACAACTTGGAAGCTCTCCGCAAACGATGAGATTAAGCAACTCTTTTGCTTATAGGTGCATGAGGTGAATCTCTATCTCTCACTGAGGACGAAGGCAAAAATAGGATTATATAATCCTAAGGTCGAAACTCAAAGTAAAGAAGGATCTGAAACACACTAGGGCACGCTGGAGAGAGAGTTTGGGAGAAGAACAGTGGGCGGCCAAATAAAGGTTGTGAGGTAATGGGCATTTAGGTAGTTGGGCCAATTAGATTTAACAGGGCTTTTAATTGAATCTTTAGAATAAAAAAAAAATATGCCGTGTAAATATTTGTAATTTTGATCAATTTCAGTTGCATATTCTTCTTATGGCGTGTTATGTAAATTGATTTGATACATTATATTCTGTTAAAAAAAGTAGTTTTAGATTCAATCTATTAGTATATAACTTTATTTTTATTTGTGATTACTTTATTAAAGGGCCTTGTTTTGATTTTGGAACAAGACACCTGAAATCTCTTCTCGGAAAGCATACCTTCAACGGTGAATTTGGTTTTCACCTTTTTAATGTCACATCAGTTTTTAAAATTTTATCTACGTTTTTTCATATTTCTTTTCAATCATTTATCTATAACACCAACTTTTACATTGGTCTCACTAAAATATACATATAATTATATCGATAAGATAGTTATGGGACCCAAAAAAATGACAAAAAAGAAGAAATAATGTTGTAGGACCTGAAAAAAGCAAAAAACCAGCTTTTATCTTCAGAAGTTGGCTTTATAGAAATACCAAGTAAGCACATCTATAATGATTAAAGTTGGTTTCTCCAACTTTTAAAAGAAAAAAGCTACCAGGAATTGCCTCTTAACTTTTTGCCACATCAACTTTATCCTTCGTTTCAATGCTAACTTAAGAATGAAAAAAACCTACTATTGGATGTACCCATAGAATAAATTTCTATGTTCAAATCATGCAGACCAAAAAAACAGCAGGTACACAATTATGCATGCTTAACTCCTGCTCAACTAATAGTAATTGAAGAGTAATCACAACTTAGCTAAATCTTACAAAAAACTGAACCAAAACACAATATTTTGATCAACTATGAGCGACGTCACAAAACCACTAATTTGATACAAACTTTACACAAGCCAATGGAAAAATACATCTTGAAACATTTGGTTGGAAACATCGAGTTAGGTAATATATTACTTGATAAACAAACATCTCTTGTACAAAAGATTTCTAGATTCTTCTACACATCTTCAATGTCTAGCTGCAAAGCGATTAACCAAGGCTAGTGCATTGCTAGTGACTTGTGCACAGTTTAATATCCTCCTCCTTATCGCAACCTTAACATTCCCATCCAATGCGGCCCCATAGAAGCCTTCAAGGCACATGTTCTCGTTCGTGAGCGCTGCGCTAACCCACGTCTGCACGTTTCCCACGTGCCACGCGAACTCCCTGCTGGCGACCGGCTCCTGCAAGCCGCCGAGCTCCTTCATGGACCGACTCAGCTGGTCCACCGTGGCCCCAAAGTCGCCATGCAATCCTTCACGGCGGCGTACTCGCCCGCCTTCATGCCCTTCATCCGGGTGAGCTTCGAGATGATGGCGGCCGCAGATTGGGCCCGCGACAGGCTCACGGACAGCGCGGCCTGCGCCAGCTGCCGCCGGGTTTGGATGGTGGCGGAGTGATTGGAAAGGCACTCGATGCATAGTGCCGGGTAGCGTGTGGCCCTGCATTCGGATTTAATTAGAACTGTTGCGTTTGCCCCGCTTAAGGCCCGGCCCGATTCGGCTGTGTTGATGAAACAGTGGAGGGAGAACAGGAATAGCAAGAGAGTGTTGAGTTTTGCCATTAAAGTTGGTTTTCAGCAGTTTCTTGAAAACTTGCTTCCAATGTAAAACTTTGAGTCTTGTGAGACGCTTTTGAATTTGTTTTTTTTTTTTATATGTTTTCTTTGGGGTGAATTGAAAATAATTAGTTAAAGGGAAACTTTTTTTTTTTTTGTATCATGGGAACCATGCCGCTACCTTTGGTGTCTTTTGGGTAAACCCCACGGTCCTGCAATAGCCTACAAACCACAGACGAGGTAAACCACACTTGAAAACCAGTGTGTGACAGCTCAAACTCATAGAGGCGTTTGGTGGGGTTGAACACTCGCGACCTCTTGGCATGAACCCACCTTAACTATCGGGCATCACAGGGGACAATTAAAGGGAAACTTTATATAGAGGTATAGGGAATTTTATGTATGTATTTAAATATTCATCTTCTTTTGAGAATAATAACTCAATGATCACGTGATGGCTTCTTTAAAAACTATGATTGTATATGGCTCGCATTTAATTTCACTTTTACGTAACCCAGCATTTGTTTATATTAATTCATACTTATCTATTTTCTTTGCCAACTCATGGACTTCTTGAAAGTTGGATTGGTGGTGAAAAACACACACCACACTCACGATAAAAAATAAAGAACACAAGAATTGTTTACCCAGTTCGTCTAACGACTATATCTAGGGACGATGCCAAGCCAGTGATTTCACTATGATTTTCGGATACAGATTACAGGGAGAAACGATTTTTAAATAGACAATAATCAAAACCTTAACCCTAAGCCCATTAGGGTCCGCCGGGCCAAAAAACATGGATCCAAAAAGTTGGATCATCGAGATCGGGTTTGAGTATACAATCTATTTAGGCTCTATACTCCAACATGATCTCTAGCTACTTGAAGCATAGTTTCCCCATGCAATATTCTTCACATAAGTTGTTTCTTATATCCAAGATTTATATAATTCGTTGACAAATACATTTCATGCACATTTTAATTAATACAGTACTAACTAGTGAAGATTGACAAATTATATGTAACAAATTTACTCCTTTAGTTGCTCAA
Organism: Salvia rosmarinus; assembly: GCA_036937905.1. Classification (NCBI taxonomy): domain Eukaryota; kingdom Viridiplantae; phylum Streptophyta; class Magnoliopsida; order Lamiales; family Lamiaceae; genus Salvia; species Salvia rosmarinus. The sequence goes on along the minus strand of CM072823.1, from coordinate 7,251,138 downwards.
ATTTGAAATTAAAATGGCTTTTGAGTTTTCACTAATTAAAAATGCAAGAAAAATAAAAAAATGTATACAATTGGACCTTTCCAAGGAACCACTTGTGTTCGCCAAAACAAACGAACTCTTAAGATCATCCTTACCAAGTGAGACTGTTTATGGATCTCGTTGTTATTAGTATATTATTATAATATATTATGAAGTTTTTCATTTTTAATATATATTTTAATTTTTAGTATACTAAATTACAAAACCCTATATATTTTAATATATATATTTTAATTTTTAGTATACTAAACTACAAACCGCATATATTATATGATAAATTTCCGGTTCTAGTATATACGTACGTGTAGCCACGGATGTAGCAATTAGTTAAGTACCACTTGTATACAATATGCTCATAGCTAGCTAGTCAATGTTCGTTTAATCGATCTTTTAGTCAATGATAGTCACTTTAAAAAAAAACTTTACACCTAAGATTTGAAAGACAACAGACTAATTGTTAGAAACTGTTGGAGTATGAAGCTTGAATGAATTATACATTTAAGTCCGGTCATGGTGAACCAAATTTTTGGCACCATGTTTTTTGGCCTAGACGGAATTTTAATGGGCTTAGAGTTATGATTTGATTATTATTTATTTAATAGTTGTTTCTCCCTTTAATTTGTATCCGAAAATCATAATGAAATCTCTGGCTTGATATCGCCCTCATATGTAATCACAAGACGAACTGGTTAAACTATTATTGGGTTCTTTATTTACTTGTCGTGATTGTAATGTGTGTTTTTTTGCCAAAGTCTCAAGTTGACTTACTAATACTATGATATAATTACCTCCACAGGTTGCAAGATTATTAAACTATGAAATGATAATGATGTCAACGCGATTTGATTCATTTAGATTTAGTGGATGATTCTCGATTTCTCTGGCTTCTTGGTTGTTCAGACTCAACATTGTTATTGATGATAGATACTTTTTATCGGTGAACTCGGTCGAATTATTTTTTAAATTCTTAATTTTTTAGACGTAATCTTTCTTCAAATATTACATGAACATCTGTAATAAATTTTCCACAATTCTTGTATTGGTACAACAATATCACTCGACACTCACATAAGGACAACATCCTCAACCACAACCGAGAGGGAGAAGCAAATGGAGAAGAAAACTGTATTAGATTAGGTTTGATTTAGCAAGCTTAGTAGAAAATAAATACTTTGTCTATGTAACAATTACAATTTGCTTTCATAATTTAATAAGAAAAAAACAAAGAGAAATTTTGGTTTTGATCTCCAATGGTATTAATTATGGTTAAAAGGTTCGATGAGCGCCAGTCGCAAATAATAGAGTCATTGAGGTATTAATTTTTTTTTAATGCAATAACAATATGAATTGAGATGATAAAAAAAAGTTTATAGATTTAACTAGTACATTTTCCTTTTAAAAAAATTGTAACTTGTTATATCATTATGAAGCTAAAATAAAATAATAAATAGTTGAAATTTATATTAAAATTTGAAAATGTTGATAAACGTCCAAATCGCAAATAATTATATTAATTGAACTAAGTTTAAAGATCATGTCAAATTTGCTACTATTTGTAACGACCGTGACTTTTTTTTCAGCCAACAATACTTACTTTTTTGTAATGATGTCGTTTGGTTTTTGAAACATTAATAACTAATTATACCTTTTTGTTGGCATTCATGAAAAATCGATGATAATTAGTAAAATGAGTCTGATGAACACATAAGCACAGACAAACTAGTATACACATTTTGGAGGAAACACATCTTTCTTGGTGAAGACTAACGTACTCGATTGTCGCACTCCAGTGCCGGCGGCGAAAACATCAATATCGGAAATATCCAAGCACAAAAGAGATTGAAATATTATTAATATCGAAGAAATGAGTATTCTTTCTTAAAATTAAACTTTTTAAGATTACAAGTGATGGGTATCGCGGAGTACGTATTGATGTATAAGGGGATATACCAATTAAGTAAATTTAATACTTTTTCTGAAAACAAGACTGACTGATTGATAATAGCAACTTGTCGGGTAACTGGTAGTTCAGTACTGATGTCAGTACTGCTGGGTAGTTCAAATAGGGAATGTCTTGTATAAGGTGATCTAAGTTAGCAAATCTACTGACTGGTAGTACAGCAAGTTAGTTGAACTGATAACTGATGTACGTACGAAATATGATGTTACTGGATTTGCCTTATTGAAAACTGAGACTCGGGTTTTAAACACTTAGAGGGTGTTTGGCTAAGCTTATTTTAGAAAGCTTATAAGCTCCAACAACTTATAAGTTGTTTTAAGAACTTATAAGATATGGTGTATTAAGAGCTTATAAGATGCTAAAGTATTTGGATAATAAAGGTAAACATAGAAATAAGAAAATATATCGGGGTTATTTTTATAATTTTATTATAACTTATAAGATCATTAAAAAATAAGTTGGGTTTTGGAGCTTTTTTTAAATAGAGCGTATAAGCTCTTAGAGCTTATTTTGAAAATTTATAAGCTCTCTGACAACTTAATTTGCCAAACATATTGATTGAGCTTATAAGCTCTTAAACGACTTATAAGTTTGTTTAAAACTTATAAGCTCACCAAACACCCCTTAATCAAATATTGATTAGTCGGTTTTGATTTATATCTCTTGATGTCGATCGACTTGGTGGAGGTTTCAAAACAATGTTGTGTTGTTATGTGCTGATGATGACAGTTCAATAACATGTAATTTTAAAGTAGAGCTGAAAGTAAATAACACGTTAAGTTTTATGTGGTTCGGAGAGATCAACTCCTACGTCCACGAACTGATTACTCAGTCAATCCACTAATTTTTTTATTAGTCTTGTTTATAGGTACAAGAGAAAACCTAGACACCGAGGTAACTTTACTGTGTCTCGTCTAATTTGGCGTTTTTCCTACGCTTATTGGTGCTAGGAACAACGAACTGCTTTCACGATGTAGTCGACTTAACATCTAGTTTACGGGTGCTAGAAACCAAGCTTTCAGCAACTAACACTTCGTTACTTACTTGTCCAAATTCTTACTTAACTTTTGAGGGGCATGGGTTAAGTAGAGTGGTTTTCCAACTATGGATCTAAGTTATTACAAATGATAAACTCAGGATGTCTAGGTTTAAGATATACATAGTGAATATCCTAGACGTAAGAAAGTGTATGTTGAAGTTTCGAGCTGTTAATTATATTTGAGCTCTTGAGTCTTGTTGATACAATGAATACTTCTTTTTTCGAAATGGTTGTTTGATTGACTTTGAGCTTTGAGCTTGAATACTTGATATTTTAATTGTGCAGTGTTTGGTAACCTTCAATGTTGGATTCTGCACAATATATATAGATAGAAATAAGAATAGTATCATTGGAGAGACAACCATTCAAATCCTTCTATTTGTCGTCTGAATTATTCCTGTTGAGAATCCTCGTACGTTTTCTGACAAAGGTTGCATCATTATACACTGTAGCTCTACAACTCTGAAAATGTGGTATGAAATATCAGGATCTTCTGCAGATATGCTATAACACGTGGCGAGTCAAACATTTAAGGCTAAAATCCTTCCGTGTTTTTTCAGTCGGGTTGACTCCGTGTTTTATCAGCATTGACTTCAGGTTAGGCTGGTCGAGGTTGTATTTCCTTTTCATCAGTAGTCTAGACTCCATTTTTGGACAACTTAGAACTCCTGAGTCGGTATATGCTTCAATCAGACATAGAAACTGATAGTCAGCTTGATTATTTATAGGTAGCTTTGATTCTTGGACATCAGCTTTGACTCCTGGCAATCAGCATTGACTTCTGGTACCCAACTTTGACTAATGGTACCCAACTTTGACTTTCATAAAGACAGTCTGCTGCTTGATATGACACTTTGTCATATCTCGACTCATTTTCATCCTTCAGCGTTGAGTCTTCGATATTCGATCTTTAGACGTCAGTTTTCAGTCTTTGACTTCACTCTAGTAGCTCTGATCTTTAACATCGTTTGTACTTCAGTCTTCAGATATCAGTTGGTCTTCCGTCAGTCTTCAGTCTTCAATACACTATTTTTTAGTTGAGTTGTTGTCGATTCTTGACGTCTGATACTCCTACCAAGATGACTAACTCTCGATCTTGCTTGAACTCATTCACCTTGGATCATCCAAGATTATAGTTCATTCTTTGAAACACCTAACATAAAACGCCTAACTCCAAAACAAGCCAGTAGCATTAGTTACTTCAACAAGACAATCATAAGAGGTTTTGGGATTTAATCAAAACATATAGTTAAATTAGATTAATTCATGATACACAAGAATTTTCCAGTGTTTCTGACACTTAGAAATTTTCTCAACAACAAGATTGAAAAAAAAATTATCCGCATCTTTCACGATATTAAAACTATCCAAGTAAACAAAGAGTGAAAATTTATTAAACATCAAACTTATTCACTTTTATTCATAAATAATATTACTTTTATTTATATGTATTGTCATTTTTATTTAGAATAACTATCATTTTTACTGGAATAATAATTTTTGATAAAAAATAGAAAAAATACTAAGGAAAACTATTGTCATTTTTCTTAATCAGAACTGGTACTTTTATCCATGACAACTATCACTTGTATATTAGATAATTGGTAAGAATATTTATTGATTTTTCTAAAACATCTTTCACTTTTATTAATAACATCTTTTATTAATAAGAACTGTCACTTTATGTAGAACAAATGTCACTTTTTACCATAAAAAATAGTCATTTTTATCATAAGCATTATAATTTTTATTAAAAAAATAACTATTTTTATTTAAAAGAATTGTTACTTTATTCATAACAACTATCATTTTTATTAAGAATAATTATCATTTACATATTTGACGGATCATTAGTCAGGTATTCGGGTCAGACCTAACCCGAACTCGACTTGTGCGCTCCATAGGAGAGAGCACATAGAAGTTTTTATCTTTAAAGAATATGGAGGTCACAACTCTATTAAATATTACTACCCTAGTCTTTTATAAAAGGAAGAAAATTGACATAAAATCAGCATTGCCTGATATTAGTTAATCTATAAAATTAAAATAAAATCTAGACTAATTTATAGGTAATACGTAAGGGAAAGTTTTCATTTGATGTGGTCTATATATTACGGGACAACCAAAACTTAGACTATAATTGTAGTTTATTTTCACTAATGAATTTCATGTGTATCAACAATGAAATATACCAAAAAAAATATAAATAAACCAAAGAATTATATCAAACTATCTAGCCGGTCAAAACTCACCACACGAATTAAGATCCATCGGACCATTTGATAGGAGACTGATCATCTGTTCCCACGGACTTTGCTCATTTAATTAAGAGCTAACATATTTAGAATAAGGAGATTGATATCGTCTATCCAACAAATAAAAGGATCAGTAATACTCGAAGCTTCAATTAAACATGAACCGAGCAATTATTTAATATAGTAGAAGCAACAGTATACTGTATACAGGGCAAATATCATAAATTTACCTTAGTCAATGAAGCAGGAATGCCCTAATTTTCCAAAAAACATACATAAATTAATAGGGTTGTTTGGCTACGACACCCTGGATCCAGACTTGTTAGTATACTATTTTGCTCATAAAATAATTCTCGGTTCAATTTCCCATAACGCGTTGTACCTAGGGGTGGGAAACGGTTCGGGTTCGGTTAACCGCACCGATATTTTTGGTTAACCGAACCGAAATTTTCATAAATTTAATAACCGAAACCGAACCGTTTATTAAGTTCGGTTAACCAAAAACCGCATCGGTTAGTGCGGTTCGGTTTCGTTAACCAAAACCGAAAAATTATTTGGAGATTACATGAAATTATAAGAAGCGACATGTCATAAGATACGAACTTTGCAATCGGATGTAAACTTTTCAAATTTTAATGTCTATAAAAATTCATCCAATATCCATCAATAATTCAAAATAAATCAAAGCAATCAACATCAATCCTCAACAAACTATCATGTTCATGCAATGATAATTTTATACATTAGAGTAATTTGATAATTTGATACATTAGAGTAATAGGGTTTAACTTTAATTAATATTAGTAATTAGTTTTACAGATTTATAAAAATTAAAATAATTAATAAAATAGAAAAGATTTTCGGTTTTTCGTTAATAACGTTCGGTTATCGGTTAACCGAAACCGAAAAAAAATAAAATATTATACCAGAACCGAACCGCAAACCGAATATGCGGTATACGGTTAACCGAACATGGCACGGTTTCGATTCGGTTCGGTATTAACCGATAACCGAAACCGTTTCCCACCCTAGTTGTACCAATTGAAATACCAAGAAATACAGAAGGAAGACTGGACGAGTAGGCTGGTCAAAATTAATAAATAAAAGAAAGATAGTAATTTCAAATTAATATAATAATCTCTCAGATTAATTCAGTACGACAAAATCAATAGATTAATTATAATTACTTTCTCCCAAATCAAGGATGGATCAAGCACCGACAGATGGTGCGATCCGTCCAAAGTTGCAACCGAGAATTATTTTATGAGCAATTACTAGTTACTCGTAAAAGAAACAAGATGTAAATGATAAAGAAAAAAAGTCCAATTAATTATGTTAGATAGTCCAAATAAATTAAAGAAAAGAAACAAGATGTAAATGATAAAGAAAAAAAGTCGAATTAATTATGTTAGATAGTCCAAATAAATTATTTATATATTGCCACGGACTTCGAATCAGAGTTTAACTTATTAAAATACACCAGAATTGCTTATAATCATGTTATGTGTTTGTTCATATCATCGTGTTTCTGGTTTTCGCGTTATATGTTCATGTCTGAAAGAGTTACACCCGGCGCACTAATTAGATTGATCGTTTTTACTTTTTAATGAATTTGTAAATTCAATCTTATTGGAATTTATATTAATAAAGACATTTATTTATCTATTGTATTTGTTATTAATAATTTATATACTTTAGATAAAGTCCTTAGACCATGATAAGTTATAAAATATGGTCACGCATATGATGGTGATTATGAAATATGTCTTTAAAGCTTTGGTCTTAAAATTAGTTCCGAGTGAAATGACTATTCAAGACAAGACATTGAATTATTGGAAATAACTCGCACGTAAGATACACACTTATAAGATGAGAATATTGTGTTTCATCAATATTAACGTAGTTGACGTAAGTGTATATACGTGAGTGTTTTTTAGAGAACAAGTACACTAAACTGACCCGCTAGAAATTCTTATATGGAATTCATTTTATCGAAATAAGAATTTCTAATATATAATAGTACATGATTAGTCCTTTGACTTGAGACACCATAATCTTGTATGAGTTCTATTTCATTTTGATATATTATCTGATTGCTAGACAATCGTTAAAGATTTTATGTTGGATGCGATATGAATAAATATGGAGATTAATGCGTGGTCGATAAAGAATCTATTACTTGTTTAAGATGAGAGAATCTCAAACAGTTTTCATTGTTTATAACTCGAAGACCTTGGCCAAGCCACGATGAATAATGATTCATTAAAGAGTTATTGAATTTGAATGAAAATGTAACTATTGGATTGTTTTGAGTTTTCGATTTAATTCCATACTCAATATCCAATTTGGAGATTAGATAATAGAAGGACCGTACATGTATGACGATTCATATTCAAAATAGGTTTACTCGCTATTTCACCTAGTACTTGGTAGCCATGCTACTTGCTAGATGTTCTCATGGTTTATAGGTTCTTGAAATTAAAGAGTTAATTTCAAGCCAATTAATTTATTGGATAAATTAGTTGAATAAATGTTATTTGTTTAAGTTGTAATTTGTTACAAGTCTATTACTAGTACTAGTCGTGAACCTAAGAGGGTCACACACAAAAAGCTAGAACGTATCAATTGAATTGATTCAATAGTTGAATCCGATTAATTAATGATGATTAAATAATTGAGATTTGTTCTAATTTAATATGTTAAATTAGATATTCAATTAAATTTATTTAGTTGAATATAATTGGATTAACAAGTCTAATTCTATATTAAATTAATTAGATTAATTTAATTAGATATGAAATTAATTTGATTAATTTTAAAATCTAGAAAATCAGATTATATATATATAGATAGATATATAGATATATATAATTGTTGGATTAAAAAAGAAAAGCAAAGAAAAGAAAGAAAAGGAAAAGAAACGTGTGTAACTGTAGGAATAATTATAATCATGTTAATGATGAATATTATTAGCATTAAATGAGGAAAACACGTTTTCCTCAATGATTGATATTCCATTATTCTTTTATAAAGAATGCTGCAGACGTCTTTTTCTTTTTCCTTCAGTAGTCCAATTGGTTTTTTTGATATTATATACAAAAGGGAGTGTTTGGTTTTGCTAGCGAAAAGCCATCACTCCACGCGTTCTACAAAGTGTGGACTTGATAGAGGGGATACGTTTGGATCCCTATGAGTTTGGAGAACGAGCAATTGATTGCTTCTAATCTATACATCAAACGGAGTGCAAAAAGGTATGCAATGATTCGATCATTCTTGCCTTACATTTTGTTAACGTGAAGTCGTTAAAATCATAGGAATGAAATAATTGTTCTTTCATTTATTGGTTAGAAAAATTTTAATTTCCGCTGTATTTTTTCGACATGATCCTAACAGTGGTATCAGAGCATGGGTTCACGTTAACATGATGTTTATCGTTATGTGTTGGCATGGATAAATAGTTGATTGTGTTAGAGTTTATTTTGTTATTAAAATCATAGTTAAAATCTTAAAATTTTCGCATGAATTTCTATGAAAAAATCACTTTGGCATTTTGTCGAACACATGGTAGGCAGCGTTTTAAATAGCCATATTATGGCACGAGACAGCCATGGTCGGCCAAGGCGTGTGACGCCGAGGCTTCCATGGGTGTTAAGGAATGTCGTAATGTGTTCTATTTGCTTCGGGCTACCTCTTGGCATCGAGATTTGTCTCGTTTTCGCTCAAACTTATGTTAGGCATATTGAGCACACTTGTTCGATGAAAAGCCTCAACGAATGGCTGTTGTATTGTTGTTTTGTGGTCTGTGCGCGTGTAGGCAGCGCTGCTGCGTGCATTTGTGTGTGGTTGCGGCTGCTCGGCGTGCACATTCACGCCCGAGGCATGCCTCTCCCCGTTTTGAACGGGATCTCGATTTTTGATGAATGTCGTCATATAAGTCATAATTTTCAGATTTATTTAGGGATGATCATGAGCCGAGACCAATGTGATGGTGCATTATTTTATTTATTTACTTTAATGCTTTGGGTTTTTTAAATGGGGACTGCGAGCCTCTTATTCCTTTCAATGTAATCGTTTTTATTTTATGCTATGAGTGTAGAATAGAAAGTGAGGTTTTTCCTTTTATTGTAATTTGGAGGACGTTCGTTGCGAAGAAATAAGAGAAGCTCAAGACCCATATATGTATGGGATTACATATGATGTAATAGATAGGTCTCTCATTTTAAAATCTCTTAGATTGACCTCGACCCGTTTTTGCTCAAAGCGGGTCACATAGGAATGACCATGATCATCCCATTGCTTTATGTATAGGATGCGATGCTAGAATTTACTTAATGCTTATTTGCACGAATCATGTGATGGTATTTGCATTGATTAAACTCACCTAGTTAATAGGTTTCATGAGGTCTTGAAAAATAAATCCCTAAGTTTTGAAACTTTATAAAGAATTTTGAAATTGATTTCAAGTTAAATCGACAAATTGAATAGGATTCATCGTTCCAAACCTACCATCAAAAGTAATAACATGAGATGCTACCACACTATATTACTTGCCATGAGTCATGGAGTGATTTGGTGATAGAAAGCTGTGTATTATTACTAAGTATAGAGATGCTCATGAAATAGATTTAACAATATGTTGTCCATGAGTCGTGGGACATCTTGGCACTCTATTTACATGGATGTTTGATGGGAACAACTTGACACTTAGTACTATATGGGCTCATAAAATTGGGGTATATAGAAAAGGTGAGGTAAAACAAAAATGAGGGTTATATAGAGATATAATCGTAAAAGAGTTGACCACCGATAAAAATATTTCATATCTTCATAATATTGAATTATAAAATATTTTTGTTGGACCTCAATTCCTACTAGGAAATTTGATTTCCCGAATTTTATTTGGGGTTATGGAATTTGAATAAAATAGTGGGAGCCAATTAATTATTAAAGACCTTATATTAATTGAATATATTTTTCCATAGTCTGTGATTTTCTCAGATCTTATTTGTAGTTTGTCGTAGAAATGATGAAAATCCATTATCCTCGATTCTTGATCAAAACAAACTTCTCGGTCCGAACTATGTTGATTGGGTTCGAATTTGAGAATTGTTCTAAATTCAAAAGAAGGCTTATGTCTTGGATGCCCCAATGCCCGAAAAACCGCCGACGACGCAGCAAATGATGTACTTACAAGTACCAAAGTCATGTTGATGACGATTTGCGTGTTCGTTGCTACATGCTAACATCGATGTCAAATGAACTTCAAAGGCAAAATGAAGGTGTGGCTTCGCTTATGAGGTCCTTATCTGCTTACAAAGGTTGTGCGGTGAAAGTATTAGACAACAAAGATATACGATATCTAAGGAACTTTTCGATGTCGTATGATCGAGGGCTCTTCATCCAAACTCATGGTGCAAGATGATAGCTCTTATGGAAAGGTTGGGATCTCTAGAGTCGAGATTGAAGTCGAATTGCAAACCGATCTCATGTTGCAATCTTTGCCACCATCATTTGACACTTTTGTCGTCAACTTCACTATGCATAGCATGACAACTAGTCTTCCCGAACTTTTCAATATGCTAGTGACTGCTGAGTCCACTATGAAAAAGGACAAGCCTGTTTTTCTTATTGGTTCCTCCTCCTCGTCGAAAGCTCCAAAGGCTAAGACATATAAGGGGAAGGGGAAAGGGGTAATGAAAGGTTCATCTAAACCAAACAAGTTGAAGCCACGGGGTGGAGTTGGGAAGAAAAAGAAAAATACTTAATCCAATGACACTTGCCATTTCTGCAACAAGCCAGGCTATTGGAAGAGGAATTGCAAGGAGTATCTTGCAAGCCTGAAGGGTTCAGTTATATACTATGTTGAAGTTAACTTGTCTGTTAACGATACTTCATGGGTATTGGATACCGGTTGTTCCTCACATCTTTGTAATGATTTACAGGTAATGGTGGAAACTAAGAAGTTGAGCAAAGGTGAGACAGTTCTACATATGGGCAATGGAGCAAGAGTTGCTGCCTTAGCTGTAGGAACTGTTTACTTAGCTGTTGATAGTAGTTTTAAGATTGTTTTGAACAATTGTTTTTACGTACCTAGTTTAATTAAGAACATCATCTCTATTCCAGTTTTGGGTAGAGAAATTTATGAATTTTCAATAAAAGGTGGAATATGTTCCATCTTGAAGGATGCTTCTTTAATTTATTCTAGTGTATTAGTTAATGGTCTTTATACTATTATGCCACAAAACCCTATTTTGCATATTCAACAAAGTAAAAGAAAGTTAGATGATCGTAGTTCCATAGAGTTGTGGCACTCGAGATTGGGTCATATTTCTGAGAAAAGAATGAATCAATTGTCTAATTTGCTTGGTCTTTCAAATGAGCAAAAGTTGACAACTTGTGAATCTTGTCTCAAAGGAAAATGACTAAATCACCATTTGTTGGACAAGTGGGCGAGCTCAACATTTATTGGATTTGATCCATACAGATGTTTGTGGACCACTAAGTGTTAGTGCCCGTGGGAACTATCACTATTTTGTAACCTTTACCGACGATTACTCTAAGTATGGTTATGTGTACTTGATAAGACACAAATCTGAAGTATTTGAAAAGTTCAAAGAATTCAGACAAGAAGTGGAAAAACAAACTGGCTCAAGTATTAAAATTCTTCGATCTAATCGAGGAGATGAATACTTAAGCGGTGTGTTTCTTGATTATCTAAAAGAGAATGAGATTCTATCAAAGTGGACACCTCCTGGCACTCCTCAACTCAATGGAGTGTCAGAGTGTAGAAATCGAACCTTGTTAGACATGGTGCGATCTATGATGGGTTTCACTTCATTATCTCTTTCGTTTTGGGATATGCTTTAGAAACAGCCGCACATCTATTAAATAGAGTGCCATCTAAAGCAGTACCTAAAACACCATATGAATTATGGTTTGGCAAAATACCTTCTTATAAATATCTTAGGATATGGGGGTGTACTGCTTATGTGAAGCAGTTAATGGGAGATAAGTTAGATATAAGATCCACCTTAAGTAAATTTGTGGGATATCCAAAAGAGTCTATTGGATATTATTTCTATGATCCATCGGAACAAAAAGTGTTTGTTAATTTTGAGAAATGCTACTTTCCTTGAGGAAAAATTTCTATATATGATTGTAGAACTTGATGAAACTCAAGAACCACAAAGTGTCCATGTTGTGGCAGAAAATACTCAATCAACGAAAGGTGAAACTTCTTATGCACAACCCCGTCAAAAGTCCACAAGAGTTTCAAAGCCGCCTGATAGGTTGAACTTATTGATGGAAAACAATGAAGTAGAACAACCTATGGATATTGATCCAAGAACTTATTCTGAGGCAATAAAAGATATTGACCGAGGTAAGTGGCTAGAAGCTATGCAATCCGAAATGGAATCCATGTACTTTAACAAGGTATGGATCTTAGTGGATCTACCATTTGGAATTGTTCCTATTGGTTGCAAGTGGAGTTTCAAGCGAAAGCTTGGAGTAGATGGAAATGTGGCTACCTATAAAGCTCGTCTGGTTGCAAAAGGTTATACTCAGAAAGAAGGAATTGACTATGAGGAAACTTTTTCACCGCCATGCGATGCTTAAGTCCATTCAAACTCGCTTGCCATAGCTGCATATTATGACTATGAGATATGGCAAATGGATGTAAGATCGCATTCCTTAATGGAAACATTAAGGAGGATATTTATATGGTGCAATTGGAAGGCTTTGTAAGGGAATGAACTGTTTGTAAACCCAAAGGGAATGAACAAAATGTTTGTAAACTCCAAAGATCAATTTATGGACTTAAACAAGCTTCAGATAGAAGAAGGATGATTGGAATATCCGATTCGATGAAACAATCAAAGCGTTTGGTTTTCAAAAGAATGTCACGGAAGAGCCATTAAAAGTGTATAAGAAAGTTAGTTCAGCTCGGATTAACGGCCTTCCTTATGCATGGGCCTTAGTGTTTGTTGTGCTTTATGTTGATGACATCCTAATCATTGGCGAATGATGTAGGAATGATGCAATCAACAAGAATTTGGTTGTCAAAACAATTCTCCATGAAGGACTTAGGAGATGCATCTTTCATCATTGGAATTAAAATCTATCGAGATAGATCACTAGAAGGATGATTGGATTATCTCAACCAGCTCCATGTACATAGACAAAATGTTAAAGAGGTTTAGTATTGAAGAATTCAAGCGTCGGACTCAATTTTCCTCGCCGGCATCGGATACTTGCCAATCGACCGCCTTGCTGAGTCATGGTGTTTTACTCTCTAAATCAATGTCTCCTCGCCTCAAAGACCGGCGACCCTATTTAATGGGCTCATGATCAATGCAGCTTAAAGCACTTGCTCGCCTGTGCCTTGAGAGAACAAAATAATGACGTGTGCTTTGAGATCATGTACAAGGAGGGACGGACTAATAAGGCGGCAGATGCTCTCTCGCGACGGGATGAAGAGCTAGAGTTGGGGCCGGTGTCAATTCCGCAGTGGGTCGATTGGCTTGCCCTCAAGGGTGCGGTGAAGGCAGATCCGCGATTGTCGCAAATTATCGCTACACTGGAATCTGGTCAGCAGAGGCCAAAGCACTATAGTTATTCACATGGGACACTTTTCTATAAAGCATGGTTGTTCTTCCCGACTCGCTTGGAAACAGCTTGATTAGCGGAATTTCATGACCTCGGGCGGTCATTTGGGGCTTTTCGACTTATCGTCGGTTAGCAGCCATTATTTATCGCTGTGCATGATTATCAAGGCCCGGCGGATTCGACAGATCCTTGTGGTGGTCGATCGATTCTCCAAGCATCGCTATTTCATGTGCTTGCGACATCCATAGGAAGTATTATGTATGGGATGTCGCCCGATCGCGATATTTTCATAAGTGCCTTCCGCGTACACAACATATCATCCCGATGTCGTAGTTGGGGGCAGGCTTTGTTGGGCGAGTTCGCTTTCATGCGACCTCCTCCCTTTGGTTCCCTTCCGAGTGTCTTACTCAACTCCGTGGCCATTTGCGAGCGGATGGTGCGAGAAGCAAATAAGCATCACGCCTTTGAGTTTAAAGAGGCGATTTATCTCAAGTTTCGTCCATATCGCGCGAGGTGGTTGCCCGACTCGGCTAATCACGCCTCCCTACTAAAGTCACCGTGGGCGCAACACCGGTTTCGCCTACCTTGCCGGACGAGTTGTTGGCGGCCGAACCGCCGCTTATTCCGAGTGTTGTGTTGGCGTCGTAACGTGGTTCGTGATGGAGTTACAGAGAGCATTGGGTTTAGGAGTTGAGGTCGTATATGCTCGGTCAAATCAATCCTTAAGTACTTGACACCCGAAGAACTAAGATTTTATTTTTATCTACTTTTAATTGAAATGGGGCCTTAGTAGGGTTTAGTATTTATATTTCCTTTCCCGCCGAGTTGAAACTAGAGGGATTAACGTTTCATCTTGTTCGATTTCCTCTTGACTTTAGTTTTCCATTCTTCCGCCTTCACGAAGGTCAGAAATCAATCCTTAAGTAAGAAGATGACTCCAAATCTATGTCGGATTTATATTCACTTTGAATGGTGGAGCAATTTGTTGGAAAAGTTCCAAGCAAAAGCATTTGTTGATTCAACCATCGGTTTGAATATATTCTTTGCATCCGATGCGCAAAAGAAGTTATTTGGATAAGGAATTTAATTCAAGAGTTGGATGTAATTCCTTCGCTTGTTGATCCAAGACTGTATAATCGTGATAACAATGGAGCTATTGCAAACTAAAGAACCAAGATCTCATCAAAGATCTAAACACATTATGAGAAGATACCACTGATTCGAGAAATCATTGGTAGAGGTGATGTCGTTGTGGAGCGAGTTGATTCGGCGAAAATATAGCAGATCCGCTAACTAAACCCTTGTCACAGAAAGTATTCGAAGGACATCTTGAAAAGATGGGTCTAAGATACGCAGGTGATTAGTGCTGGGGCGAGTGGGAGATTGAAAGATTTATACCCGGCACACCAATTAGATTGGTCGTTTTTACTTTTTAATGAATTTGTAAATTCAATCTTATTGGAATTTATAATAATAAAGGTATTTATTTATCTATTATATTTGTTATTAATAATTTATATACTTTAGATAAAGTCCTTAGACCATGATAAGTTATAAAATATGGTCACGCATATGATGGTGATTATGAAATATGTCTTTGAAGCTTTGGTCTTAAAATTAGTTCCGAGTGAAATGACTATTCAAGACAGGACATTGAATTGTTGAAAATAACTCGCACGTATGATACACACTTATAAGATGAGAATATTGTGTTTCATCAATATTAACGTAGTTGTGACGACCCGACTCCTCAAGGAAGTACGGATCATACGGATCGACACTGGTATGATAATGCAGCGCATATATACATAACTAATCAATGCAATTAACCATTAAACTACTCATAAACGCATGGACTGAAAGGGATAAGCTGTTTCAATACCAACTCAAGTCACAGAAGGACTTGTCAAAAGGTTCAATGTTAAAATATAACCCAATCAGGGTGCAATTCAAGGAATGAGGTACGACCTCAAGTTCAATACGGAAATGAATAACAGTTATAACTAAGGCACAAAACAATATCAGAGTTTAGCAGTAAAAACGTGTGGACATGCATATGACGATCCATGCCCAAGGTTCTAGAAATCCTTTCTATTATACCAACAAAACACATGTCACTCTGCACCACCTCGCACTCATCGTCAATCCCTGCTCAACCTGCACATCAAAAACGAGATGCAGGGCTAAGTACAAAGTACTCAGTGGACTTATTGTCGAAAACATTTTCTTTGTAAAGTTATTAAACTGCCTACAATAGCGCATGCGGATTTTAGTTAAAAAGACTCATGCATATCAAACATTTTATCATTTCCCAAAAGTGTCCGGCCGGACTATTTCATCCACGTTGTTCCATATCTGATCTTTCATTCATTCTTTCATTCGCGCACTATGGAGGTGGCCACCTACACATAGTCGCCGTGACCGGTCGAGGTAGCTAACCTTAACACACAGTAACACGTGTACACAATCCGAGTTAGTCCTTAACTAAGTCGGATCAGATCGTTACCCTTTTTCGTTGGTGGACCAACACATTCACATACCACATTTGATATACCAAGCTCAGATAGGATCACAACAAAACATAAATATTTGACAGTCAATAACAGTTTATGTAATAATATTTCATAAAGCTTTTGTAAATCATGCTTTGAGATAGACATGCATGTCATTTTTGTTTCAAGAGAGCCCACCTGCTAGTCCGAGCTATAAGTTCTAATGTGGGGCAGGGTGTGGTTGTCCTTCCTCGGTAACTACGTACGAATAGGACCTTCATAAGAAAATAACTTTTCTTAGATTCCTTCTATTGGTCGAGGGTCGTTTATAAATTACGACTTAAAGTTCCCAATTAGGGTTTCATTGTGATTTCGTATGATGGTTTTAAGATAAGTTTCTGTTATCTTACATTCTCAATTCCCAAACTATACCTTTATCTTTCATAGACGAACCTTAACTTCTGAGTCATATACTCCGAGTCTAGCCTCGACTCTAACCTTAGTGTTCTTCTAAACGTTATTACGTTATAGATTGTTAATATTCAAGTTATGATTGGTATATTAGGATATTCTCAAGCCAATAACTAGACTTAACAATTATAGTTACGTCCTAGTAGGTTATGCTTGACGGCTTGTCGTATTAACACGACGAATAAATGGGAGCCTTGACTTATGGTTCAAGTGATCACATACTATCATGTAAGTAAGTACTTAGGAATAGATGAAGTTCTTCGGAAATATTAACTCGACCTTTGAGACATAAGGATCGACATCTTATGTTCGAATCTTTGCTTACACTTTACGACATTGTTTGTTCCTCTTAACTCGTCGGAGATTATATAAGTTGTAAAATCGCTATTCGTTGTCGAGTTGTCTTAACGCTCAATCTAACATCGTATTAGGTTGTCGTTGTTGAGTATTAACGTTGTAACTCAGCTTTTGGTTTCTTTAACTTAGGAACTCACATTTGAGTATCCTATTATTAATAGAAAACCCTAATTTGTGTCTAACTTCGATTCTCATTAATTTCTTCTTAAGTTATCGAAATTTATCAATTTCTTTTGGATTCTCGTACATAAAGTATTATGTTGTTTACGTTTGGGGTTTTATTTGTCGGCACAACATAAACATAACCATTCAACACCATACAATACCATACACGACATAAACTATACTAAAGCATTACAAAACCTTAATTTCTAACATAATGCAAAACCATTGTGTATGTGTGCATAAGTGTTCCATTCATTCATCACCATAACAACCATTCATTCAAAGCTTATAGTTTAACTATCATAGCATCATTTACCATTAAAATTAAAGTCATACTTAACCATTTTGTTACGTTTTCGATAATTAGCAATAATTAGCATATGTACCCAATAAATTCCAATAAAATCATGATATACTCCTATCATACCATAGAATTTAATTATCAACTCAATATCATCAAATAAAATTTAATCATGAGTTAATATAAACTATTATTTTCGATATTATGATTTATTGAATATTGGTGTTCAATAAATTCCACAAAAATCATATCATGCTTATATCATATACTAAACATGAAATATCATTTCACATCATACATTAAAATTAAAACACATGCCTTTTACTACATATATATTTTCAAAAAATTTAATATATATACATATATATTCAATAAATTCCATTCACTTCACACTATGTTTATACTATGCAATAAACATGGAATATTAACTTTAATCATCAACTAAATATTTATAATATGAACTATATGCTTGGAATTTTTTTGTCCTTACACATATATTGTATATGTTGGATTTGTATACTGAAAGCAGTTTTGGTTGAGCTTGTATACAATGTTTCCTCATTACCACTATTACAATCTCCTATCTAAAATGAATACTTGATTGCATATATCCGTGTCCCTTATCTCATATACAAGTTAGATCATACGGTGTGTTGAAGATCACGAAGTCCGTATGATTGGTCAAGCTTAATGAGATATAAAAGTTTCACACCGAGACAACTTGAGGACGAGTTGTCGGTATAAAGTCTATGTATAGATAAGAAGTGACTTGACTTGGTTGCTTGTCTATGCCGGTATGTCTCGACGTATTGAAGGATCACGGTGAGATGAGTTCCTCTGTCGACCGTCGTGAAGAACCAAGATCTCGGTGACTTACGATGATCTAAACCTCGATAAGGTATTAGATGAGTATGAGTTGTCGACCATCACTTTGACTTGTTATGGGTGAGGTTATATGTTCTAACCCAATATTCTCCGCATCTTGGGTGGTGGCGGTGCTTGTATGTCATGCTAGTTATCGTATCGAGTCACCGTATCCGTTTAGGATGATGAAGTCCCCTTAAGGAGCTCAAAAGGTTTATTGTACTAAACCCTGCGTGTTGAGTTAGCTCAAGTACAATAATAAGGTTGAGTGGTACTACTTAAGGAATTAAAGATATTAATTATTTTAAGCGATCGAATGCTATAAATAATTAATGGATGTTCGATATCTTAAATACGGGATTCGTAATGTCTAAGTGCAAGCCCGACTCAACTTGGTAATAAAGGGTTAGTCAAGATTTATTCTCTAGTGACATGAATAAATGTTTATAAATTAATTTATGTTCTGGGTTGGACATAAGATAATTAATTTATTTGGGGCCCATCTTTATTCCTTGCATTTGATCCCTGGGCTGGCCCATCCAGGCCCGTAAGCTAGGCAAAATCGGCGCCCCTATGCTCTACAAGGCAAGGATTTGATTCTCTTTATCCTATAAGGATATAATTATATTTATGAGATATGCATGAATCCTTTCCTTATGGGATTATGGTAATAATCCTTTCCATAAAGGATTATGGTAATTTCCATATGGGATTATGGTAATTTTCATATAGGATTATGGTAATTTCCATATGGGATTATTGTAATTTCCATATAGGATTATGGTAATGCATTATAAATATGAGGTAAGAGATTAAATCTAAGAAAATGATTAATAATCATCATCATTATTTTCGAGAATTTGAGGGTTCATCCTTTGAGAGATTTTCGAAAATTCTTGAGAGCTTGAGGGTGATTTTCCGAAGCATTCTCCATAGATCGTCCTCACTCGACGTTGGAGATTGGGCAACCGGGATACAGTCCAGAAGGTCAAAGCACGAGTCTCGATCCATTCCGCCTCGACAGATTCAAAGGTAAACACGAGAAAACCCCAACGTGTTGCAATTAATTATATAGGTGCATGCTAGGTATATAATCAATGTATGGTGAATTAAACATCCAAGATAGATCATCGGGAGAGGGCTAAAACTCGGTTTTCCCTACAGTATATGTGTTCAATAAATTCTCAACAAAACATATTAGGTTCATATTATTTCTAAACATCACATATCATATTATTTTCAACAAATAAAAATCAAATAAATATAATATATATATATATATATATATAGTTTTCGATATTAACATTTAAATAGGAGAAATGTTTCAAAAATTTCAAGATTAATATATGATGTTCATATCATATATTAAACACTATTCTCAACAAATAAAATCAAACAATGGCTTAAAAATACTTAAATAAATTCTGCCCATTTGTGAAAAATAGGAGTAGTATTTCAATAATTTCAAGATTAATATATGATATTCATATCATATATTAAACACTATACCTCAACTATTTTCCAACAAATAAAATCAAAATAAATACAAGAAAATTTCAAAAATCCCCATATTTATTATATATACTCCTAATACATCAACAAGCAACAATATGAAATAATATTCATAAAAACATGCTTTATCACATATAAAAAGAAATATAACATAAATAAAAAATATTAAACATGCTCCAAAAATTCTCAAATTTTAACTACAGCCTTAGAACATATTTATAAGTATATTTCATTCATGGCTTGATAGCATTTGGTGGTTCAAAAGTCATGAAGAAAAATGAAAAACAAAACTAGGGTTCTTCATGAAATAAATTCAAAAAAAATCAAAAAAAAATTCTACTCCATTATAAATGAAGAGAATGATGAATACTACCTTAGTATGGTCTTAGAAATTTAATTTGGGGGTTGGAATGAGTTGGAAAGGAAGATTAAAGCTTGAAAAGCTTGAAGAACAAAGAGAGAAATTTCAAAATTAGAGAGAGAGGGAGCTCGGTTTTTGGCTGAAGCATTCTGCCCAAATGAGCTGTTTTTCAGCCTATATGGAGAGCCCTTTGTGGTGGTTGGGAGAAGACTAGTCAAATTACCCGATTTGGCATGTTAATACCAACTTTTTAAGTTTTATCGCGCTTTCGATGGATTTATCGGAACCTTAAGTTTTATTTTCTTAAATGGCCTTTAAAAGAATTATTTCAATGTTTATAATAATTTCATGAAGTTCGGATGGCACCGATAAGTCAATTCTGAGTTATCGCAGAAAAACAGCGTCCGGCGATTAAATTATGCTCATTCGAAATTCTATTAAATTCTTGAGCTTTCATCATTTATTTGAGTCCTATAAATCATTTCTTATTGATTTAGACCCTTGGTTCAAGTTTCGGTTCGTTCAAAACAGTTTAGGGTTTTTTCGGTATATTTTTCCGACGTTCGGTTAAGTTCTTCAGATATTTTGTTCAGAAATTGATTTTTATGAATACTAAATTCATAATAATATATCCCTCCTTGATTTTTATTGTTATCATAAATTTTCATGAATAGCACGGGCTGGAAGTTGATTCGGCTCGTGAATAGTACTTTTGAGATTGATCGGGCGAGTATGCCCGAAAATTCTCATTCTTTGGCTTCTCATATGTTTTCGTGAGAGGATTCTAGAAATAGAATCCTTTTGTTGAGATTCATTCTCGATCTTTCATTCAATATTCAGGCTATTCAGAAAACCCTAATCCGGTAGCACTAGTCACTAATTTTTTATTTCTCTAGTTTTCGATCTCCGAATCAATTCTAATTCGTTTTGTTGGTTACCTTAAACATAATTAAGGTCTAAGCACTACAAATAATTGGTTTAAGCACCACTAGTAAAAGTTTTAAATTTTTCGGGTTATTACAGTAGTTGACGTAAGTGTATATACATGGGTGCTTGTTAGAGAACAAGTACACTGAACTAACCCGCTAGAAATTCTTATATGGAATTCATTTTATCGAAATAAGAATTTCTAATATATGATAGTACATGATTAGTCATTTGACTTGAGACACCATAATAATCTTGTATGAGTTCTATTTCATTTTGATATATTATCTGATTGCTAGATAATCGTTAAAGATTTTATGTAGGATGTGATATGAATAAATATGGAGATTAATGCATGGTCGATAAAGAATCTATTACTTGTTTAAGACAAGAGAATCTCA
Source organism: Salvia rosmarinus (assembly GCA_036937905.1). NCBI lineage: Eukaryota > Viridiplantae > Streptophyta > Magnoliopsida > Lamiales > Lamiaceae > Salvia > Salvia rosmarinus. Next base: position 7,229,387 of record CM072823.1, on the reverse strand, counting down.
TACAGTTTTCATTGTTCATAACTCGAAGACCTTGGCCAAGGCACGATGAATAATGATTCATTAAAGAGTTATTGAATTTAAATGAAAATGTAACTATTGGATTGTTTTGAGTTTTCGATTTAATTCCATACTCAATATCCAATTTGGAGATTAGATAATAGAAGGACCGTACATGTATGACGATTCATATTCAAAATAGGTTTACTCGCTATTTCACCTAGTACTAGTTGGCCATGCTACTTGCTAGATGTTCTCATGGTTTATAGGTTCTTGAAATTAAAGAGTTAATTTCAAGCCAATTAATTTATTGGATAAATTAGTTGAATAAATGTTATTTGTTTAAGTTGTAATTTGTTACAAACCTATTACTAGTACTAGTCGTGAACCTAAGAGGGTCACACACAAAAAGTTAGAACGTATCAATTGAATTGATTCAATAGTTGAATCCGATTAATTAATGATGATTAAATAATTGAGACTTGTTCTAATTTAATATGTTAAATTAGATATTCAATTAAATTTATTTAGTTGAATATAATTGGTTTAACAAGTCTAATTCTATATTAAATTAATTAGATTAATTTAATTAGATATAAAATTAATTTGATTAATTTTAAAATCTAGAAAATCAGATTATATATATATAGATATATATAATTGTTGGATTAAAAAAAAGAAAAGAAAAGAAATGAAAAGGGAAAAGAAACGTGTGTAACTGTAGGAATAATTATAATCATGTTAATGATGAATATTATTAGCATTAAATGAGGGAAAAACGTTTTCCTTAATGATTGATATTCCATTATTCTTTTATAAAGAATGATGCAGACGTCTTTTTCTTTTTCCTTTAGTAGTCTAATTGGTTTTTCTGATTTTATATACAAAAGGGAGTGTTTGGTTTTGCTAGCGAAAAGCCATCACTCGAAGCGTTCTATAAAGTGTGGACTTGATAGAGGGGAGACGTTTGGATCCCTGCGAGTTTGGAGAACGAGTAATTGATTGCTTCTAATCTCTACATTAAATGGAGTGCGAAAAGGTATGCAATGATTCAATCATTCTTGCCTTACATTGTGTTAACGTGAAGTCGTTAAAATCATAGAAATGAAATAATTGTTATTTCATTTATTGGTTCAAAAATTTTAATTTCAGCGCATTTTTTCGACACGATCCTAACAATGTCATCATGCATGAATTCCTCCTTGGTGACAATATAAATTGCTAACAACGAAGGGAAAACAAAGAAGGAAAGAAAGAAGGGAGCTTGATTGTTGAGAGGGGGGAGGGGGTTGGGTTAAGGGGGTTAGTTAGAATAATGTAGAGAGATAAATGGGTGTCTCGTACTATGAGGTTAAAGACTTCTATTTATAGGAAGATACAAAGCTAGAGTTCGAGTTTGGTCATCACCTATATAGAGTGTGTGTATATATATATTTCATATTTACAACATTTCCCATTGAATGATAAATCCTAAAAGAAAAAGATGTTGTCTCATTAAAACCTTGATATGAAAACTCAATGGGACAAAACTTAGTCGAAGGAAAAAGCGTACAACGACTTCCCCTGAAAATAGTCATTGTAGATCTTTGAGTTTCACACATGTCGATCTTGTGTACGGATTTTCTGAATGTTGATGTTGAAAATGCCTTTGTGAATTAGTCTGACAGAGTATCACTTAAACGACTCTATGACGTATTTACCTTTAAGTTGCATGACACAAGCGATATAGTCTTCATATAATACTCCCCCTTGGACATCATTATCTTGATATTCACGTGTTGCATTCGTTGCCTCGTTAAAAACCTTATAACTAAGAAAAATCCATGAGAGAAAATTTTAGTAAAGAAAAAAAAGTATAATCATTTAGTCTTCGGAATCTTTTGACCTTCAAGGTCTAATCTTCGGGACTATTTAGAAATTATAGTTCCCCATCAAGATAACAATCTTCAAAATAACATATCCACACTAATATGTTCAGCACAAGTTGTAGTATCCTCATAGGCTCATAGTAGAGAGTGAGAGGATATATCTTATATTATAATTGTGTAACTAGTCTCGTAGCATTATTATGGATCAGAGTTAAAATCGAGTAGCCACTACTATTGAATCTTGATTTCTTTCATAAAATATACCAATATCATATTTGCCTTGAAGATAACAAAGGATATTGTTAATTTCATTTCAAATTTTTGTTAGCATGTTAACTTGAAATTCTATGTGAGGTTTGTTAAAGTAGTGCTCCAATGACAAAGTAAGGAACTTCTGGTCCTAAAATAACTTTGTTATCTTCTTTTGGTCTAAATGAGTCCTTATCCACTTTAATTAACGGACAACCATTAACTAAATAGATAAAATTTATCTAAAATCTCTTTCAGTTAGGTCGACTAGTATAAATATACTTCATCAGAGAGATGTTCAATCTGCAGGTTGAGATGATATTTAGTTTTACCTAAGTCTATCAAACTCAGTCTTTGGACATGAGTTATTGTTCAATATCCTCTTCAGGAGGAATTCATTTAGTCGGTTGTACCACCGGATTACTTTTAAATTGATATAATACATGTTTGCGATTTTAATTTTTCCTTTGTTTTGAAAATCTTGAGTCATTCAGGGACTTTCATATATAGATATCCACATCTAATGACTCATACAAGAATACGACTATCAATTTGATATTTATATTCATGATTACTATCATAGCTATTAAATAACGAATGTAATATCAATCCATAAAGGGAGAATATGTTTGATCAAAATTTATTTCGAGTTTTTTCTTAAACCCTCGAGCTACTAATCTCGCTTGATTTGTCACCACCTTAGCGTTTACATTTAACAAGTTAAGCTATAATTTAATTGCTTTATATATTATCCAGTAGCACTCAACTATCATTTGTTCTAGATCAAGATTATCAAGTCAAATTGAACAAGCAATTTATTGAGGCAAAAACTGTTGTCGCCACAACTGTGATTTGATGTTTCTCCCGTATTCACAAAGTTTATAAAACCAGATTCTCATCATTTTCCTTCATATTTTTGATCTGGTCGTTCCGTAATCCCAACGTTATAATTATTTGGCGCACGTGCAAAAATATATTTGAATTCTTGTCTTTAGGAAGATCCTCTTCTAGAGGTATTTAGAGTGATATAATTTATTTATTTGATTTTGTATTCCGCAGAATTTTTATCTTTATCACCAATAGGTAATAAGTCTCTCACGCTTCTGACATTGAATAGTATTAGCAAATTTATTTCATCCACAATGGAATTTAATTCTTTGTAGTGCATATATAACAAGTATATGAGATTTTATCACTCATTAGGCAATCAATAACTTGTTGAACTTCGAGTTCATAGTGCGTAAATTAAAATAGTTAATCCAACGAGAATATTTCAGCATTCTCACATTCATATTTCATATCTCTCTAATATCGGAGATAATTTGAGTTAGATTATAAAATCAATATGCCAATTATAAATTGATCCCCAATTATTGGCTCGATATGTGTATGTTCACGGAGTATTCATATAGTATTTTATAGGCGCACACACACACACACACATATATACACGTTTTGAGTGGTGATAAAAAATTAGTCAAAAGAAAATTCTCTTCTTCTTGAGGTATTATTATCACGCACTATAGTAAAAGGGGAATGGACCCAAATATTCATACTTTGATAATAATTTGGATACTTGAATTTTGAATTCAATGCAACATGATTATTAGATGATACTTCATGTATAATTGATTTGATACTCATTGAGAGAATCAATCAAAACTCTTCTAGAGCCGATAATAAGAATATTATCATCTAAATTATAGCAATCATTCTTGGACTGTTTTAATAATACATTTCAACTCAACTTCAATATCATTCAATAAGTATTAATTGAGCAAATCAATGTCAATATGACACAAATTATGTTTTTTTCATCAGGGATAAACACATATTATCTAAAATATGAATTGTTATTTAAGAACATGTAATAATATTCTTCAAGAATATTAATTGTGCTATTTCGAGAGCAAAAATTTTATTCAATATAATGATAATGGATAAAAACAATTCAACAATAAGAAGGAATAATAACAAAAAAATGCTTAATAAAAGCTTACAAAACTATAATTATAATTTCTAATATTATTTAGGAATATTAACTTAATCTCATGTATCCATCAGAAACACATCATATTTAATAAAAATATGATGAGATATCGTCATTTTTCTTCAAGAACGATTTATTTTTAATAATCTTGAACATTATTACAGAATTACAAATTCTTGTTTCTTGACAAAACTATAAAATAATGCATATTGATACAATTTTTGTTCATTACACTTCAGATTTGTGAAAACCGAAGGAAACAAACAAACAACGTCCACTAAATGAATTACATTAATCGAACCTAACACACATAACAAGTATAGACCATGTCACTCCCATTGATCCATCTACCCAATGTTATATAATAAACAAATTTGTATATTATAAATATTGTATAAATATATTATAAAAATAATTACCGAACAATTAGAAATCTCAATACTTCAGTAGGCATCATCACATGAAAGACAATAATTTCTACTATTTAAATGAGGCAGAAATCCAAGTTATTTTGTTAATTTGCAATTATATTTCAAGAAAATTAAATCTATTGCTACGTTATTGAATTGGGGAAATATATTCACAATTGAGTTATAGAGGAAAGAATTATGGTTTGAAAACAAACGGTAGAGATTCTTGTTAGCAATTGCAATTGTGTTCACAAAAAAAAAAAAAAATCGGACCCACGTGCACATTAACAATCAATTGTACATGGGAAATACAAAGTTAGGGTTAAGATTTGAGATTTGATCATCACCTATCTATATATATATATATATATATGGTTGAGTTATAATAAAAACATATTTTTTCGTAAAAACCTAAAAACCAATGCATTTTACGTATAAAGTTAATGCACTTTATGTATAAAACTAATGCACCCTTGAGTTCTTGTAAAATATAGCACTATTCATTAGTATTTCATAGTGCAGTAACTTTATATATAAAGTACATTAACTTTGTACTTAAAATGCATTGGTTTTTAGGTTTTTACGAAAATAGGTTTTTATTTGAACTCTTCCCTATATATATATATATGTTTCATATTTACAACATATATAGCCTTTTTAATTAGGAAAAGATTTGTTTTCTGTCCATTTCTACTCTACCCTAAAAGTAATTAAAAAATTGTATATAATGTGGCTGAAAAGAAAAGAAAGGAATGAGCAAGAGATTGTTTAACGGGTGCGTGAGCGAAGTGAGAACCATCACCAATAAAATAGTTATTAATTAACTAATTAATTAAAATTATTATTTAATTAATTTTAATTAAAACTTAATAAATTATAATTATACACTAATAAACTCTATTTGAGGATTAATAAATCCTAATTACCCTTATTCTGAGAGGAGCTCATGGTGAGGGAGATCACACACAAGTTTTAGTCATGGATAAAAATTCACCAGAAAGATCAAGAAGGGTCAGATGACGAACTTGATTCGTAAATACAACGGTGAGTTCAAATACATTGTCTAATTCTTTTGTGACACTCAGTTTCGTATTTCATACTAATAATGAATTCGAGTCGAGTATGGTATGATAAATTGGATATGGAAATTCGCCAGACTGTCTAATATGAAATTACAATAAAAAATAATTTATGTCTAATATGAAATTACAATAAATAATAATTTATGTCAATATTTATTAAACACAAAATTATCAAAATCTAGTAGCTTTTTGTAAAAAAAAATTAAAGAGACGTTCCAAAAAGAGTTGACCTTGCATTTACTTAGGTAAGTTACACTAAGAATGAAGAATTTGTATGTTACATGTTTATTTGTATTTTTGCATGAGGTCATTTATATAATAGATTTGATATCCTTATGTCAGATATTTCAAAGATTTTGGTAGATGAATTTTGTTTGGTAAAGTACTTTATTATAAGCTCACAAATGACATGATAATTTTATGAGTTCTTTTGTGCCCATCACTTATCATTATCATAATGGTCAGAGTATCTCACGTGCAATATATGAATAATAACAAAACTGGTCAACTCTATAAATTTGTGGCTTAAGCGAGAAACTTCTTTAATATATTACAAAACCTAATTATTATTATTATTATTATACATAAATTATTTTCTATCCATGATACCATGAATTAATTTCCATTGCAGCTACTTCGGTTCCTTAATGTAAATAAATGATTTATTATTTATCATATCTATCAATACAAGTAATAGAACATCTTCATATGAATCTATATCGTATATTAGGGTTCACTTTTATTAATCTATAAACAGAATGTGGCGCCAACTATTATTTTATTGGTTATGAAATAATATACAAAGTCTTGAATTTACATTCATCAAGAAATATACAACATTCATGAGCACAAATACAACCAAAACTACTACACCGTGGCTTAAAAGCGAAGCCATGTCCAAGCTCAATAATTCTTGAGAAAACTGAAGGATGAACACATCATACCTTGAATTTGAGAATCAGTTTCTCTGCAGAAGTGTTAAAAATCCATTCATATTTATCTCTCATTCGCCATCGTAGACAGTGATATACTTGAGCATCGCCACACTAATCTTTTCCATATACTCTGCAGCTTGTGTCTGCATCATCAATTTTATACCAGAAAGATTCACTATTACCCGAACATTGCAAGAGCAATTCATACATATTCCAATGAGAAATGTTCTAATGAATCTCTCACCTGGTTACCCTGATATGCACTTGCAATGTTTTGATCAAGAAGTATCAATAAGGATCTATTCAATGCATTCTCCCCAACCAAGTCCAACAGCTGCACGGTGTAAAAGAAGCCATCAGCCTATCAGCGGCCTAAAGGGAAGAGGAAATATATTCTGAGAGAACAGAGCTAGATAAGTAGCATACGGTTGCCTTGATATCACTCGATTGTAAAGTTTCATCAAACTCTCCCTTGCTGTTACGAGTTCAGCTTGCATTTTATCATATGCTTCTGTAGGATAATAACGAATTGCAAGGTTGATTAAAATGTCAAAGAATATTTCTTTCACAGTACTTGTTAGTTGTTAATCCTAAGTTAACCACCTGTTGCTTCCTCCAGGGCTTTTAGCAGCGTCTCTAACTCGATCATTCTGTCTTCCACATCCTATTAACAAAACCATTTGATGGGCATTTAGTGCTTCGCCTTCTTAATCGGGGGGGTTGTATGGGGCACAGGAAAACGACGAACCTTAGTCTTGGACACAGAAAACTTGAGTTTTCCCAGTTCAAGTTTCAGGTGTGAGAAAAATTCCTCATTCAATCTGCATATTGGTATCATTATACCGTGATTAGTTTATAAGAGAGAAAGTAACTGAGTTCATGAATTTTGGTGCTTATTTCTCACTTACGTACAGTTTGAACAGATTTACTTGTGTTCAATCAATACTAACCAAACAAGCATGATTCCACCCTTACTAAAAAATAAAAGAAATTATTATTTTATTTAAATGTATAAAGTTAGGTGACATTTATCAAATGCTTAGCATTTGTAACATAACAAATTTACCATATGTCTCTTGCTTGTTTCAGTTTCACCTGCTCTACTGTTGGAGTAGGATTTTATGAAGGCAAAAGAAGAAGAAGGGCGTGCCTGTTGCTGCAGCAATACTTAGTTATTTAGTCTCTTACTAGTTATATAATTCAGTTAGTTATTTGTTATTCATTTCTTTATTTAAAGATTAGGTCAGAGTCCTATTCCAATAAGGAGAGGATTCACCAGAATAAATAGGGGTCCTCTCCTTAAGAGAAGACCCGTTCAGGATTCTAGATTAGAAACGGCGCTTGCACTTGTGGGAATTTCTCTTTGGCTTTGTATTTTCTTTCCATTTATAACATAGTTCTTTTGAGTTCATGTTGCTCTCTCCTTTACTCTAAGAAATTGGTCCGACCTGCCGGAACTCAAAAGAATTATACTATAAACTCAAAACTGACGTATATAGAGAACGATTCAGATAGAGACGAAGTTACTCTTTGCTTTTGTGTACACACTATTAGCAGGGCAGTTTGATTGGCATATCAGGCTGACGGACTATCTCCCATTGCTTGTCTCCTACATCCTACTTGTTACTTTTTCAACACTATTTCCCCTGAAAACTTCACAATATTTGCCTCCACTAGCTCTATCAGATATGGTATACCAAATCGAAAGCTTTCATCACCCTTTGGTTGATTTCTCATTATAAGTATATTGTTCAATGACACATTACAGCACGTATATATGAATTTGGTGATTAAGAGTGAGTTCCAAGAAAATAGAGCTAACATGGTAAACTAACTTAAGTAAAATCAACAATTTCTGTAAAAAATGAGAGACTTAACAACTACAATAAAACAAAGAAATGTACCGAGGCCTCAATCTTGAAATCTCGAATTCAATCTCCTGAGCTTCAGTATCTAGAAAATACTCAACCAACTCCTCTACAGTATCCGGTATCACCCGAGACTAATCATAACACAAAAAGTTAGACGTAAAAAGAACCAATATGAGCATTGATGCACTCATAAAAAATTATAAGAGGGCGTTTATTTTGCATGATGATAAGATATAGGATTGAGTGTTTGAAGAATAAGATTGTCAAACGAAGTTATAAAATAATCAATCCATCAAAGTATATAGTAGATTAGCTTATATTATTTTATTTATCAATCTTATCACTCAAAGTAAACACCTCCCAAAAATCCGAATCAATTCTATTGTACAGAAACATGAAAAGCTTTGGTTCCTTCTAGCATGATCAAGCTACTACTTCAACTTGGCGCTGAACAGGAATTTGCTTCAAATAACAGCAAGTACTCATTTTTTTCTTAAGTTTGGGAGATTACTATCGAACGCCAGACCTCAAACGATACCATTAAGCTACAAGGCTCGTGCAAGGCCTTACCTCGCGAAGTCTTCGCGTACGGTCTCTCTCTTCTCGGACTTGGCGTTCAAAAGCTTCTCGGGCCTCAGAATCCTTATCGAGGCGTCGCTTGAATTCTAGCCTCGCTATGTGTCCTGGCTTCGGAGCTCCGAGCACGCCTTCCGGGTCCTGCCTTCACAAAACACGCAATACGTCAACAACTTGTTCAAACCATTTCAAAGAGACGATATAACAAACAGTTGGGGGCGCGGTGTGTTACCCATCCTATGCAGCGAATTTTGGCTGGCTGGTTTCTGGGTTTTGTCCATCTGGAGATTGAGATGGGTACTGCACAGCTGAAGCGAAGAGAAGAGGCCATGAGAGGCCTTTGTTTGAGCACAAGTTTGTTGGTTATCCGTTTGGATTTTGCTTAAAACTGTCAGCAAGCTTCATTAAATTTCTTCAAAAGGATCATTGGATATGGCTAACGCTATCCATAGCCATGGGCAGGCAATAAGGTAATCAAGTGGAGATAAGTATCGTCCCTAGAACAACCCAACGGTTAAGGTGGATTCCTGTGACCGAAAAGTCATTGGTTCGAACCCCACCAAACGCCTCTATGAGTTTGAGCCTATCACACCTGATTTTCCAAATGTGATTTACCTGTCCTGTGTGGTTTGCAGGCTATTATACAGAAACGTAGGATTTACCCAGCCCACACCTAAAATAACTACTGCATACCAAAAAAAAAAAAAAGTGGAGATAAGTATCATTAAGCTGTATGCTAAAGTTTAAAATTAATTGACTTAATATACTTAAGTTTCACAAACTTAAAACATATCTGATTTCATGAGAAAAGTTATTCTAAATTAATTTCCATTAATTCATATAATGAACACAAAAACTCAAGTATATCCGTCCGTACCGTATAGACAGATAAAAGTATCGTTTATTATTAAGAAAAATATCATTTACATTAAATAAAAGTATCTTTAATTTTTTACCTTATAATTTAGAAAGTATCATTTATATTAAATAAAAGTATCCTTTATAATGAAAAAAATATAAAAGTTTGCATATACGGATGGACATACATGAGACCACCTCTATAATGAATTGATGACTGATATAATTATGACTAATTATAATATGAAAATATGGGTTAAATACAAATTAAATATTTTATATTTGACTTCTCACCATTGTAATTAATAAGCTTACTCGCAAATTAACAAATTAATAAGCAATGTCAAGTTCAAACTTAAGCTTTTTAGGTTACCAAACATCAGTAAACAAGTTCAATCTATTTTTGACGACCGATTATGAGTAGTTTGTTCGTGTATAACCCTATATACAAACAAACTTTGTATTTTAAGATTCTAGGTTCTCCTGTAAGTAAACTTCTGGTATAATTATTATTTTTACATATAATTTGAAGATGCATGTCATACCATATTCTCATTAGGATAAATATCAATTTAAACCCTAAACTATAAATATTTTATCTAAAATATCTTGTACTTTTAAAAATATCAATTTAAACCCCAAACTATCACATTTGTATCAATTTAAACCCTAAATTATCCTGAATACATGGGCATTTTTGATACAAATATGATAGTTTGGGGTTTAAATTGATATTTTTGAAAGTTCAGGATATTTTTGATAAAACATGTATAATTTAGAGTTTAAATTGATATTTACACCCATTATTACATATAGTACCGGCAAGTTTCTCATTGTAAAAATAATAATAATAAAAATAAATTTGTTTATATATGTCAATTTCATTTTTTTTACAATCTAAATTATAAATTACTCCCTCTTACCACCAAAAGTTTACATTGTTTTTGATGGCACGAGTTTTAATAAATTGTATGAGTGTAAAGTGAGTGAAGATAATAAATGAATATATTAATGAAGAGTGAGAGTAAAAATGTGGGTCATATATGATTTTTTTATAAATAAGTTATAGATTGAGAATAATTGATCTTTTCAAAAAATAAAAAATACAAGTTTTTTGGTGGACGTCTCAAAAAAGAATTAAATGCAAGCTTTGGTAGACGGGTGGGGTATGAATTATAACTAGGACTCTTTAGGAGCGAGCAAACCCAGATCTAATCCGAAAATCAAAATGAGCCAAATCGAAATTATTGATTCGATTTGAAAGAGTAATTTTGTTTGATTTTATTGAATTTTTCAAAACCAAATTGAATTGAATCGAGCCGAATCGAATATGTCGCTTTGGATGGGTTCGGCTTGAGCCAAAAAAATTGGATTCAACTTAAACCAAACGGAGCCGATTTTTCAATACATATTTATATTTTATTTATTTATTTGTTAATTCTGTAATTTTTAATTATTATAATACAAAGTGACTATTAAGAAATTGATGTGTTATACAATTGAGATATCACTTAATGCCTATCATCATACTTAGAATAAATCGTAGCTTAAATTATTTATTTCTCTTCATTTGTGACTCAACATTTTTTATTGAATTACCAAATCTTGTTTACCACTTTAATAATGATTGTCTTTGTAGACCCATTTAACTTTTAAATTCTGTGTGGTTCCAATTTTATATACACAAGTATTTAAATTTAGCAATTTTCAACACAAATATGTTAAAAACTACTCCCTCCGTCCACCAAAAATGTGCATTTAATTCATTTTCGGTCTGTTCATCCCACCAAAATGTGCACTTTCCTTTTTAAAACACCAACTTTACATTTTACCCTCAACTTATCCACTTATTTATAAAAACACTCATGGCCCACATTTTACACACAATCCATTAATATATTAATTTATTATCCCAACGACACACCTTTTATACACATTTACTTTACACTCATTACAGTTTTCTTAAAACCCGTGCCACCAAAATCGATGCACGTTTTTGGTGGACGGAGGGAGTAAAAAAAAGGTAAGAAAAATAGTTTAATATGAATCAAATCGAACTGAACCAACCGAAATGGCATTCTAATTCGGTTTGGTTGGGTTTGAAAGAAAGAAAGAAAGCAATTCGGTTCGAATTTTTTCGAGTTCGACTTGGTTTCAGATTGAACCACCCGAGTATACACCCTTAGCTCCATTTACATTACTTACAAAATTAAATTTATAAAATGGAATATAATAAGAAAGAGCTTTCAATAATAATGGGTCTTGAAAATTTTCTCTCTAAAACAAATCTCTAGAGAGTGCCCACTCTCCCAAGAGTTTTTCTATCTCTCTCGGCCTCCGAACCCATAAGTTCTAGAAATCTTTCACAATTTTAACTATTTTTGCAATATCGTTCTAACAATTTGTTGGGAAAACTGCAGAATACTTAGTTTGTTTTAATTAGATATCAAAACCCCTCTAGATGATTGTCATGCTGATGTAAAATAGATGTTGCTTACATGTTAGGAAGCAAACTTTTTATATTTACAGGTTTCAGCAGAAGAACCATCAACATGGTTTATCCAATGCTGAAGGAGAATAGAAACAATACCGATGTCAAGCTATATTGAAGATAGACGGATAAAGCGCTACTGAATAAATACGGACAAAGAAGTGAAGAGAATGACTAAGTGACATTTCGGGAGAAGAAGTCGAGTAGCTGCTAAACAGTGACATCAGCTAAGTTGCCCTACTGAAGAAATACAAAGTTAACCCTACTGAAGCACAGAGTCAACTAAAGGTTGAGTGTTTGACCGCAGAAGTTTCAGAGTGTATATGTAGAAAATCCTACGATGATAGAGCAAAGTACAAGACCTACAGAATGCTTTTGTACGATGTTGTAGGAATTGAAAGCGACGTACTAGGATTCAACGAAAAAAAATTCAAATGACAAATGGAATGAAATTGATTGGTGTTCCTATAACGTCACTATTCATCGTCTCTCTTATAAATACCCAACGATTTCAAAAAGGACGGATACCAAGATACCAAGACCAAAAAGCTATGCATTCAAATATACAAGCTTTCAAGCTCAAACAGAAAATATCGAAGAAGGGAATTCTTTCAAGCTATTAGTAAATCCTCATAGTATAAATCGAATATTCTATTTGAGGATTTCTGCATATATTCCCTTAGGTTCTAGGCCTTTCTTTGCATTTATCTTACGCGTAGTTTTGGATAAATTGTTGCTGTAATGGTCAATCCATAGTTGGAAAAACCTAAAACCCCTTACTCAAATCCCTGTAATTAGGAGTTGTTGTAAGAAGAATAAGATAAGTAAGTATGAACTACTAGGTGTTGAAAGCAAAGAACGACAAGTTAGTCGGGGTACATATAAGGTTAACTTCTGTACTTAGGTTCCTAGCACCCACAAGCAAGCACTTAGGTTCCTTGCACCTGTAAGCAAGTGAATGAAAGAACGACAAGTTAGACGTGGTACAAATAAGGTGAGCTTCTGTACTTAGGTTTCTTGCACCCGTAAGCAAGCTAATTGATGAGTCCATCGGGATATGTACTGGTGTATTGGGAGAGGATAATACACCGGTTAAGCAAATTTAAAACTTTTTAGGTAGACAAGACTAATTGGTTACAACAATCGGTCATGTAACTGATAGTCCAATCATGTGGTCAGTACTATTGGTCAATTCAGATAGAGAATGGTTTATACTGAGAGATATCAGATAGCATACCTATTGACTACTAAGACAACAAGTTAGTTGGACTGATAACTGATGTACGTGCGGAATGTGGTGGTTGTTTAGTATGATTTTGTGGTTATTCTTCATATTTTTGTGCATGTTGTTCTCCGTGGTTTGTTCTATTTATGCCGTTGTTTTGATTAGTATTTATCGATTCTGACTTATTTGATTTATTTCGAAGTTTTGTAGAAACGACGTTAAATAAGAAGAAATGGATAAGTGAAAAGTTGAGGTATATTGAAAAGCATCTCGATAGGAGACCGTAGACGCAAACGAATATAAATTCGGAATTCGGACAAGGGAGAACGGAGCAAATCAGCAAAGTCGCGCACACGAGTGCACGTGCGCTCCGCCTCGCCTCGCGCACCCTTGCGCAAACTCCACTCCCCATCACCCAGCATCGACCAGCGCATCTCCACCCGACGCTCCACACGTCCCATCGCTCACCGTGCGACGCCATAGCCTAGCGCCCGCTGGGCATCGATACGCCAGCGCCCGAGCTCCTTCAGCGTCCACACGCGCGATGCCACAGCCCAGCGCCCGCCTGATGCCTTCTCTTCATTAGGCACTGTTTACCCCACCGCCCACTGGAGACCTGCCACGCCTCGCTAGCACCCACATCCACCGCACCTGGCACTGCACGTCCAGCGCCCGCCTCGCCCAGCCTGTCCGACGCTCTGCTCCGTCTGGCATTGGGAACTTCTTTGGTCTCACTCCTGTGGACTCTCACGTCCGGCGCTCCACTCCGTCCGGTGTTGGGGTGCCCTCTCGGACCATTCCAGAAAGCCACCCCCAACGCCGGCTTCGTCCCGTCCTACGTTAAGCGTGCTTTTCAGGCCCATTTCGCGATTTTAATGGGCTTTTCGAGGGTTGTATAAATTGGGAATCAGCCGTTCATTCTCATAGACATTCTCATTCCGTTTCCATGCGATTTTCTTCTCTTCTTTTCTCTCTTTTCTTTTCTTTTTCCTTTCGTTTAATTCTTGTTCTTGGATTAACATTGGGATTGAACGATTCTGGATTTTTGGATGAAGAATTTGTTAATGAACGGTTTGTAAGTTTTTCTCGTTTCATTATGTCTATGTAATTGCTATGGGAATAATTTCTACCATGAGATGAATTATTGATTTACAATTAAATAAATGTTGGATTTGTTCCTGTCTTGAATCGTGATTGTTGTGTTGATGATTTGCATTTTTATCATCTGTATAAATTGATTATTTCATGATCTTAATACGCGGGTTCGAAAGAATAGTGTAGGTTGATTATGTGTTTATGTTTGATTATGTGTTTATGTTTGATTATGAATTAATGCTAGAGCAGATTTATGTTAAATATAGGCTTGATAACGAGCGGGGTCGAGAAACTAGTTTGTCGTTGAGTGATTAATATATGTGGATGGATATTTGTAATCGTGTGCATTTGTGTTAATTATCCTTCGTAGTTGATGATAGCAGGGTTGAGAGGCTAGTTGTCATTAATTTCGAGTCTAGCATAGATAGGGTTGAGAGACTAGTTTATGTTGAACGTTAGATGATAGGGCGTGGATAGTTTACTGCACTGTGCACCGTTCATTGGCTCATTGATAGCGAGGATAGAGTTTGAACCCCAGAACACCATCTCCAATTCTGTGTATCTGCCAATTCCTCTTGTTATCCAAGTACACCCATTTTCCTGCTTTCTTTTCTTTTCTGCTTTCGTCTGTTCCGTGACAGCCCCCATTATTTTAGGACGTTAGTTTTTATTTTCTGTTTTTTTGCGTGACATTAACCATATCCCTGTTAAGCCTTCCTCGAGAGATACGACTTTGGTCGACCTTACCGCTCTATGGAGACCTCGTACAATTTGCGAGCGACTTAGAATAACAACTAGGTCGGAACAAAATTTTGGCGCCGTTGCCGGTGAAGGCTTTAGGTTTTTTGTTGCTTTTTTTTTTCGTGTTTCCTTTTATTTTTTGTTTCTCCCCCGTGCTTCTTTTTATTTATTTATTTTTCTTTTTCTTTGTTATTATTTTATCCCAAAGGTGCGTAGGATCTTGTTTTTGTGGTTGGTGTCTGTTAATCCAGGGTCACTGGCGACACGAGTATGGTCAGACAGGCGTGGAGGAGGAAAGCTCATCGTGTTGGGCAAATTCTTCTTATGAAGAAGGAGCCCGGTTCGACTATTTTGAGGGATACCCGTTAGGCTGTGAGCACCAAGCCTATGATCCCTACTGGAGGCATCCTCTCGAGTTCTTCATGTAGTCAGGACCTCTTGTTCCAACAACATCCTGTTCAGCCGACATTGGATGATACATTGCAGGCTTTCATTCAGGCGAGTAAGCCAATGAAGCCAACATTGGAAGACACACTGCTATCTTTTATACAGATGAGTTAGCAAAGGTTCGAGATGGTGGACGTATCTCTCGAGCGTTTAGTGACTCAAGTCAATCAGCTAGCCAGGATAGTGGAAGAATTGGTTCACAACCAAAGTGTAGAGGAGATGCCGAGACAACTAGGGTAGATTTCTTCTATCATATTCCATGAAGAGGATAAAGTTGTGGGAAGAATCAGTGGAGATGATGAAATTAACGAGTCGAGGTTTCATCAAGTCGAGACTAAGTATGGACAATCTGATATATTCCCGAACCAGTTAGAGGACGAGGAGAGGACAAACGTTGAGGTAGCACATGTAATTTTTCGACATCATAATTCACCAAAATATTGTGTTCAAGGAGTTGAGGTTATTTATTTTTCTTTGAAGAATAGGATTTTTGCTTTGAGCTTAATTGATTTATTATTTGTTGCCTTAAGTGTCATTTGTGCTTACATTGTTACTACCGATGCTCTTGCTGAGATGGTATTCCTGCAGGGGAAGGACTATGGATAGTCCGTTTAGGCACCTGATGGAGCTCGTGCCATATAAACAAGCGCTGCGTGGGAGGCAACCCACGATTTTATTTGTTTATATGTTTTTTTTTTTTTTTTTTAGGTTTTAAATAAGTGAGATGATAATTATGGCGAGCTGCATATCATGAATACTCAAGCCACTGGACGTTGCCACCACCGTACCTCGTTGACTTGCTCTCTCAATTTCAGAGAAGTTCACTTCTATATTTTACCTTTTTTGGTTTTTGCGCACTCAGTGTAGTGTGTTGTCTTAAGTGTGGAGGTGTGTTTGCCGTCTTTGTATGTTTGCATGTGACTTGTGTTTATTTGGGTGTGTCGTCCTCCCTTTTATATCTTTTGTTTGATTTTGAGTATGCTTTATCGTCTAGTATACGAGTAGAGTTGAGTGAGCATGATTTGATTGGGTATGCATGTCCGAATCGATTTCGAGTAAGTCTTGTCGATGCGTGACTTGACTTGATAACTGTTGATGATTGGTCTAGTCGTGGGGTAAGTCAAAGTAAATTGTGATGAAGTGATATGTGTGGTTGATTGTCGTTGCTACGTGTATGGTCTCCTTGCGTGTCTTATCTCGAAAAAAAATTAAAAAGATAAAAAAATTATAAAAATATGAAAAAGTTTGTTATAAAAATAAAAATAAAAGAGTTGGAATAATTAGTTGATGGTTGAATAAGTGAGCTTAAGGTTGGAATAAAGAGCTCTACTCCTCTCACTTTATGTTGCTTCTCGAATGGAAGCTCAAAAGTGATGTGTATGGGAAACCACATTAGGATACTCGGGTTTTCAATTCGAATGATTGACTTTTAATTGTTGATTCATTGCCATGTTAAGAAGTGTATCGGTTTGGAAATTATAGGATGACGTGATGTCATGGTATGATCCAATTGAATGTTTGTTTTCTCGATTTGTTTTCTCGTGTCGCGAGGATAATGTTTATTTGAGGACAAGCAAAGTTTTAAGTGTGAAGGAGTTGTTTAGTATGATTTTGTGTTTATTCTTCATATTTTTATGCATGTTTTTCTTCGTGGTTTGTTCTATTTATGCCATGTTTTGATTAGTATTTATCGATTCTGACTTATTTGATTTATTTCGAAGTTTTGTAGAAAACGACGTTAAATATGATGAAATGGATCTGCCAAGAGTTGAGGTATATTGAAAAGAATCTCGTTAGGAAACCATAGATGCAAACGAATAGTAATTCGGAATTCGGACAAGGGAGAACGGAGCGAAACAAAGTCGCGCACGAGAGTGCGCGTGCGCTCCGCCTTGCCTCGCGCACCCTCGCGCGAACTCCACGTCCCATCGCCCAGCGCATCTTCACCTGGCGCTAGGCACGTCCCATCGCTCACCGCGCAACGTCATAAACCTGTTGGATTTGTATACTGAAAGCAGTTTGGTTGAGCTTGTATACAATGTTTCCTGTTACCACTATTACAATCTCCTATCTGAATTATTTACTTGATTGCATATGTATGTCCCTTTATCTCATATATAAGTTAGATGATACGATGTGTTGTAGATCACGTAAGTCTCGTATGATTGGTCAAGCTTAATGAGATATAAAAATATTACACCGAGACAACTTGAGGACGAGTTGTCGGTATAGTCATGTGTAGATAAGAAGTGACTTGACTTGGTTGCTTGTCTATGCCGGATGCGCCTCGATGTATTGATGGATCACGATGAGATGAGTTCTTCTATCGACCTTCGTGAAGAACCTAGATCTCTGAGACTTACGTTGATCTAAACCTCGATAAGGTATTAGGTGAGTATGAGTTCTTGACCATCACTTTGACTTGCTATGAGTAAGGGTTACATGAGATAACCCAAGATTCTCTGCATCTTGGGTGGTGGCGGTCTTGTATGTCATGCTAGTTACCGTGGTCGAGTCACCGTATCCGCTTAGGATGATGACGTCCCTTAAGGAGCTCAAAAGGTTTATTGTACTAAACCCCGCAGTTGAGTTATCTCAAGTACAATAATAAGGTTGAGTGGTACTACTTATGAATTAAAGATATTAATTATTTTAAGCGATCGAACGTCAAATAATTAATGGACGACTGATATCTTAAATACGGGGATTCATAAAGTCTAAGTGCAAGCCCGAATCACCTTCGGAAATAATGGGGTAAGTCAGCATTTATTCTCTAGTGGCATGAATAAATGTTTATGAATTAATTTATGTTCTGGTGAACATAAGATAACTAATTTATTTGAGGCCCATCTTTATTCATTGCATTTGATCCCTGGGCTGGCCCATCCAGGCCGTGAGCTATGATGAAATCGTCCCTCCCTCTCTTAGAGTCTCACTGGGACTCAGCTTGATCCTCTCTATCTTAAGTGATAAGATTATATTTATTAGATATGCTTAAATCCTATGTTGATAGGGTTTAGGGTTGCATTATAAATATAAGGTGAGAGAGAAAATCAAGGCTAATGCTTAGCTAATATTTTCGAGAATTCCTATTCCAATAGGGTGAGATTTTCGAAAACTTTGAGCATAGGAAGAGACGATTTTCTATAGCATTCTCCATAGATTGTCCTCACTCGACATTGGAATTTAGGCAATCGGGATACAGTCCAGAAGATCAAAGCACGAGTCTTGATCCATTCATCCCCGACAGATTCGCAGTTAAACACGAGAAAACTCCTACGTGTTGTAATTAATTATATAGGTACATGCTAGGGATATAATCAATGTATGGTGAATTAAACATCCAAGATAGCTCCTCGGGAGAGGGTTAAAATTAGATTTCCATACAATTGGTATCAGAGCACAGGATCGATATCTTGGCTCTGTTGGATTAATTCACGTTTGATTATAACGTGCGCAATTATTTAATTGTGAATCATGCTCATCGTGGCTCGTTTTATTTTTGTCGGTTTTGTTTTCACCACGAAAATTCGTGGTTAGATTAGATTTTTCTTGTTAATCATATCCGTAAAAGAAGAACGAAGACGAAAGCACGAAGAACTGACAACGTGAGACTACTAGAAAGCAGACGCGACGGCGGGCGGCGTGCGGCGACGACATCGCCGGCGTGCACGGTGCTCACAGACACGCCGCCCGGCGTGCGCGCGTTTCGGCGAGCATCGGCATGAGGCGGGGTCGTCGATAACATCGGGCTCGGTCGGGCGTGGCGGGCAGCGCGTGCGAGCACGCGCCGTCGCGATGCCTCGGCACCGCTCGGCCGAGCGTGGCGCCCGACGGTTCTCGGCGGTGACAGACCGAAAACCTCAACGAGGTCTCGGCAGCGCTGCGCGAGTGCGTCTTGGCGGCGCGCCTCGGCGGCAGCGCGCGCAAGTACCTCGATGGGCGACACGGGGATGCGTGATTATCGTGCGAGGCCTCGGTAGTGCTCGGCGACCTCGGCGTGATTCTCGTGCGGAAACCTCAGTGCGCGCGAGGTTCTCGGCGGCGCTCGACGGCCTCAACACGAACTTCGCGCCAGAAACCTCAACGCACGACTGAGCTCGGCGAGTTCTCGGCGGCCTGCAAAGCGCACGCTACCGGCACACCTCGGCAGCGCGCGCGCGCCAAGCAGACGCGCTTCAGCGGCGCTGGACGGTCTCGGCAGATCGCTCCCGGCTGCGCTGGATGGCCTCGGCAGGTGGGTGACGTCGCGGGAGGATCTCGGCGGGACTCGGCGGGCGGCGTCCGGGTGGCGCTCGGTAGGGGCGGCGTGGGAGGCGGGCGGCGTGCGGCTGATGGTGCTGGGCGTGCGCTGTGGGTTGTGCCCTAGCGCGCGCGCCCCAGCCCATCTTGGGCCGACCCGGCCCAATTTCGGCCCGAACCCGATTTTTTGACTCGGTTCCAGATTTTTGGCCCGATCTGGCTCGTTCCAATGATCCGGCCCGTTTTAAATTTTTTGGCCCAAAACTAGTTTTGACGAATCCGGTCCGTGCCCGAGCACACGAGGCCCGTTTTCGAGTTTTGAAGAGCTGTACTTTGCAAATTTATGTAATAAATTAGGCGGTAATCTGAGATCCACGAGTGGGCCGCGATGAACGATTTTATTTTATTTTTATCGTTCAAAGCATGTCGTGGATGTTTAAATTATGCAGTAGCATGCTATGTATGTTTAAATTACGTAGACAAACATTTTATATGTTTTCGTGATTGGATGCGCATAGTAAGCATGCTAGGTTTATCGCGTTTTTCAAGCATATTTTAGAATTCTGCGAGCATGTTTTACATGTTGAGTTCTATAGAAAAGCATGCTAGGATTACGTGATCTGCATGGACAAACCTTTTGAAACAAAAGACTAAGCAAGTAACCCGACATATTAATTTTAAAATTAAAATGTCAAGACCTCCACTTTTTGATCTCTAAACAAAGTGATACGCACTGTGAGTAAACGTCCACACGCGCTTGCTTGCTTGCACCGCTTGTCATAAGTTTGTTAGATGAGATTTCTAAATAAAACATTTTAATCTTTTGAGAATTGGGAGTTTCATGTAAACGCGTCCACATTCGTGGCTTGCATATGCGATTTTCATAAGTTCTCTAGAGATAGATTTAAAATGAGATAATAAAAGAATTTGGATTGGGCGGTATGGTCCTATCGAGTATGCCAATTCTAAGAATTTATTTTATCTTTATTAAAATTGTGGTCATTGCTTAGACATCACCTCAGTACACCTTCCCGCCAAGTCCCTTCTTGTGATAGTGATGTGGTCTAGTAAGGTCCAATCATTAATTTCATTTGTCATAAGGATAAGTTGACATGGATTGAAATTAAACAACTAAAAGGTATTTTTAGTCCGGTCGGGGGTTCATGTAAACGCCCACACGCGTGGCTTGCATGTGGGATTCCTTGGGTGATTGGAGGTTTCAATTAATATTGTTTTATCAAAAGGTTACAATATTATTGTTACGAAATTATGTGCGATCGTATGCTTATGTGTTTACATTACTTTTCGTGATATGTCTCTTACACCGATTATCAATATGCTCGCACAAAATCCTCTATCCGCTCCAAATTTTATCGAGTGGAAGCGAAACATGGAATATGTTCTTATCATTGAAGAACACTTGTTTGTTCTCACTACTCCCAAACCCGATGCCCTCATCGACGATCGACTAATGAGCGGCGAGTCAAGCGGACTTTGGCATAAGTCAAACAATATGGCCAAGTGCTATATGATGACTACGATGTCCAAAGGCTTGCAGCTGCAGCATCAGTCGATGGTAGACGCGACTGAAATATGGTCAAGTCTCGAGAGTAAGTTCGGGCAGTCGGATCGGACAGTCCGCTTCCACACAATGAGAGAAATCTTGGCGTGTAAGATGGAAGAATGAAGTTTGGTCCATGAACATATCTCCCACATGACTCATCTCATGGATAGTCTTGATCAGTTGGGAGAAGGTATTGACGATGAAGCCAAGGTCGATATCATCCTCAACACACTGCCCAAGTCTTTTGAGAATTTTCGCGTGAATGCGATCATGAGCAAGACCGAGTATACACTTAGTCAGTTGCTTAATGATCTCGTGGCCGCGGAAGGAGTCATGGGAAAAGGAGCACATGCCCTTGCTAGCACATCTAGGGGCCCAAATTTTCCGTTGAAAAATGGAAGAAGAAAAAGGGGCACCAAAGGTGGTAGAGGCAAAGGAAACATTGGGAGCAGGGAGCAAGAACATGTCTGCCACCGGAGGCTTGAAAAAGCCAAAGGAGAGGGGCAAGTGCTTCAAGTGCGGCAAAACTGGGCATTGGAAGGCCAAGTGCCCTATGCTCAAGGCTCAAGGTACACCATATGCTTTAGTAACGGAAACATGTTTAGCGACTTGTTCTACTCATTCATGGGTAGTAGATACGGGTGCGACTGATCATGTTTGTTACACCTTGCAGGGGTTCCTGCGGACAAGGGAGCTGTGTGATGGCGAGATAACGATCTCCATGGGCAACACGGCGAAAGTCGAGGCCGTTGCAGTCGGAGATGTTACTTTATGTTTTGATAGAACTGTTTTAGTATTGAAAGACGTTTTATATGTGCCGGAGTTTCGGCGGAACCTTATTTCCGTTTCCAAACTATTTATTCATGGATATTCAGTTGTTTTTGATAGTGATGTTTCTATCATAAGAAATGACGAAGTTATCTGTGGTGGCACTTTATATAATTCGCTTTATACTATTTCTGCCAAACATAATACCTTTAACTATGTTGCATCTACATAAAACCTTAAGAAGAAAGTTTTCTTAGAAGATGACACCACATTTCTCCGCATCTAAGATTAGGTCATATCAATCTAAATAGAATCCAAGACGGCTAAGAATGGGCGTTGGGTGATCTCACGCTTCTCCATTCCGATCTGCGAATCTCAGATAGAAGGAAAGATGTCGACTGGACCCATCAAGGCGAAGGGTTATAGAGCCAAAGAAGTGTTGGAGCTAGTCCATTCTGACCTGTGTGGACCTATGTCAACACAAGCTCGTGGAGGGTATGAGTATTTTGTCACTTTCATTGATGATTACTCAAGGTACGGATACATATACCTGCTTCACCGCAAGTCTGAATGCTTTGAGAAATTCAAAGAATTTAAGGCGGAAGTGGAGACGAAGCTTGGTAAAAGTATCAAGTCACTGCGGTCTGATCGCGGTGGCGAATACCTCAGTAACGAGTTTATGGACTATTTGGTGCAGTGTGGGATTACCTCCCAGCTCACTACACCGGGCACACCACAACAAAATGGTGTGTCAGAGCGAAGAAATATGACTCTCTTAGAAATGGTTAGATCAATGATGAGTTATGCAACATTGCCTATTTCGTTCTGGGGGTATGCCTTAGAAACAACGGCATACTTTCTAAATCTAGTACCATCCAAGTCAGTCGAAAAGACCCCTTTCGAGTTGTGGTTTGGGCGCAAGCCTAGTTTAAGCCACATAAGGATATAGGGCAATCCAGCACATGTGCTGAACAAGAAGGCTGACAAGTTGGTGTCTAGATCTGATGCAAGGCTGTTTATTAGCTATCCTAGAGGAACAAAGGGTGGTTATTTCTATAGTCCTAAGGATCAGAAGGTCATTATTAGCACTAATGCCCGATTCTTAGAAGAGGATTATATGAAAAACCATAAATCCAAAGTTGAAATCATTCTTCAAGAATTAGAAGATGATCGTATTCCACCACCGATTAAGCCAAAGGTACGAGATATCGTGTCTAGTGGGAGGGATCGACACCAGATACTTCAAGAAATTGAAGTGGGTCGAGTTCCACTGGAGATACCGGTCGTACAAGTGGCTCCTATTCAGCAAGTTGTGCAAGATAGAGAACCATAAGTTACTGCACCCACCGTTGCCATTGTGCCAGTAGCGCCTCGTCGTAGTGGGAGGGTTGTTCGTCAACCCGAGCGATTTATGTTCGTGGGTGAATCTTCGGATTTAGTCCCAGGAAACGAGTAGGTAATAATCGACCCATGAACATACAGTGAGGCGATACAAGACATTGATGCAAGATCATGACACACCGCTATGGACTTAGAAATTGAGTCCATAATGCCTATGGATGTATACAAAAGACACCTCTACCGGATGGCAAGGAAGCCGTAGGTAGTAAGTGGGTATACAAGAGGAAGAGAGATTCAGATGGAGAGGTTTCGCTTTTAAAGCCGTGCTTGTGGCGAAAGGGTACACTCAGTTGAGGCATCGATTTCGATGAGACCTTTTCGCCGTAGCAATGCTCAAGTCCATCGTAATTCTTCCGGCCATAGTACCACTTAAACCTTGAGGTTTGGCAAATGGATGTGAAAACCGCTTTCAAACGGTTACCTTGAAGAAGGTAGAGACATCTATATGCAGAACCCGAAGGTTATGTGGTGAAGGGTGAAGAGCATCTAGTATGGAAGCTTAAAGTCCATTTATGGACTCTAGCAAACTTCACGATCCCGAACTTACGCTTTGACGAGGTGGTAAAGTCCCATGGATTTACCCATTTGCCTAGCGAAAGTTGTGTGTATCGCTTAGATGTCAACGGTGATGTGGTATTTCTTGCACTTTACGTAGATGACATCCTTCTACTTGCAACAATGTGAAGTTGTTATCGACGTAAAGAGTTGGTTATCCGATCGCCTTCAAATGAAAGACTTAGGAGATGCAGTGCACATTCTTGGGATCAAGGTTTACCGAGATCGCAAGAGGAAAATATTGAGCTTATCTTAGACATCTTACATTGATCATCGTGATTACTCGCTTTTAGTATGCAGACCGCCAAGAAAGGAATGCTACCTTTCAGACATGGCGTTTATCTAAGGAGCAGTCACCTATAACTGCAAAGGAGATAAAGGAAATGAGACAAGTTCCTTACGCTTCCGCCGTAGGAAGTCTCATGTACGCAATGCTATGTACGAGACCCGATATCTACTATGCGGTAGGTATAGTAGCCGATATCGCCTAACCTGGACAAGCTCATTGATCATGGTAAGCATATACTCAAGCACCGAAAAGGACTCGAGATTATAGGTGGGTTTACCATGCGATAGTCTAATGCCTTTGGGTTATTCAAACTCGAATTTTCAAGCTGACCGTGATGAGAAGAAGTCTACCTCAGGCTATGTGTGTTTACCTTGGGAGGAGGAGTGGTATCCTGGCGGAGTGCATAGCGGCGATGCATTGCGGACTCCACCATGGAAGTCGAATATGTAGCCGCCTTGAGGTGCTAAAGAGGTTGTATGGTTCAAGAACTACCTCATGGATCTAGATGTGGTACTGGTTTGTCCAAGAGTATCATAGTTTATCGTGATAACTCGGTGCAGGCCAACTCGAAGGAACCACGGACCCACAAGGCAACAAAACACATAGAGAAAGTACCATGTCATACGAGAAATCGTTAGACGAGGGGATGTGCTGATTGAGAAGATTGGTATCATGGGATAACCTAGCTGATCCATTCACGAAGAACCACCGCAAAAGCCTATCTAAGAGCATATTCGAGGACTTGGATTGCAAGAAGATGGCACCCACTTAGAAAGGAAACTTTTGTATAAGTGGGAGAAGCAAAGTGATGGTGTTGTTTGTAATAGCTAGTAGAGACACATTGTATACTAAAAGTTTTGCTTTAGTATAAGTGGGAGATTGTTGGATTTGTATCTTGAAGCAGCTTGGTTGAGCTTGTATACAATGTTTCTGTTACCACTATTACAATCTCCTATCCGAATTATTTACTTGATTGCATATGCATGTCCCTTTATCTCATATATAAGTTAGATCATACGATTGTGTTGTAGATCACGAAGTCTCGTATGATTGGCAAGCTTAATGAGATATAAAAGTATCACCACCGAGACAACTTGAGGACGAGTTATCGGTATAGGCTGCGGTGTAGATAAGAAGTGACTTGACTTGGTTGCTTGTCTATGCTTGGCACGCCTCGACGATTGATGGATCACGGTGAGATGAGTTCTTCTATCGGACCGTCGTGAAAAACCTAGATCTCGAGACTTACGTTGATCTAAACCTCGATAAGGTATTAGGTGAGTATGAGTTGTTGACCATCACTTTGACTTGCTATGGGTGAGGGTTACATGAGATAACCCAAGATTCTCTCGCATCTTGGGCGGTGGCAGTGCTTGTATGTCAAGCTAGTTACCTGTGTCGAGTCACCGTATCATGATGACGTCCCATAAGGAGCTCAAAGGTTTATTGTACTAAACCCCGCAGTTGAGTTATCTCAAGTACAATAATAAGGTTGAGTGGTACTAATTAAGGAATTAAAGATATTAATTATTTTAAGCGTCGAGCAGAAATAATTAATGGACGTACGATATCTTAAATACGGGGATTCATAAAGTCTATGTGCACGCCCGACTCACCTTCGGAAATAAAGGGGTAAGTCAGCATTTATTCTCTAGTGGCATGAATAAATGTTTATGAATTAATTTATGTTCTGGGCTGAACATAAGATAATTAATTTATTTGAGGCCCATCTTTATTCCTTGCATTTGATCCCTGGGCTGGCCCATCCAGGCCTGGAGCTATGATGAAATCGTCCCTCCCTCTCTTAGAGTCCCACTGGGACTCAGCTTGATCCTCTCTATCTTAAGTGATAAGATTATATTTATTAGATATGCATAAATCCTATCTTGATGGGGTTTTGGGTTGCATTATAAATATAAGGTGAGAGAGAAAATCAAGGCTAATGCTTAACTAATATTTTCGAGAATTCCTATTCCAATAGGGTGAGATTTTTGAAAACTTTGAGCATAGGAAGAGACGATTTTCTATAGCATTCTCCATAGATTGTCCTCACTCGACATTGGAGTTTAGGCAATCGGGATACAGTCCAGAAGATCAAAGCACGAGTCTTGATCCATTCATCCCCGACAGATTCGCAGGTAAACACGAGAAAACTCCTACGTGTTGCAATTAATTATATAGGTGCATGCTAGGGATATAATCAATGTATGGTGAATTAAACATCCAAGATAGATCATCGGGAGAGGTTAAAATCAGATTTCCTTACAAAACCAGCGCCCACTGGGCATCCATACGCCAGCATCCGAGATCCTTCAATGTCCACACGTGCGACGCCACAGCCCAACGCCCATTGGGCATCTCCACGCCTCGCCATCTCCAGCCCAGCGCCTGCCTGGCGCCCTCTCTCCGTCTGGCACTGTTCGTCCCACCTCCCGCTGAGACCCGCCACGTCTCGCCAGCATCCATGTCCGACGCTACACGTCTAGCGCCCGCCTCGCCCAGCCCGTCCGGGCATGGGCACTTCTTCGGTCTCACTCCGGTGGATTCTCACCTCCGGTGCTCCACTTCGTCCGGAGCTGGGTGCCCTCTCGGACATTCCAGAGAGCTACCCCAGTGTCGGCTTCATCCCGTTCAGCGCTTGGCATGTTTTTCAGGCCCATTTCGGCGATTTTAATTGGCTTTTCGAGGGTTGTATAAATTGGGAATTAGCCGTTCATTCTCATAGACATTCTCATTCCATTTCCACGCGATTTTCTTCTATTCTTTTCTCTATTTTATTTTCTTTTTCCTTTCCGTTTAATTCTTGTGCTTGGATTAACATTGAGATTAAACGATTCTGAATTTTTGGATGATGAATTTATCAATGAAAGGTTTGTAAGTTTTTCTCGTTTCATTATATTTATGTAATTGCTGTGGGAATAATTTCTACCATGAGATGAATTATTGATTTACAATGAAATAAATGTTGGATTTGTTCCTGTTTTGAATCGTGATTGTTGTGTTGATGATTTGCAATTGCTTATCTGCATAAATTGATTATTTCATAATCTTAATACGCGGGTTTGAAAGAATAGTGTAGGTTGATTATGTGCTTATGTTGGATTATGAATTAATGCTAGAGCAGATTTATGTTAAATATAGATTTGATAACGAGTGGAGTCGAGAGACTAGTTTTTGTTGAGTGATTAATATATGGGGATGAGTATTTGCTATCGTGTGCATTTGTGTTAATTATCCTTCATAGTTGATAACGGCAGGGTTGAGTGGCTAGGTTTCATTAATTTCGAGTCTAGTATAGACATGGTCGAGAGACTAGTTTATGTTGAATGTTAGGTGAGAGAGCATGAGTAGTTTACTGCATTGTGCACCGGTCATTGACTCATTGATAGCGAGGATAGAGTTTTAACCCCAGAACATCGTGTATCTGCTAATTCCTCTTGTTATCCAAGTACACCTATTTTCCTGCTTTCTTTTCTTTCCTACTTTCGTTCGTTCCGTGACAACTCCTATTATTTTAGGACGTTAGTTTTTATTTTCTGTTTTTGTGTGTGACATTAAACCATAGCTCTGTTAAGCCTTTCTCGAGAGATACAACTTGGGTCGACCTTACCGCTCTGTAGGGACCTCCTACAATTTGCGAGCGACTTAGAAGAAGAACTAGGTCGGAACAGTGGTTACTGGATTTGCCTTACAGAAAACTGAGACTCAGATTTAACACTTAGTCGAATATTGATTATACAGTTTTCTATTTATATGTCTTCAGTATCGAACTGATACTAATAGAGGGTTTCTAAAATAATGCAGTGTTGCTTGTATTGATGATGGGCAGTTCAATAACATGTAATTTAAAGCAGTCACTACTACAAATTTGGCATTTCTCTACACCTCATAGACTACGTTTTTCTTAAAAATCGTAGTCTATGTGCAAAAATTATTGAAATATAGACTACGGTGTACTTAACATACGTAATCTTTATGAAGTAATGACTACGATAAACAAAACCGTAGTGATATATGTGTGCGTTTTTGACACCCAATACACTACAGTTAACAAAAAAAACGTAGTCTATATGCATAAATTTAAAATATTGAAATAAAAAAAAATTAATCTTACATAGGAAAGTTTTGAACATTGACCTATGAGTTGTAGCAAATACCTCCAATAGTTCAACATTGATTATTTTGGACTTTATTTTCATTTTTACACTTGAGTTTGACACAATTTTACTTAAACCCCAAATGACAGATTTTTGAAATCTAGATTCAGCCATCGAACCCTCCCTTCCGTGTGCCATCGAACCCTCCCTCTCGTGTGCGATCCATCCCTGTAGTCAAGACCCTCCTTGCCGTTCACTGTTGTTCCATCGACGGCGGTCTCGTCGTTTCCGCCACCACCGCTGATTCTTGAAGGCATCTCTCTCTCTTTACATTCTTGCACCCTGTTATCTGGTCCAGGTACAGAAAAAAGGTTATATCCAGTCATCTATATTTATACACGCACATACATTTGTGTAAATAGGCAGAGAAAGTTAACAAACATTTCTGAGAGTGAGAGAGAATTGCAGTGATGACGAAGACGAATGGTTTTCACATTCTCCGCTTTTTCTTTGTTTACTGTGAAGAAAAGGAATTTCTAGGGTTTACTGCAGAATTTTACTCACGAAGTGTTGTTTTTGAACGCCAATAAGCTAAGTTGGATTTCTAGTTGTACGAATTCAACAAATTCTTTTGTGTGGATTTATCTCATTAGATCGGTTAGTGATACCGTTTGATTTCATATAGTCGCAAATTTTGTCTGCTTGGCTTGCAGTCTGCTTTCATTTTTTCTTGTGAATTGTGATGATTTTTGTGGCTTTATGAAATCATGTTCTCTTATTTGTTCGCATCTTGTGTATATGATAAGTTCACTGCTTACACCATGTTTCTGTATAATGTGAATGTATGGCCTAATTCTTTCAGTTGTGATATTTGGGGACAAATTTCATGTTCATCTTCGCTTGATTGTACTTAGTTCCTGATAGGGCCCAAGAAGCATGACTGCTTTACGATGATCATCTGTAGGTTTTGTGGATCTTACACCTAATTAATGAAGAGGTGATCTCATATGAGGACATCATATTCAATTAGAAAATGAAGTTATACTTAATTAGGAAATGTGGGGACTACATTCAATTAGAATTTTCTAATTAAGTATTGTTTCCATGCATCCTCACACAGGACGTCCTCGTAGAAAACTGTCATTAATGAATTAGCCACGTTAAGTATCAAGAACCGTCAAAGTGGTTTGACCAGATGTATTGGCTTGATTTTGGGTCGGGCTATCTATTTAATATGTAGAAAGCCTCACACTACTTAATTTATGTAGTTATCATATTATATTAAACAAATTCAAGCGAGCTTTGTGCAATGAGGTCACATTTTCCCACCACGGTGCAAGTGTTGATGCTAAATGTTATTATATGCATTTTTGGTCTTTAATTTTCATTTATTCAGTAAGACTATGCTTAGTTTTGGGCCTTTTTTAAAATCTGATTTGAATTCAATTTGATTTTGAATTCCCTACTCGTTTTTTGGGGGTGGACAACTCAAAATAAAAAAAGTTAAAAGTAAAAAAAAAACACATCAACATTCGCGCAAAAAAGAAGAAGAATGATTGCTTGCATTAGTTGGGCTTCAATTAATCTATTCAGAATCAAGCCCAAAATATTTTCGGCAACAAACCCAAGGATGTGCAGTAGGCCCAACAACTTATTTATATTAAACCTCTATCTCTCTCTTTAAACTACATGACAAAGGATCATTATGTGTTGACTAAGTCTATTCTTCCTGGTCTTGCTTTTTATTTGTTTTATGTAATAGTGATAAAATCATCAAAATAACATACTTGTGTATATATATAGGGTGATACTCACTCATCATAGAATTATCAAATTGCTCGATCCGTTCAAGTTAACTATTGCTGCTACTGTTGCTATATCTAGCATATTCTCCCTTGCCGCTACTGCTGTTGCTATAATTAAGGTAATTCTTAATTATAGTATTAAAGTTAGAGTCACCTAAATGATAGAGTTATAAAACTTGAAGTGGAATTACAGAATTTCAAAGACCTCAAAGATAATGAAGAAAATGGAAGTTGTTCCGTTAAATAATTGAATTTTGAGGTGGATGAAGACATCAAGGAGAAGGTGGATGAGAATGAGGAGGATGATTGCGAAGTGGTCTTCATTGAGAAAGTTGACACCTTACGGGTATTATTTTTTAGTTTAACATAATCATTTGCTATTATTATTATTATTATTTGATAAACTTCAAGTTACATTTATGCTTATACAAATTAGGATGTCTTTTCTGACAAGAAAACAAAAGTACGACACAGAGTTGTTAAGGAGAGAAATGTGAAGTGTTTTGACACTTTGCATTCGTCATTGAAAGTATTGTATTTACATGCTGAAAAAACTTTGACGAACAAGAGAAGGGATATTAATTTCATTTGAAGATGAAATCTTTGATAAGCCCTTTGAGATTTTCCACTACTAGAAAAAACAGCTTTAACTACGCATAAAATGTGTAGTCTATGTGCATATTAAACCGTAGAGAAAGCTAGACGTACATACACTACGCTTTTTAAGCGTAGTCTATATCGACTATAGACTACACTTAATTTTGCACATACACTACGCTTTATAAGCGTAGTCTATTCGTCTATAGACTATACTTAATTCCACATACACTACGCGTTTTATGCGTAGTCTAAAATCGTTAAAATCGATTTACGCGTTTTGAAATTATACTACGATTTTTGGGGAAAAAGCTTAGTCTTAATGCCAAATTTACTACGATTTTTATGCCAAATTTACTACGATTTTTATGCCAAATTTTATATTTTATATACTACGTTTTTTCTATTACAAACGTAGTCAATTTAGCATAACGACTACGGTTGACTTTTTAAACCGTAGTCAATATATCTTTTATACTATGGTTTTTCAATTTCAACCGTAATTAATTTCTTTATTTAAAACCTGTAAAATTAATAACGCGCAATCTAATAGCAAATGAGATTAAAATATACTTGCTTTCATTATGTTTAAAATCGTTATACAAAAATATACAATCTGTTTTCATTACTGCTACAAAATCACTATACAAAAATATTGACTACATCACATAACAAAACAATAAGAACGTATCCCAGTGTGTGTGTGTTGGTCTAGTGGTAGAGTGGTTAATACCCGAGGCCAAAGGTCTCGAGTTCGAGTCCACCGTGACGCACCCTTTAAAATTTCTGCATTAAATTGACCAAAAAAAAAGAACGTATCCCACATATCACAGTACAAAATAATTCAAAAGATCAATAGCTTACAGCTAAAACATCACAATACTATATGTGAAGAAGCATGAGATTGACCCATTCAACACGAACTTCATCAATGTCCTCTCGAGAGTAAGTCCGATTTTGAAACTAAATATAAGTTTATTCCATCTGCAATCTGATAGATGCAAACTAAATATAAGTTTATTAATGTTATTATGAGGTAATGTAGTTCTCATAAAAATTAATAGGAGAAGCCTGTTACTCAGAATATGGAAGTGCAGAATTATACAATCAGATAACACAAGATTAACCTTGTCAGCGAATCCATATCCATCACCCTTTCCAGGACTTGTTGAGGTCGAAGCACTGCAGGAGGACAGATGGTAAAAAATGAGAATTCAAGCTTGCAGGCCAACCGCATCCACAAGAGTGATAATCAAACAGAGCTTCTTCAACCTGGCAGCATACTTGCTCGGGTTACTAGGTACATCTATATCATCATTTTCCACCAAGACCAGATCCAACCTATCAATTTGCACCACGATTGGCTCTACTTGTACGTAGCTCACTGAAGGGAGCTTCAAAATTGAAAGAAACGAACTGTTAAGTCAAAACAGCAGCACAACGATTCTACTTAAAGTTCAGACTCTTCATATCCAGGATCAAATAAATCATAAAATTCTCACTTGACAGGCACCAATTTACAATTTTTGAAATAGACAAGTGGCGAACCTACTGACCATAATCTCCAATTTGCCAACTCTGGCTGTGGTGACATTCAGCGCGGTGGCAATCCCATACTGCATGTAATGCGCTCCATTAATATCTACCAACAATAAAATAAACAAAAACTTAAATCCAAATTATCTAAATTCTTGACCTGGTGAGTTAGCGGATCAACCTATAACGCAAACACAGCACATTCTATCACATCACACATACCAAAATAAAAGTTCAACTGATCAAGGAGAGAACATATGATTAAGAATTAAAGTATAGAAGGACAGGAAATCTTGATTAGCTTACCAATATATTTTGAGGCTTTATATCCTTGTGGAAACCCCAGCCACTGAATGCATATATCCTAACCCCCTAAATAACTGAAACAGATAGAGAAATTTTTTAAGTCAGAGATAATTGAAATGCAAATGTTTTCTGAGAAATGACAAAACACAAACAGATAACCAATACCTGATAGGTATAGAGTTTGACATAAATCAGTGGCATCCTTTGATTAGAATTGGTGTAATGTTTTAGGACCTTGTACATAGTTTCAGGGACATAATCCATGACTAAATTAAGGAAAAGCTCATCTCTGGTTGTCGTAGAAAAGAAACAGTGCTTAAGAGAAATTACGTTTGCATGATCCATCAGCCGCATTAAATGCAGTTCACGATTTTTATACCGCTTATCTTGGAGGACCTTTTTTATGGCCACTGTCTCTCCAGTTTCCAAGCATTTTGCCTGTGGAAAAATAGCTGCAACTGATTAGCACCAAATATTGCCTCAAGATGACCACATGTCTGTTATCATCATAGAAACTCACCTGAAAAACTATTCCAATTGATCCTGTACCCACAACACGCTCTGCCATGTAACTAATTGTCTGGACAAAGCATCAAAGGTTAGTCGTTTTCTTCCCTTTAAAGGATGACCGATGCAAGTAACAAATTACTTACAAACATCACACATTAATCAAACAACTAACAGTCTAGCAGTTCCCCCGTTATCAAATAGTATCTAACGTGATCTATGTATTCTCAAGATATCAAATCTTTCCTACAGTATAAAGGTTGCAGTAAATAAAACCTAAAAGGAATCAACACCTACCCGTTTGGGCTCGCCATTTTCCCCTCCAATAGTGGTGGAAATGATGTGGCCGGTGAGTGGATCGTTCCCTTCCACCATTGGCCCTGCCATTTCCTACAACAGAAATCAAATTTTACAAGTACTCCACAAACGGTATCATTGATCGTTTTGTAGCAATACCCAAGTGTAAACTTACCTCAATAACATCAACATTTTGATAAAACTTAAGAAATCCTTGAATCATAAAACTAAAATAGCAATACTTTTGCATCAAAGAAAACTTAAATTATGATTTAGAACTATATCTCGATCATGATCCAGAAATATATACCAGACAATTTAAGTAGATAAAAATAATAAGTAAATAAGACAAAAGGAAAAATACATAAAAGAAAGACGATAGAAGGAAAAACAGAAGCTTGAGAAGATTTATAACGCATAATATCAACATAGAGAATATCAAAGAAAAATACATAAAAGAAAAAAAGTTGCTATTTGTCTTTCTGATTTCATTGCACTGCAAAATTTGAGTGGACAACCGTTACTTACGTCAGAATACTTCATTTGGGAAAGAAAACGAGATCAAGATATAACCATCAACTCTAACACAATATCACGTTGAATCTCAAGTATGCCAATCAATCAAGGAGTCCAAATATTCTCTAACATCTACCATTTAGTCACAAAACTAGAGCAACTACAATGCTTCTACGAATGTTACAACTATTTGAAACATAACTGTCAAAGGCTTCCAAACTACGATGGAGATCTTAAGGCCAAGAATATTCCAACATCTACCATTTAGTCACAAAACTAGAGCTACTACAATGCTTCTTCTACGAATGTTACAACTCTTTGGAAAATAACTGTCGAAGGCTTCCAAACTACGATGGGATCTTAAGGCCAAGAATATTTCAACATCTACCATTTAGTCACAAATTCTAGAGCTACTATAATGCTACTTCTACAAATGTTAACACTGATTCTTAAGGTGCCGGGCAAAAAATCCATCAGATTGTTGCAAGTGTTAAGACATTCGTAAAATCTCATTATACAGTTGCCATAAATTATCCCAAAAGATATATAAGCAAACACACCACACCTCCTCTTCTTTCCAAAAAAAAGTTTCATCGTTTTAGCTCGGAGTTCATCACTCGCCCACTTTGAATAAGAGCTACAATAATTGGTGAAATTATCCATTTTTCAGCTCTAAAAAAGAAAACAAAAATCGGATCCATGTTACCCATCTTTCAGCTCTCAAGATCAAATACCTAATTTTTTCTACAAATAATTCGAATTGGGGAGCCGCACAAAATAAACAATAAACGATGAGGAAATTGTTCGTATTCATGAGTTAGGGATCACAA
Organism: Salvia rosmarinus; assembly: GCA_036937905.1. Lineage (NCBI taxonomy): Eukaryota > Viridiplantae > Streptophyta > Magnoliopsida > Lamiales > Lamiaceae > Salvia > Salvia rosmarinus. The sequence goes on along the minus strand of CM072823.1, from coordinate 7,194,242 downwards.
ATTCTGCAACAATTTAAAAAATCTGAGCTCGTAACTAACGATTAGTGGAGTTAGTGAGAGAAAGGACCTTATCTTCGTACTAACATATACATTTGGCGCATACACTCAGCTCTCCAGGCAGGATCCTACCAGCGCTGCTCACATCTGCTTGCTCCGCCACTGCCATGACGACCGCCTTGGGAGTTAGGCAAGAAGGACATGGAACTGCAATTCGAGATCTGAACAAACCTGATTTTTGATTTCTGACTAACGGACAAGGCGCTGCGAGTGAGAGTGATAGCAAACGGTGGCGCAGCGATGGTGGCTCTCGACGACGAGACCACCATCGATGGAACAATAGTGAGCGGCAAGGAGGATAAGACTGAGGGATGGGTCGCACCGCGGGAGTGAGGGTTTCGAAAATTTGTTTTAAGTCCTAAATAAAGTATGAAGTCAATAGTTTCCAATGTAAACTTTTGTCAAACTCTTAAATGTAAAAATAAATAAAGTCAAACATAATACTGGTGGTCAAGATGGTTAAGGTATTTGTCACTAACTCACACGTCGTGAGTTCGAAACTTAACGCTATAAATATTTTTTATTTTTTTAAAATTTATGCACATATACTACGTTTTTTTTATAACTGTAGTGTTTTGGGTGTCAAAAACACGCACATACATTACGTTTTTGTTAATCGTAGTTATTACTTCATAAAGACTACGATATTAAGACACCATACTATATTTCAACAATTTTCGCACATGACTACGGTTTTGATAAAAAGCGTGAATTCATATATATAAACTACGATTTTAAGAAAAAACGTAGTCTATGAGGTGTAGAGAAAAACCAAATTTGTAGTAGTGTTCGTACATCTTGAAGACATCACCCGATTTTGTTATTTACAGCCAATTCCAGGAAATTGCATTGTGGTTTATATGTGGTAAGAATTTACTCTTTCAAAATTTATTTTGCAACGTCAAGTATATGTTTATTTGATACATTTTATTTATTTGTTAGTCACTTATTCCAAGAGTTCAAGAAGAGTACAACTGCATTTGGTCGACTACAGTTTGTGAATCCATTTGACATATCATATGTTCCCAAGGGCGATCAAGAAGCACGAACACGTGCTTTGGCTGATAGGTATGAGGGTGTATCTCAAAATCAATTAGTGATAGCACCGTGCAATGTAGGGTAAGTCTTAAATCTTAGTTCATCATCATTATGTTCTTTTTTCTCAACATGTCTAATATTATATGTTTTCTATTGATTAGGGAACATTAGATTCTTACAGTATTTGATCCTCATGGAGAAACGATTTATCTTCTTGACCCTCTTAGTCATCGAATTTGTGATGATATCTGAAAAATATTGTCAACACGTAAGATTGACTCCCTTTAATTCCTTCTTTTGTTTTCATAATTTTGGGGTGGTTATTATTTGGTTCTCTGTTTTCTTGATGAATGAGCTTTGCAATTTCCCCACCCCTCTTATTTTGTTTGTTTTTTCGAGTGTCAGATTTTAGTGGCTTCTTCTTGCTCTGTTCTTGTTTAGTTTCCTGAACATGTTTGCATCTAGGTTATCTTATTCAATATTTGGAGGTCTCTGTCATTTATATGACTACCCTTAGCTCTCTCTTTCTCATAATTAGGCTCTCTAGTTTGTTCCATTACATATATTCAACTTGATCTTCTTGGCAACTTAATTTGCCATTGATTCCAAAATGAATGATACTTGAAAGGTGTTCCATATCTTACTCAATTATGCTTATGGTGAGGAGAGAAACGCCAGATGTGAAAATTTTTCTGTGGGAATGAAACTCCTCTCCTCATTTTTTAGCGTTTAAAGAAATTTAAGATTTGTTTGGTAGAGTTTGCACTGTCCACTTGGATTATGATTCCTAGTTTTAGGCCCAATTGTTACCTTTCTGATATATCATAGGTTTTGCTCGGTCATTATAGTTGAATGTTGATCTATTCAATCTACCTTTTGCATTGCAATCTGAAAGCAGGAAACTGAAAACACAAAAAGAAAAAAAGAAGACAAGTCTTGATACAAGAATGCTATGCAATTTTTATGGGCATCTATAGTATCATCTGCCTTTATTTTCCTCCTATACAAGGAAAAAAGAAGACAAGTCTTCGAACTTTATTTGCCTCCTTTAACGAAATACTCTATTGCACTACAAAATCTACATTATAAGCTAAACTTCTACATAACTACTTACATTGAGCACAACTCATCACCATTATTCATGCTAAGATCAGACTTGTTAGTTTTTAGCAAAGATGTGTCTTTATGTATGAATCTTGATTTGAAGAGTCCATTTCATATTAGTGCTTTTTACAAGCAAGTTTGCATTTGCTTGTATCTGTATGGAATGCATCTGCACAAACATACATCCAATATATGATCAGTTAACTGTAGTTACTATAACTTGAAACTATAGTTACTGTATGTTTGTATTTGCTTGTATCTATATGCTGATTGTTGTACCTCTGCAAATTCCTCCTAGTGCGAGCATCCATAGATAATATTTCTGCCTACGTACAATGTCTGTAATATAGCATTAGGATGACAGTATTCCACTAAGATTTGGATTTGCATCAATATTTTGTTTGAAGGGCAACACTAACTACTATTAATTGCTTGAAGGGAAATTTTTATGTTTAATGCAAAATTGGAGAAAAGAGGGAATAAACAACCAACTTGGGAAATCGTAAAGGTATTTTCATTTATGAAATCACGCTTGTTTTCCTTTTTATGTTAGATTTAATATACATGCATTCTTGCTAAATTTGATATTTTAAAAAAGTGTCCAAGACAACCTGATTCCAAGCAATGCGGGTTCTTTGTACTATGTTTCATGAAATATATCATTGAAGAAGTTATGAAGAGTAGTTCTATTTCTTTACGTTCACATGTAAGATAAACATTTCATTTATGTTCTTATTGGGTAAAAAATCTTTAATATAATCATTTTTTCATATAAGAGTGCTAATATTCTATTTTGAATTGTTAATAGTTTCAAAATCGGACTTAACCTCGAGAGGACATTGATGAAGTTCGTGTTGAATGGGCCAATCTCATGCTTCTTCACATATAGTATTGTGATGTTTTAGCTGTAAGCTATTCATCTTTTGAATTATTTTGTACTATGATATGGGGGATATGTTCTTATTGTTTTGTTATGTGATGTGGCCAATATTTTTGTATAGTGATTTTGTGGCCGTAATGAAAATGTAGATCAATGTTGTAGCTGTGATATGTTCTTGTTATTTTGTCATGTGATGTGGTAAATATTTTTGTATAGTGATTTTGTGGTCGTAACAAAAACAGATTGGATTAATATTGTTTATTTTGTGGGGTGATTTTGAACGTAATGAAAGCAAGTATATTTTAATCTCATTCGTTATTAGATTGTGCGTCATTAATTTACAGGTTTTAAATAAAGAAATTAACTACGATTGAAATTGAAAAACCGTAGTACAAAAGATATAGCAACTACGGTTTGAAAAGTCAATTGTGGTTGTTATGCTAAATTGACTACGATTGTAATAGAAAAATTATAGTATAAAAAATTTGGCATAAAAACAGTAATAAATTATAAAAAAAGCAAGTATAATTTACTACAACCAAAAACCGTAGTAAATTTGGCATAAAGACTACGCCTTTTCCCCAAAAACGTAGTAACAACTAAGAATTAACTACTATTTTAACGATTTTAACTACATTTATCCACTGTATTCCATGCTTTTCGCTCAAAATAATCTACGGCTGAAATGCGAAATTAAGTGTAGACTATAGTCGATATAGACTACGCATAAAATGCGTAGTGTATGTGCAAAATTAAGTGTAGTCTATAGTCGATATAAACTACACAATAAACGTGTAGTGTATGTGCCCAAAAGGTGTAGTCTATAGTCGACATAGATTATGCATAAAAAGCGTAGTGTATGTGCGCCTAGCTTTCTCTACACCACTTCTCTCTACGGTACGAAACGCACATACACTAAGCTTTTTATGTGTAGTTAAAGCTCTTATTTGTAATAGTGAATGCTTAAAGTAAATGACATGTTAAGTTTTACGTGGTTCGGAGAGATCAACTCCTACGTCCACTGACTGATTGCTCAGTTAATCCACTAACTTGGGATTAGTCTAGTTTACGGGTACAAGAGAAAACCTAGACACTGAGGTAACTGTATAGTGTCCCGCCTAACTTGGCATTCCTCATACGTTTGCTGGTGCTAGGAACCACCAACTACTTTCAGGACACAGTTGACTTAACCTCTAGCTTACGAGTACTATAAACCAAGCTTTTGGCAACTAACACTTTGTTGTTTACTTGCCCAAATTCTTACTTAACTTTTTAGGGTTTAGTAGAGGGGTTTTTCTACTTGGGATCTGTGTTATCACATATGATAAACTCAGGAAGTCTAGACTTAAGATAAACAGGGTAAATTTTCTAGACGTAAGGATTTTGAAATCTCGAGCTGATAATTATATTTGAGCTCTTGAGTCTTGTTGATACAATGAATACTTTCTTCTTAGAAATCGCAATTCGATTGGTGTAGAGCTTTGTGATTAAATTCTTGAGAATTCAAATGTGCAGCATTTCGGCAACCTTTAAAGGTTGAATTCTGCACATATATACAAGGAGAAATAAGAATAGTGTCGTTGGAGGGACAACCATTCAAATCCTTCTATTTATCTTATGACGTCTTCCCGTTAAGAATTCTTGTACGTTTTCTGACAAGAGGTTGTATCATCGTATACTGTAGCTCAGCAGCTCTGAAAATATGGTATGGCATGTCAGGATCTTCTGCATATATGCTACAACACGTGGTGAGTTATATGCTCAAAGCTAAAATCCTTCCGTGTTTCTTTAGTGAGTTGACTATGTGTTTATTAGCTTTGACTTCAGGTTGGGTCAGTCGAGGTTGCATCTCCTTATCATCAGCAGTATGGATTCCGTATATTGTTAATTTATAATTCCTGAGTCAGTATGATGTTTCAGTCTGACGTAGAAAAGTATAGTCAACTTTGACTATCGAAAGATAGCTTTGACTCCTAGCAGTCAACTTTGACTTCTGGTACCCAGCTTTGACTTTCTCAAAGACAGTCAGCTGTCTGATATGACACTTAGTCATATCTCGACTCCTACTCATCCTTCAAAAAACTATGACCCATGACCAATGGGAATCATATATGTGGGAAGATTTTAAAACTGCATTGTTTTCACACCCCAACTTCCTTAACCATAATTTAGTCAAATAATTAAGCCATGCCGTGGGTTAAGAAAGAAATTATGATAATTGATAACAACAACCTTGACCAAATATATATATCAATAACAATATATGACATCAACTTTCATTATGAAAGAGTTAAACATTTGTGGTAAAAATAGGTAGAATGGAGTTTGATAAAGGTTGATTCTAGGTCCTCAACCCACAATGAAGAATTGAATAAAAAAAATAATGGCTGAGAATGGATAATCACAACGGAATAATCAAACTAAGAATATATATATTCAAGCATGTTTCGACAACAATAAGGACTTATCAACGTTTCAAAGCATGAATTGACAATGATTCAAAGATATTATATTTACCATATCGGATCAAACGGAAACAATTCTGAGCATTCAAGTAAATCCTTGTTCATACAAGCATTTCCAGTAAATTCATGTTCTCATAAGCAAATCGACATCATAACAACAATGTCAATATCATAATAATATAAGAAAGACTATCATCAATTTTTTTGGTCAATTCGGCATAACAAAACACAAAAGCAGGTGAAGACCAAAGTTCGACAACGAGAAGTGTGGCTGAGAATTATGTATGACGACATAAAACCCTGGGCAACAAACATGACAACGTTAAACGAATAACATCAACAATTGAACATTATCATCATCAAGATTCAAAACATCTAGAGAAGCTCCTTTGTGCATCATTAGATTCCAGAATCCTCTCGAGCTCAACTTGCACGTTTAGAAATACATGCAGGACATGAGTACAAAAATGCACTCAGTGGGTATGTGCCGAAAACATTAAAACACTGCCCTTAGGGCTATAGGATTTACTTGCCATACATTTGCAACGCACATGGGTTTTAGTGAAAACCTGTGCATGCTTTTCATAAATAAACATTCACTTGCTTTCATATCATAGCATCATATCAAATGTATATGCATGTTCTATGTTTGGAGACAACTTTCTCTTCTCATATCCACAAATTCTTTCTATGTGTTGAGAAGTAGGCCTCCTTCTCAAACACGCTTTGACCCGAAGGTTACTATCCGACGTCGGTAAATTCTTTCTTTCTTTCTCTCTCTTCCGTGGATAGGTAAATGATTCGTGCTCACGCTCATGCTCAAAAACAGGCAAGTCAATCAACTTTGCAACTTTGCAATTAAATGCATATCATATCATTTTGAAAATATATAGCATATCATATCATTTTAGAAAATATTTATACCACCGCCACGATCACTAGGATGGATCAGACTTTGTGTCTTTCATTTCTTTCTTCTTCTTCTTGGTCCTTCAATCAACATAGATTGGCATAAAAGCCTATCAAGAATCAAACAAGAAATAACTCTTTACTAAGTCGTCAACATAACTATAACTTCTTGATACTTAAGACTTTACGGTCTATAAACACTGGGTCATTGCATCCTCTAACATCTTAAACATATAACAAGACTTAACTAAGTCTCATATGAATAAACAAGCATGGAAGAACAAACACGCATAAACCGCCTAATCTTAACCAGAAACCAACAACATCGACAAACCTAGCTTATGCCCAACGTGAAAAATCGTACGAGACGTCGTCTATCTTAAAAGAACCTCTATACACGTTCAACTATCATCAAAGATCATCAATCAACCATCAAAACACAAGGATCAAAGCTTTAACATCAAAACCCAAACTTGACGTCAAACTAAAATTTTTCAATTTTTGAATACGTCGGTCGAAAAATCCGAATAAATCATTTTAAGCTTTATTCATATCATAGAATCCAAATATGAAGTCAAAATGATCAAATAAAATCAAAAATCCAACACTATAAGGGCTTAGGGTTTCGGCCAAAAAGGGGTTTTAACGTGGGTTTGATTTCAAACGTTTTTCTTGCTCAAAACATATTTATATCAACCCAAAAATACATATATGAAGGAATATTAAGCATATAAACATCATAAATTCAAGATCAAGGCCTCTAAAATTTTGAAATTCACCAAAATTTCAAGAATAAACACATGCTCAAAAATTCAACGTTAAACAACTCGTCGGCGATTAATCTAACTTAATATCAAGAGATATTTGAACAATAACATATTCCTTCTTAAATCATCAAAATAGCCGAAAACATAGCATGCTCAAAAGTTCATGTTTTTCAATTTTTCAAACCGTAGATATGTTCTAAGGATGAAATTATACCTGAATACGAAGACAGATCGAAAATTCAACAATTGGATTTTGCAAAATTGAAGCATGAAAATTTTGAAAATTTGTGTGTGTGAGTGTGTGTATTGGACGAATTTTGGGAGAAAATTTGAAGAAGATGAATAGTAATACTATGTTTTAACATTATCTCCACAAATTTTTATTTTATTTTTCCTTTTCTTTTATAGGTGATTATTCACCATATTTCTGGAGAATTCTTTTTCTTTCTCCATTTTTCATTTTCTTTAAATCATGATGAATATTCATGTTCTAGAATGCACGTTTTTTCTAGAAATAATACTGATGTTATAAATACATGCTATTAATCCATACCTTCTGATTTCAAAACTCAATTTCTGATAAATCGTTCTCTTCTTGAAATTCTCTTTTAAAACTCAAATAACATATTATAAACATCAAAATTTGATTACAAAAATATTTTTGACTTCAAAAACCATTTTGGGTATTCTGCCGACAATTCGGGTTTATACGTCTAACGCTTATATAACAAAGAGCAAAACTCTGAAATTTCGAAAACTATGAGATCATGACTTCTATGAACGCATATCTTATCATCTCAAGACTCTTGAAATCTAAATCTTCTTATTCTAGACAAGATCTAAGAATCTATTTCAGATTCTATCTTATCGATAACTCGAAGCTTAACATAAAAGCTTATAGCTTAAACAACTCTTTATTAAGGATGCAATGAGCTCTTAGCCAAGAACTAATCTCTGCTTCAGAAAATATGGGGTATTACAATTGTACTACAAGTATATCCCTGAAAGCTATAGGAAGAGAAAGAAGGTTTGATTGGGCATATTTTGCATACATATTTTGGATGTTTAGTGGTATGTTTTGGATTGAAATGGATGTTTCATGGTGCACATATTAATGTTTTCTGTTTTTATGGTATTTTATATGGATGGTAAGCAAATGAAAGAATTAACATCAAATTGGAAGAGTTTTGGAATATCTAAAGTAAAGTTGATGTCTGAAAGTCGTTCAGTATGCCCATACTGCACTGTTTCGCTGGGACTGGACGATAATGATGTGAATTAAGTGGATTTTTGAAGGCTTTGTGATAGCAAACGAAATTTAATTATGTAATATGCCTCAAATTTTGATTTGGGCTTCTTTAGTTATTATTTTGAATTATCTAATAGTGTCCTTGTTATATTAAAATAGGTTTTCCCTTTTTATAAGGAATAGACTTTAAATAGGATTCCATATTCTATTAGACATATCCCATTTTAGTTAAAAAAGACTCCAGACGTGATTTTCAAGTGTGCCATTCCAAAGTTCTATTTTTATTTTTATTTTTTTTATTTTTTTTGTTCTTCTTCTCTTTTCCCTTATGATTTTTAGCTTGAATTCATTTATGAGTTCTAGCTAATCTCTTTCATCCCTGAAGATTAAGGAAGCTCTAGCGCGACACGCCTGTGAGATCTAATCGGTTTTATCCTTTATGCACGATCTCATTATTCTCTGTGTTTATTGTTGTTAATTGTTCGTCTCGCTAGGTAGTTGCAAATATTTAGTAGTTCGGAATTAATTAGTAGCTAATTGAATCGGCCATCCGTAATTTTGGTTTAGATTTGATTAGTGGTAAAGTGATTCATGAGAGTCAAGAGTTTAATAGTCTTAATTCGATAATCATGCGTCAGAGTTTATTGGTTTTGAATTGAGTTTATCTAGTTCTTAAAGTTATCGGCTCATTAAATCTATAGAGTGTATCTAACGGTTGTCAGTCGATTAAAGAAGTAGTTAGTGAAACGTCTTCCTGATTACCAATAAAATAAGGAGAGATAATATTGCATCAGAAGCGTCTTTGGTGATCATAACTGGTTTGTTTGCATGAATTAGAGTTATATTTGCATCGAGGATCGAGTTTGTCTAAGCTAGAGTGGAATTAATTGGAACTGGAATACATTCATCATATTTGTTACAATCAAACATCTGGATACCGTTCGTATTTGTTATTTTTGAATTTTTATATTTTAGTCACTTTCCAAAACTTATTTTACAGGTGGAAATTGGAGAAATTCTCACCAATCCTTTGGGAGACGATCTTGCTTACTGCTACCTGTGTAGTATGGTCATAATGACCGTCGGATTTATTTTGGTGATAAACGACACAACAAGGTTGAATTTTACGAACTGAACAACGGAAAATATCGGTAACTGAGTATGACAGGGATTTCTGCGACCTGTCCCGGTATGCCCCATAGTTGGTAGATACCGATGAGAAAATGGCAAAGAAGTTTTTGTACCGGTCTGAGGTACAAAATTAGGATGACTTTGGCAAGTCATGAAGGACTCTCATATACTGAGTCTCTTAATAAGGCACTGGACATCGAAGCTGCGATGCCAGTTGAAAAGAATACCCTTCCATCGACAACGATGCCAACACTGCCTTTACCTGTAAGCTCCTAAGGCTTCAAAGGGAAGCGCAAGTAGGACGAAAAACATAGGAAATAACCCATGGGCCAACGGGAGGAAATGGCAGGGAAATGCACCATCTAGGCAGCAGCAGGGACATAGTAGACAAGTTAACCTTGGCCTCACTGGAGAAACCCAGGGCCAACAGAGAGTTCTACCATACCCTAAATGTAGCAACCCATATAGGGGGTATCTGTCGGGCAGGAACCAGTTGCTGTTACACATGTGGCCAATGGGCCACTACTCGACTCAATTCCCAGCCAAACAATAAGGCGTAGGAACTAGGCCTACCCATGCCCAGCCCCTGGGAGCCATTCAAGGGTACCCGTAGCATCAGCAATGCCAGCAACATCCGTAGCAATAGTAACAGGCTCAACAACACTGCTGCGGCGAAGAAGAACGCTAATGACAGAACTATGCTAGTAGCAGCTACCACAAGTGAGAGTCTTTGCTCTCAACCAAGTGCAACCTGAGAAAAACCAGGGAAACCTGGCAGGTATGGGCAAGCTTTTAGATATACCAATTATAATCTTGTTCTTTACGAGAGCTTCACATTCTTTTTTCTCGGTCCATACGTAGTTACACTAGAGATTAGACTAGAATGAGCTCAAGATGACTTAAGGATAACTTCTCCTTCCGAGGACGATCTACCGCTACTCACATATGTTATAACCTAGAATTTTAACTAGGATCCCTTAAGCTGGTAGCAAACAATCTTCATACTTTACATATGTGGGACGAAGACATGATTCTAGGAATGGACTGGCTAGCCGAGAACTATACGACGATCTTGTGCAACGAATGGAAGATAACTTTTCGACCACCAAGAAGAGAAGCGACAGAATTTCACGGCATCAACATGAAGAAGAGAACTATAATCTCCACCATGCAAGCGAGAAAAGGAATGAACAAGGAAGGAAGCCAAGCTTACCTTGTTTATATGAATGGGGAAGCCAAAGATGAAAAGAAAATCGAAGATATAGCGATAATGCTAGATTTTAAAGAGGTTTTTCCTAAAGCTCTACCAGGATTGCCACTGGAGAGACAACTAGATTCTACCATTGACCTAAAACCTGGAGCAGCCCCAGTATCTAAGGCACCATACATGATGATCCCGAAAGAACTACAAGAATTGAAAATCCAACTGCAATAGTTGTTAGACCTAGGTTTCATTAGACCTAGTGTGTCACTATGGACTTTTGTCAAGAAGAATGATTGCATAATGGGAATGTGCATAGACTACCGTGAGCTGAATAAATTGATGCTTAAGAATAAGTACCCTCTTCCAAGAATAGATGACATGTTCGACCAACTTAAAGGAGCAAGCCTGTTTTCAAAGATCCATCTAAGGTCCGTATACCATCAACTCAAGATTCGTCAAGAAGACATACCTAAGACTACTTTTCGAACAAGTTATGGTCACTAAGAGTTCGTAATTATGCCATTTGGACTGACCAATTGTCACGACCCGACTATCTAATTATGTAATTAACTAAATAATCAAGCCGTGACTGGTTTAAGAAATGATATTTTTGTCAAACGAATGGGGTTTAAACAAAGAAAATGTTTTTAACAAACGAACATCATATCTTCTCGAATATGGATAAACCAACCTGCACATAGCAAATAACCAACAACAATTAATAACAAGCGAGGTCACAACCTCAACAATATGTACATAAACTTTTCCAAACATTTACACGGTTTCTCAAAAGTATAGTTTCAAATTTCAGAGTTAACAACGGAAGGGTAGTGAATATCATGTATGAAGACACGACATTCGGGCATGACTATTTAAAACAAAAGAAAGACTAAGCTCAACTCCCAAAGCCCATATCTCTTCCATACTCAACCTGCATCACAGAAAACATTTCGCGGGTATGAGTACTAAAGAGTACTCAGTGGGTAATTACCAAAACGCACTTTCAGAAATTATGAAAATCCTTTAAACAATAGTTGAGAAAATAACTCAATAATTACTTCAAGAGAGAATTTCATAATTTGATCACCACACATTCACGCTTTGAAACATACCGCATCACATACCCGAGTTGGTCCGAAGGTTCCCAACTACGGTCATACCCTATCTACGCTATTTGGTAGCCAAGTAGGCCTCCTCCCAATATCATGGCCGCCTACATTTGCAAGCTCACGCCATAAACCCGCACGCACATAGCATTTTCCTACCGTAGATAGGTCATTCGTCATACCCACAATGTGGTAAATCAATCATTTTCAAATTATCCATAATGTGGTGATTTAAACATTCTCACAATAGCAATAAGTTTGAAGAATAACATTGCTTTGTTCAAAAATAATTTGAAAGACATTACCCACCGACAACGCTTACTCCAAAATATTTGTTTCTTCGTTTTCACTTCCCGACCTCCTTTGCTCGCTCCTTGTAAAATAAGATTATTATTGAATTTAGCAAACTTCATTACTCACTAAAACATATTACCACTCAATCTTAATCTTACCTAATCTATGATTAGGTTAAATTTATTACATTCCTTCTTAACTTACTCTTTATAATACTTAAATCTTAGATGACCACATAACATGTTATGATCAAAGAAGTTAAACAACTTCAACACTTATCATATGTTATCAATTAAATTCTCAAACGCCTCTTTAATGTACAATTTCTACAAAATTTCTACAGAGTAACGCTTATAATTGAATCACCATTTTAATCCAACATCAACCAAATTCATCACAACCTCCACCAAATCAACACCATATGCCAAAATACATACTTAGGAATTTAAAACAAGTCCAAACTCATTCATTTACACCATTATCATAATATGCCCTTCAACCATGTTTATAGGAAATCTCAAATATTTCACTACCTAAAATTCACTTAGCACCAAACAACTCACATTTATACTTATTCATCATCAATGATCATCAATCCATAATCACTTCAAATCTCAACCAAATTCATCACATAAAATCATAACTTTGCACTAAACTTTAGTTTTTCATCTTTTAGTATATATGTTCAATAATTCCCATAAATTCAACTTAAGCATTATTTTTATTATAGATCTCAAATTATATCAAATACATGAAATAAAATCAAGATATCAAAGTTCAAGTCTTCCCCTTCATTTTCAAAATTTAGGGAAATAAAGTTTATGCATGAATTAAATTCTTATAAATTCATATCATGCATTATCTATATCCTAAAGTTTAAATATCATGCCAATTAGATCAAATAAAATTAAAATCCTTAAGTTCCAATTATTCTTAATTTTTGAAAAATTAAGGTTTCAATATACATGTTTTGAATTTCCATTTCTCCAATCATATGTTGTTTAATTCTATTCCTAAACATGTATTTGATCTCAATTTAACTAAAGCACATCATATTTTTCACATACCAAAAATTAGGGTTCATGATCAATTAGTAAATGAAAGAATTAAAACCATAGGTCAGGTGATTAATACTTCATAAGCATAATTAAATCAATAAACATAACAAAAATTAAACAAATCAACCTTAAAATTAATCACATAATTTTCGAAAATCATAGATAGGTAGAACATTATATTCAACAATTTAAATCACAAAAATTTAACTTAAACAAGGTAATTACCTTACTTGAAGTGGTTTGCTACTAATTTCTCACTTAAATATGGATTAAAAGTGAAGATTAAAATTTGAGTGTGCTTGTGTGTGTAGGTGCCGAAATGGAGGGAGAAATGGGGATGGAAGATGATTTAATGTCAAGCTAATTTCTAGAAGTATGTATTTATAGATATTTATTCATTTATTAATTAATTGGATTTCCGTTCATTTTCTTTTCTTCTTTAAAATTCTTGAAAATTATGTAGCATTTTTCCAAAATTGCTAACATTGTAATTAATATTCTTTTAATAGTAAAAACTAAATTTTCTCATTAATATAAAAATCCAAAACAATTAAATCCATTATTGGAGTACATATCATAAAGATATAAATTAAATTCCTTCATAAGTTAAAAATTCAAATAATTATACTTAACTTCTATAAATTTTCGAAAATTATAAGAATAATTCCTTTATTACTAGATAATAATAAGATAAATTTATTCAAGCCATTTTATAGCTTGAAAAATAATTCATCTCATTTTATAAAAAAATCTTATATAAAAATAATTAAGGCATTTTTAGCACATTTTCTATTTAATGACATTTTTCATTCAAACACATAACAATAATCACATATCTCACATTTCATCATAATAAAACTCATTTCTAATTAATATCTACTTCTTCTAATTTCTATTCCTTCGATTAGGAATTAATCGAATTTTTATCACTTAATAATCTATTATGCGCCTCTTTATAAATTCTTAACAAATAAATACTTTTTAAGCCCCTAATTATCCTTAATTAGGGTCTAATTAAGACTTAAAGATCTTCGGGTTACTACACCAACACTCCAACAGTGTTCATGGATTACATGAATAAAGTGTTTCACTCATACTTAGACAGATTTATCTTAGTGTTAATAGATGACATCCTCATCTATTGGAAGAGCAATCTAACTCGAAAAACACCTTAGAATTGCCTTAGAGACGTTGAAAGCAAAGAAGCTATATGCCAAATTCAGTAAGTGTAAATTTTAGCCGAGAGAAGTGATGTTCCTAAGGCATATAGTGTCAGCAGATGGAATTTGTAATATCCCGCAGAATTAGATGCCTAATTACGGTACTTAAAACCCGTAAATTAGGGTTTCACTGAGATGATTGAATCAGAATGATATCGAATAATGATTTCGATTATTTACGAAGGAATGAATTCCTAGTTATATTCACTGATAATCGTGAATTAAGGAATAGAAGTTTTAAAGCGTATCGACAATATTACTTTAACGTCGATTCGTATCGATAGTTAAAACGTCGTAAATTTTTCTAAGCAATTAAGCTTAGAATTAAATTTTATTATTAATGGAATAATTTAATAAAGTGATTACGACTTTATTACGACCAGTTCGAGATGAGTCGATAATAAACGTTTTGCAACGTTTCAAACGTTAACGTTTAGAGACAAAATGGAAAATGAGTTTATTGATCAAGGAATTATAGAAATTAAATTCCTATGATTATTATAGGCAATTACAGTATTATTTAGCATTAAATCAATGCTAAATCATTAAGGATTGATAGTGACCAATTTTTCAAACGTTCGAAAACCCTAATCTTCGAACTAAGTTTATGTCACATAAAATGATGCCATTAACTTATCCTATGATATTATTTATCATCTAAACTACATGTTACAACATATATCAATGTTTGGCATGGAAAATAAAATTTGACCCATTGGCATAATGTAATAGCCGAGAGCTATATATACTTATATATACAAGTTTATCTTGTTGATTTCTCCCCCTATTACATGTATCTATTAAGTACAATGTGATTAATTATAGTCTAACTAAATAATTAAATAAGTATATATTTACATACATGTATATGAATATATCTATGTGTGGGTGTGTGGTCGTGTGAGGTGTGTAAGAAGAGTGTGCGTGTGTGCAGTTCCTATGCATGTACTAAGGGTGACAATTGTCACCCATAAGCACCCCCACTACCACCATACTTTCCCCAAACCTCAGCCCATTTCCACCGATGACCTCTCTCTTCCCCCATTTCTCGCCTCTCCCTCGCCTCTAGGGCACCGCCACCACCCCTCCTAAGCTAGCCGCTTCTTCATCTCTTAAAGGTTCATCTATCTATCTTGATTTCTTGCAAATTTCGTTCTTAATATGAATAGCTACACCTTTGATCCTAGGAATGAGTAAATCCTATGCATGCATATATATATATATATGCATCTATGCTTGAAGTAGATAGGATTGTGTGTATATATGATTGCATGTTGTTGATTTGGATAGAACTAGCGAAATTGATGCATTGTATGTTGATCTTGTGAATTGAGTGTGAAAAAAATGGATAAGTTTGGCTGTGTTTGGGGTGATAAACTCAGCTCTTCGTGCATTACATGTGTGCACACAAGGTGCTTGAGGAAATGCATGAAAGAAAATTTATCAAACTGTGAACTTTATAAAAACTGGGAGGTGGCTGGACGAACAGTGATCTTATAAAATTAATAGACTAAGTTTTACTATTCCGAATATCACCAAATTTTAATATGTTGAAATTATATGTGTCTAGTATTCCTATGTATAATTTCAAGCCAATCCAACTTGATTTACTATTTTAATTGTATTTATCAAAAACCCTGCAAAAATCTGTGAAATTGCCGTGTTCATCACCCACGGTCCATGGCTTTCGTTTTGAGTTTGGACAATGGTAAAACTCTAAAATTTGGCATGAACATAATTTAACATGTCTAAAAGATTTATGTAAATTTTCAGAATTTTCTAAAAATGTTTACTATTTATTCCAGATTTTACAAACGAACTGCACAAAGCTGTCACTGTAGCGATAGCTTGTAGTAAAATATTTTTATCTCCCAATCTATTTTGAATCATTGAGTGAGGTTTTTTCTGAATTAAACTAGACTTAAGTGGATTTTCAATATGATGGGTGGCATTTCCAGATTCTTTATAATGAGCTCTCTGTAAATTTTTAAAGTTGACGCATTACAGTGAGTCTTATTAACAAACTGCCTTAGTCAAATTTCTATGTTAATTAACTGTTCGAGTCCGACTTTTACGTGAGATGTTCATGACGTTTGTAGTCCGATTTTGACTTGGGTTTCTTCATAAGAAATGTTCCTTACCATGTCTAGTTTTGATCTGGAAAGTTTGATCCCAAAAAAAGTCTTATAGGTATACCTTTCATTGACCCAAATTCACCTACTGGAAATTTGTCCATTCCAACTAGTCAACTTTGAACTTATGTATTTCTCGATGCGTCAGATATCTTCCAGTATGGTCTTCATGAAACATGTAGTCCTTGTTGCAAGGTTTCGAAATTGGTAGCCTGAAGTCATTTTGGTTTTGTGAGTCAAAAGTTACGAGCCTCGCAAAACCCCTCGTCGTTAAGCTAAATCTGGAAATCCTGAAAAATTTTCTAAGTATAGAGGTCAGTTTGAGTTGCCCACTTTGAGACCCTATATCTCCAGAAACACGACTCTTTTGGATTTAATTCCTTCCTAGAACTTGTAGTACATGTTTAGAGGTTTCAGAATGTATCTTTGTGCGGCCATACGTATTTTGAAGCGAGAGTTATGAATCGCCAAAGTATGTCACTTGGGTTGTTTTAAGCTGTTTTTTGAAAAGTAAACTCTTAAAATTTGACTAAGTGTTGAACTCCCTATGTGAAATACGCCTTATGTGACTAACATGCTAGTAATTGATGCATTCATTATGTTATGTCGCAAGGCACGTTAGAGCAATAATAAGATGCACGAAATTATGATAAACGACACGATATGATATTTTACCAAGCACGCCTTAACGTGAAATATTCGACTAGTGCTACTACATGTTAATCGAGTGTATATCATACCATGATATACACTAAAGTAGAAATATGGGTTCTAAGACCCATGGATATTTCAACCCCAAAACCTCAAGACCAGAATAGATAAGCTAAGCTGTGGCTTGCTTTCCAAGAAATCGCTTAAGACAATCAACGATCTGTAGGCTTTACTCTACTCAAAATGAAATGCTATTGAAATATTTATTTACGATACTTGTTTCAACTGCTGATAAAATGTTTACAAGATTACCCGCCAAAATGTTTACGCTTTGTATATATCATATCCGTAATGAATGATATGAATGATACGAACGTGTTGGTCGCCTCAACTTAAGTATAAAATCGATATCGGATCCTATGCCTAAGGCTTATACCGGCTAGATTAACGTGTATACCTAAGGTGATCGTGTGTCAGAAGGACAATTCACTACGGCCACTCGTCAGTAGTGAGGCCTCCTTCACAACGCTCGACTATGATGATACGATGAAAGGATGTTAAGGATATGGATCATACACACGTAAAAATGCCCGCCAGCGATGATTTTGAGAAATGATAAAATGATTTTAGTAAGCACAAGCGCATTTCAACTAAAACCCTCAGTGTCTTACCATGACGTGGTAGTGTAATCTTCAAATGATAAAATGTTTTTGCATGAGTCCACCGAGTGATTCTTGTACTCACCGCATGTTTGTTTTAAATGCGCAGTTGAGCGAGATGATGGATGGAGCAAGTTGAGCAATAGGAATGTTGTCGTTGAAATGTTTATACCTTGATAGTACATCGTCATATGTACATATCACATGTTTTCCACGCAAGAACCTAAGTTATGTATTAAAGTTCAAGAACATACCGCTATATGACATGCTTTATTGTTAAAAAGAGTCTCCCCGCACTTTTATCCTTGTTTAGAGTTACAATCCCTACTAAATCGTACTTTGGATTTAGGGGCATGATGAATTAAAGTGGACTCCGCAAAAATGCAAGCAGTGCACGAATGGAAGTCACCAATGACACCTAATGAAATCATAAGTTTTTTAGGATTAGTATGCTATCAGAGATTTATCAAATGATTCTCCAAAATAGCTAGGCCAATGAACTGCTATCACTCACCACATACAGCACAACATAACCTTTGAAACTTCCATTAATAGCACTTTGGTACTAAAGAGAAAAATTATTATTGACTAAGCAATTGTTTAACTAAGTAATTTTCAATATCGCCAAGAAAGGAAAAACTTAACCACCATATACTACAAGAATTTTGCTCATGACCACACGCCATGTATCACGCATTAAGACTAAAGTGGTCTATTATGACATGTATAACGCAATGGTGAAACGCGTATCTATAACCATATTTTTAACGGTTATGATCACGCTGTAGAACCGCGTGGTCTATTAACAGAAGTTTCATATTATGTACCACGGGCTCATTCCGCGCCTATTAACAAGAAAAATTCCATGACAACGGCTTTAAATTTCACGCCGCCTTTCTCTCGTGTTGATTAAACGTCACGGTCATTAACCGCGTGGTCTATCGCCTCATTAGCCACGTTGTCAGCCTAATTCTAAAATTCCTCATTGAGTCCGCTGATACATTTTCCTTCGCTATGACACTTATACGATTTCTCCTCAAATTCCTCCTAGTAAAATAACTTTCTGATCACATATTATTAATTTGCGTCACTGTGCGAACAAATTGGTGGGTGATTTGAGGGGTCTCCGTCAAATCCGGAGTAACCCTAGGTTGCGCCGCCGCCCTCTTGCGGCGGACCGTTGGCGTTCCGGCGACGGTCTTCCGGGTTTAACACTTTCGGTGACACTCCCCCAAAGGATCTGACTTATAATGTGGTTTAAGGGTGGTTCGTCAGTTTTTGGAGAAACCCTAGTTTTGCGCCGCCACACCTCCATCGACTCAATCGGGGATTCTTCGCCGGATTCTTCGTCAGACTACCACACAGTGGTCGTTATCGGCCTCAATCGTCTTTTCGGGTGGTGGTTTCACGGTGGCCAGTACTCAAGGGAACCTTAGACCAGTCCGCCGCCATCAGCACTCTATCTTCTGGAGTTAGAACGACAAACGACGGCTCGTCTCCTCTGGTGGCCGTCGATCTCTGTCTCTGGGGTTCGATTGTCAAACGGCGGTCAGCTCACGCGACGACTCGTCTCTCTTGCGGTGACTGTTGACTGCGCCGCCATCGGGAACACTTGCTCTGCGACGCTTGGTGTGATTTTCTACATATTTTCTTTGTCCCTTTAACATCGCATTGCTTGCATTCCTTAGGGAGCTAAAGTAGAAACCTTTACATTCTTCATTTTCTGGAGTTGGTAGTTGAAGATATCTGACTGATTCTACGACATTATATGTTTGTTTATGTTTCTGCGTATACAATCAGCTTACTAATTTTTCTTGCTGCTCTAGAACTTTTATATGTTTGGATTTGAGAGAATGAAAAAGTACTGAAAGTCTTGAAGATAAGCAGATTAGAGCACTCCGAGCTTAGTATTGTTGAAGATTCAACAATATACACTCAGGATGAGCAATGCGAGCTCCTGCAAAGATTTGCTTATGGAAACAAGTCTACTGGTGGACTAAAATTTGTCACAACATGCTATGGAATTGTTGGTATGTTATCTTGCTATTATCCTTCACAACAATTATATTTCGTTAGATCAGTTAAAATTATATCTTTTCACCTGACTTGATTGTGATTCTTCCCATGGTGACAGGATTCATAAAATTCTTGGGACCTTATTACATGATTATTATTACTAAAAGAAAGAAGATTGGCACGATTTTTGGTCATGCAGTATATTCTGTTGCCAAGAGCGAGATGATTCCAGTGCCCCATTCTTCTGTGCATTCAAATATGGTTTATTCTAAGAACAAGAACAGGTCTTTTGCCAATTCCACATGTAAAAAGTCAATGTGTTATTATGAGAGGACAAAACTATAAGATTGAATATGCTTGTTATGTTTTTTGTATCTTAGAAACTTCTTGTTAATGTAGTTGTTCTTGTTATTTAATGATTTAGCTTTGTTAAAGCATTTTTGCCGGTTCTACATTTGGAGATGATTTCTATAATATATTTTGTTGCACCCTAGTGTAATGTCAGTCATATAATGCTAATTGTTTACGCCATTATAGTATCTCAGTGTTATTTCTTGAGACAAAGGTGAATTCAGTGGTCATATATTCCTTTTAGTGATCATCTTAAGCGCAGTTCTTAGTGTATCCGCCATAGTGAAATTATTCTTAGTGCCCATTTCGAGTTTTTCCCAGTGAATATGCAGGGCAAACCACATTGGTGTTGTGATGTTAATTTAACATGTTGAATGAGGCAAGGTATCATCAGAGTTCAGGGGAACATCTCTTGCCTTTGGTTTTTATGTCATTTAGCATTGTTCTCTCATATCTTACTTTTTTACATGGACTTATGTTGACTTGTTTTGCCTTCTCTTTTGTTGATAAATAGATACAAGAAGCTCCTTCGCAGTGTAGATCTTACCAAGGACTTCTTTTTTAGCTACTCCTACCATGTCATGCTTAGTCTTCAAAGGAATCTAAGCAAGCATGAAATAGGATTATCCCTCTATGAGACAATCTTCGTCTGGAATGAGTTCTTAACCCGTGGTATTCGTAATCAGCTGAAGAATTCGGTTTGGACCGTAGCACTGGTTTATGGATTCTTTAAGCAGGTAATTACGTTGAAAAGTAGTCCATGAGTGTTAGCTGATCATCTTTATTCTCCTCATTTCTATAGTACTTCTGATGATTCATTATCTGATTGATGTTGCTCTTATGATTTAGTTATTCTGGGTCATTTATGATAAAAAGACTAGGTTTTCTGCCTTTGTTGTAGGTTATGCTATATTTTTTTTCCTCTTTTTTCTTGACTTTATTTTTAAATGGTTTACCAACAACCTTTGTTTGTTTGTTTGTTGTTGGCTGTTATTACCAGGGGTGTATGATTGTTATGAAATTTATTTCACTGTTTATGTGATTCAGTTACACGACTCTTTATCTTTTCTTTTGTGAAATATATGCTTTATTAACTACTCACTGCCTCGTATATTTTGACTTTTTTCTTCATATTTTATTATAAGAACTTGATTTTTAATTTTGAATCTTTAACAGGTTAAACTCTCAGTATCCAAGCATGACTTCAGTCTGATTCATATTGCTAGACGATCTCGTCACTATGTTGGCACCAGGTCCTCGCTAATCTAGTTTTATCGTATAATTTTGGTCTCTTATTTCTTTAGATTGTCAACAAAAACTCAAATTTTTGCTATGTCCATTTGTCCATCTCAATCCATTTTTATAATTTATGTTTGAGATCAAAGGCATTGTGCAACACTTGAACAAAGTAAGATATTTGTTGGTACTTTAGGAGGCCTGTATTCAGCTACTTGAGAATTTTGTACTAAAATCCCAACGAACTAAGTTTTTCGTCTTCTCATTACTGTATTTACTCCTTGTGGTTGTGATGCGATACTTAAACGTGGGGTTAATGAAAAGGGTCGTAGCGAATGATGTTGAGACCGAAAATACTAGTTGGTGGATCGCACCGTGGAACTATTTCAGGACCAGTGGTTACCTCAAAAATCAATCCTAATATCAAGGTAGTTTCTTTTCCTTTTTTTCTATTCAAATGATTTATACTATTAGATAATTGTTCATTCAACATTTATCTCTTTTTTTCTATTTGTTTTTAGGTTTATTCTTTAGTGCATCATTTAATTGCTTGTCCCTGTTGAATTAGGTTATTGGAGTGGAACCAACAGAAAGTAATATACTAACTGGTGGTGAACTGGTAAACTTATGGTCTCTATACTTAGCTTTGTGACTTTGTCAATCCACAAGGTTAAAGTAGTCATTTCTCTAAAATCTGCCATTGAAACTGCAGGTCCTCACAAAATTCAAGGGATTGGAGCTGGTTTTATTCCAAAGTATTTAGATCTAGAAATCGTGGATGAAGTTATAGCTAGGTAGACAATATTTGTTGTGCTACAATTGTTGATTGGGATTTTCCCAGATATACGCTTATGTTTTGTACTTGATTTCTCTTTTATGAGATAATATATATTTTATATCTATTTTGTATTATTGTTTTTAATGGCGTAAATGTTATTTTGAATTATATAATAAATAAATAAATAAATAAATTTATTTCGTTGATCGATCAATCGAACAAGCTTCTCCCGTTGTCTATTTATTAATAGACAACGGGATGTCCGCATGGTCTAAAACACAATAGACAACGGGTTTAACCATTGTATAAAGCTAGAACACCGTTGTCTATAACAACATGACAACGGGAAACCCACGTTGTTCATGATGCTATGACAACGGGAATATCCATCAGATATTACAAGGCCCCGCGCCTATAACATGATAGACCACGGGATTTACCCGCTGTCTATATTGTGATAGACCACGGGGAAATCCCTGTGGTCTATATCCGGCCCTAATAGACCATACCTTGATAGACCACGGGGTTTTCTGTAATAGACCACGGGGATTCCCCGTGGTCTATAACCAAAATTCTTGTAGTGATATTTCGTATGTATATTAGTTATATATTCAACTGGTCAGCTGCTGAAGTACTCAGTATGATTGCTAATTGATCACACTCAGTACAAGACTTTTCTTATCTAAACTGATATGAATCCGACATCTGTAACTCGATATCTACTGACATCAATAGAAGGTTAAGTCTTGTTTAAGAAAAATTTATTTTCCTTAGTAGTGTATTCCCCCATCCCCCACCCAATACACCAATACGACTCCCTTGGGATCATTAATTAGCTTGAAAGACAAATGTAAGAATAGCTCTTCCATGACATGTAGGCATGTTAGAGCTAGCTGTGAAGACTGTTTTATCTATGACGCGTGTGGTCAGGTCTCTTTTAGAGTATGGGCTTTGATCTTTTAGTTCTAGTCTAGGGTTATGAGGGGCTTTGTTGAATGAGCTGACGAGTGAATTCTCTCACCAGAACTCAACTAGATGAGCTATGATGCACGAGGTCTATAGAGCAAGGCTCTGCTATGTGTATCTTATAGATAGGAATCCAGTCATATATACTAAGTCACCTACATGAGTTCTATCATGCAAGACTCTGACCACGTGTGAGCTCTGTCACGCGAAGTGTATTCAATGATTTCCTCTCTTGAGTAGTCTCCTTAAACTATATATATTTATCCCATATCATACATGCATCTTGTCTTTATTCTATCAAAAAATAAAAATTTTAAAATATTTAATATACTCTTCCATCTATTTTTGTCCTGAACTAAGTAATGATTAGAAACAATATCATATTATTAATCCCCATGAACCAAAACACACAGTCACACACAGCATTAACAACGGGATGACGAAATTGATGATGTTATGGTTGAGTAAGATTACATTCACAGAATACCACTCTGTAGCAAAACATCAGAAATGATTAACCAGTTTTCTTTGTCGTTTTTTTTCCATGGGGAGGGTTGGTGGGGCGTGGGGGGGTCTAGCTTTGTCTTGGGGTCACCCCAATCATTCACTATCTGGAGTCGATACCACCAGAACTGGCTTTTGTGGTTCATTAGTACCTTTCCAAAACCAATGGTGGGCCCTCCAGCACACACACACACACACACACCACATATTATAATTTTATGGTAGCTTTGTGCATTGGTTTGGTAGTATATATAGGTGGGTAAGAGAGGACTTTGAGTTCCTGCAAAAGCTTTAATCTGGCATTGAAAACACACAACGCAATATACATATATTCTATGCAAATCTGTGTTTGGTAATTGATTATTTTGATCAATATAATGGGTCGACAACCGTGCTGCGACAAGCTCGGGGTGAAGAAGGGACCATGGACGGCGGAGGAAGACAAGAAGCTTATTAACTTTATCCTCACCAACGCCCAATGCTGCTGGCGGGCCGTCCCCAAATTGGCCGGGCTCCGCCGTTGCGGTAAGAGCTGCCGCCTCCGCTGGACCAACTACCTCCGCCCCGACTTGAAACGGGGCCTCCTTAACGAGACGGAGGAGCAGTTGGTCATTGATCTCCATGCACGTCTTGGTAACAGGTTCGATTTCTCTGTTCATTTTTTTCATTGTTACTAAGACTTTTTTAAGCTATTAATATTAATACGTATGTCATGTGTTTTTATTTTTATTTTCCTTTTTATGTTTGGTTAGATTTTTTGTGTGTGATTTAGCTTGAAAGTGCTGCGAGTTTAAAAACCATTACTTAAAAATCGGGTTCATATTATCGTTATGCTATAATAGCTGTTTGATATTTTCATATATTTAATAGGGTTATTATTGGTGTATAAATGCACCAACTTTGGATAATTTTGGTTTTTTTCACGAACTTTAAAAATCATCACAAAATACACAAACTTAATCATTTTAGTAATTTATCATGATTTCAAATTCAGATTAAATTAAATATGATTTAACATCTCAAAAAATTCTATAGACAAAAGGGTCAATAATATACACGACATTATAGAGAGGATATCGATTGTTTGATCCCAACGGTAACCGCATAAACGAAACTAACAAGAAGACATGATTTTAATGAATGTTGACGTGATGAACCCTGAAATCAAGAAATCTGATCGAATTATGATATTTATTGTATTTTTCTACAATATAAACAATTATATCATCGATCGTTTTGTCTATAATAAATTTTTTAGATGTCGAATCAGATTTAATTTGGCCTGAATTTAAAATCGTGGTAAAATTACTAAATTGATTAAGTTTATGTATTTTATGACAATTTATAAAATTCGTAGAAAAAACCAAAATGAACCTAAAATTGGTTTATTTATACGTCAATAACCCTATTTAACAAGTGAATTAACATCAATTAACACTTCAAGTCCCACTCAAGACCATGTCAAGGAAACAACATATTTGGTTATTAAATCATTGTAATATCAACTTTTAATATCATTGATTATCTTTTCTTTATGATGATGGCTTCATTAATATAATAAGTCTGGCTTAGAGGCAGAAAAAAGTGTAATCACTATATTTTCTTCCAACATTTTATTATTGCTAATGAATAATGGAACTCCACGCCAATAATGAAGAAAATAAGGTTATCTCTCCTAGTGTACTTCTAAACTACTTGTGATTGGATAATATTCAATTGCCCCTTCTTTAAATCCGCTTTTCATGATGATAATATATTGTTACTTGTTACTTTAACCTTTGCCGACTTGAGATTTTTATACAAGATCCCATATCTTTCCTGTAAAGCTTAATGTCATGAGATGGTCTCCTGCATTTGATGTTCGATATATGGATAATGATATTTTCTTTAATACAACGATATTTTTTTCAATACAAACGATATTTTTTTCAATATAAACGATACTTTGAATTACAATGTAAAAATAAACGATATTTTTTCTTCGATGTAAATGATACTTTTATTAAGAACAAATGATACTTTTATTCATCCGTACCGTATGGATGGATGCGCAGGAGTTTTTGTGTATCGTCATTTCGTCAATCTTACGTTACCACAAACACATCTTCACTAGATAAAATTATCGAATGATATTATCCCACAACGTTTCCTGAAAATGATTCATGACGACACTCTCCCTCTATATATAATTCTAAACTACAATGTAAGAGAATATTTATAACAGAGTAATCGAATCGCAACAGCAATTAACTTCCATTTCCCTCTACAAAAATTAAGCAGGTGGTCTAAAATTGCGGCAAGATTGCCTGGAAGGACAGACAACGAGATCAAGAATCATTGGAACACACACATTAAAAAGAAGCTTCTAAAATTGGGGATCGATCCGGTCACGCACGAGCCCCTCAACAAAGAAAACGACCGACAAAACTCCCAATCCGACCCATTGGAAGAGAAGCAGCAGACACCGGCGGCGGGCATCCATTTTGCCGCCAAGGAAACCTCGTACTCCCCGACCGACCAAAACAGCTCCTCCGACGAGTCCAACACAAGAGACAACAACTTGTACGAAAACGACCCCTTGATCAGCTGCCTATTCCGGGATAATCCCCCGCAGATCGACTTCCCCTGGGAGTTTCCCTCGCCGGAGGAGAGCCTCGTGGCCTCGTCGTGGGACCAGAGCTGCCAGTGGCTGCTCGACTACCAGGACTTCGGTTTCGAGTGCTTCAACGACGTTGGAGTCGCGGGCAACAGTTTGAAGTTCGATCCGACAGTGATGGAGAATAATCAATAAAATTATAATTTCCCCACCTAATAATAGCTAGAAAGGAAAAAAATGGAAATGGAAAAATATCACGATCAGAGCGCCCGTGGCATGTGACTAACATGTCATGTGTGGCTCGAATCGATCGTAACTAGAAATATACAGTTGAGTTTTTATGTATAGTGATGGGATGTGAAACCTTTCTTCTGAATAGTTTCCCACCAATCAAGAATTAGAGGAAATTATGAAAATTCAAATGTTTTTTTTAAATGGTGTTTGGAGAAGTAGTTAAGACTTTTGTGCCATGGAGGATGGGACAATACAGATTAGGCGCAACGTGACATGTAAATATGAAGTCTTTTATGTGAATTATGTCGGATCGTTTTAATAAAAAAGAAAGGTCTATAATCATGTAGTTACTTTTTATTTTTGCTTATGATGATTAAGCTAAGTATCGTGAATTGTGATATGATTGTTGTTTTGAAACTAAGCTTAAAGGGTTCCGAAAGAGCAAGAAGGAAACCAAGCATACAGATTACAGAGTATAAATTATATGTAGGGTTATTGGCGTAAAAATACACCTAACTTTGGGCCCATCACAAAATACACAAACTTAATCATTTTAGTGATTTTACCACGATTTCAAATTCAAGCCAAATTAAATTTGACTTAACATCTCGAAAATTTACCATAGATAAAACGGTCAGTTATATAAACGACATCGTATAGAGAGGATATTAATTGTTTTGATCACAACTAGAACCAGACAATGAAACAAACAAACAAGAAGACATGATTTATGTAACGAGAGTTGACGCAATGAATCCTAGAAATAAAAAAATCTGATTTATTTTGATGGAACGACGATGTTTTATATCCTCTCTCTACGATATCATTTATTTCACTAATCGTTTTGTCTATAGTAAATTTTTGAGATACCAAGTCAGATATAATTTGGTCTGAATTTGAAATCGTGGTAAAATCACTAAAGTAATTAAGTTTATGTACTTTATGATAATTTTTAAAGTTCATGGAAAAAATAAAAATGGACTTAAAGTTGGTTTATTTATGTGCCAATAATCCAAATACATATTAAAAATAGTCATTTTTGGTGGTTTTGTCCTCGGTGATTGTGTGTGCCCAAAATTCAAAACAAATCATTTATTTCTTTCCATTTTCTTCACGGGGTTGGTAGGGTTAGCTGCTGGATGAATATATACTTCTTTAAATTAACAATATTCTTAAATTTCATAATATTCAACCAAATTATATAACCAGTAATATATTATCATTATCAAAGTGTGTTCTGCAAACTTTAATATGACAATTGTTCATCTTGAGATGCATTTTACATGTATATGGGAGGGAGGAATAAACTTTTATATAATATTTTCTGCTTGAGCCATGAGAGTCAGCATGTTTGAAGGACGGTCCTGAGATATTTAGTGTCAAACTCTCACACTAATCAGAGTGAGGCATTCAACTGATGGCTCGAGATGAGCTAATTAGGATCTAACACCTGCACTAAGAGGGTGTTTGACTAAGTTTATTTTAAAGAGCTTATAAGCTTCAAGAATTTAATTATAAGATGTTTTAAGAACTTATAAGATATAATGTTTGAAGAGAATATAAATTGTCAAAGTGTTTGGATAATTGAGTTTATAAGCTAGATAAAATCATAGTTAGAGAGAGAAAATTAACGAGAGATGAAGTCGATATTGTATATGTAGAAAATAATGAACCATAGGTTATTTTGATAAATTCATTATTACTTATAAGCTTATAAACCGTGGAGCTTATTTTTACAGTTTATAAGCCATTTATGAGTTTATTTTATCAAACACTTAGCATAAGCTTATAAATCCTTAAACAATTTATAAGCTGTTTTGAAGAGTTTATAAGCTTAGCCAAACACCCTCTAACTATGCTTATGTGAAAGTTGGTGACCCAAAGTTGTTTATACTCGTTTTATGTTCCATTGAAAGTTTCCATTTAAAGCATTTGTTAAGGAATAACATCTCTTCAGGCTTGTCCACAGTTTAATGTAGGGTCAGGTTGGTTGAACCAACACTAACTAAATTACTCATGCTTATTTTCAAAAGATATGCTATGACATAATATCGCTACATTTAAATAATAAAGCAATAAACGATATAATATTTACAGTAGTTCACTAAACACCACTACATTAACTTTGACCCAATTGAAGGAATTGAAGGTCCCTAGTTCAATAAAAATAAAATGTTAATTCATCATCAAGATTCCCTTGTTTATTATGGTCTAAGCTAGGGTTTGGTATTTAAGTTCTTCAATACCAATGGGAGAATAAATATATGATCTCTCTATGATTAAGACACTTGAATAATACTTTTTCTAATATTTTTGTGCTTTCTTTGATAATTCTACTAGACCATGCCAATCTTCAAATATCTTTCTCATTGTTCGGATTCATAGAGTTGACCAACTTAGTTTTTTATGGCAAACATTCGTATCATTTACATGTTAATTATGCTTTTCATTCGCATCTTCAAAAATCATACAATGTAAAGATGTACATCTACAATCCATTTTGGTATGCACTTTGTTCTTAACAAAAGTAAAGTAACAACAAACATGATTAATGTTCTATAAAAATCATAATATTAAACAGGGTCGTTTATAAATAATAACAATTTTTATTTAGTAAGAGATAACAAAAGGTCACGACTCAGAATATATACCAATTGATGTATACATAAGATAAATACTAAACCTTAAAGAAAAGAAGACGTAGGAACAAAAGAAGTTTATCAATGTAATTCGTGTTCAAGATATAACGATCGGATCATGTTGTAAATAGATGTCGTGAGTGCTCATTACAAAAAATTAGTCTATCAACGACGGAATTTTTCGTCATTAAATCTCAAAAATCCGTCTCTAAAGTAAATTAACAAAGAATCAACGACGAAATTGATCAGATTTTAAAACGCTGGTCGCTAAAAAGATTAACGACGGATTTGACGTCCGTTGTTAAGCTTAGCGATGGATAAGTCCATCGCTAACTGTGTTCGTCGTCGTGTTGTCATCTTGGGTATAACGAAGGAATAGAGACGATTGTAGTCCGTCGTTGCTAGCGACGGATTTTTCCATCTGAGCTAATGTTTAAAAAAAAAAAAACTTTTAAATCTTTTTAGACATAATAATAAAACCTGTACATTCAAGGAAAAGAATAAGGTTGGAAATGTCAAGTAATCAAACTTGCAGATGCACTATGATTCACCTTCTTCTCCTTTGAAATGTTCTTTAGGTCAAGCTAGTTTACATATATTGTTATAAAAGACAATGGTAATGGTAGTTACTCCGAAGGCTAAATACATACATCCACACCTGCCAAAACAAAACATGTGTGTCTAATTTAGATATGACTTTTTACCTTCAACCTGTTAATTTAGAAAACATGCATAAATTAACGATTTTCTAGTAATCATCTTGAGAGAGTAAATATGCTTCCTTAAGCCGATACTTTATCTCACATGACTTTAGGTGCATAAACAGAGACTAACATACACAGAATTATAAAGATTTTAGACAACAGCGAGCTAATCAGATTTTGAGTTTCCATAGAAGATACATAGCAACATTTCCAAACAAAGCAGCAGGTTACTAAAACAATATTCAGCCATATTGCTTACCGAAGCAAGAAATACTTTAGCAGCGGCCATGAAATCTTTTGTTTTCCCACCAATACAAGATCCAATATACACTGTCAATTTTGACATCTTTGCATTCTCGGGCTAGACCACGATTGTCGGGAGAATGAGGCTGACATCCAAAAATATATAAGTTAGTGGTTGTATAAAAGATATCAAATACTTTAGGATACAAAGCATATTGCTTTTTCAGAAATCACAACAAGACACTTTAAGAGAGTAGATGCAAATGATTCAATTTTTATGCCATATTTCAACCATTGAAACTACCACATAAAATCTGCAGTTCCACAAAACATCAAAAAATTAACTATACATAACAAAATAATGAAGTGCAATTAAAATAATGAGGTAATTTACCAACACACTTTTACGTTTATTGTTTCTTAATAGAGTGATCCTATCTCTAATTAGGACATGAACATCACAATGCCTATAACACCACCCTGACTAACCATTAATACACACTCGCGTGCCCATCCCCTGAAGCTGACAGTACCAGACTTGGCCCGGAACAGGTAATCACAATTCACAATTTCCCTACATGCGTGTTCGTTCTAGGGTCGATCGAAGGGGAGAAAATGAAGTAGCGGCTATGCCTCACTCTGAAAATTGGGGTTTAAGCTATGGTGGTGAGTCCTCGCTCATTCTTGACCTCTGGTAAACCTTACAGCTTAGCTAACAAGAGAGGCATTGCTCGAGCTCGAGTACTTACATTCAGAATCAATGCACTGATGCAGTAACGCAGCTATTATCATAGAATCTAAACCACCACAAAATAAAAACTATTGGAGCATGTCTCTCTTGACTATTATACCAGCACCAAGACTAGATTTGTCAATGGAATGGTGAAATGTTTAAACAGACAATAACACATCAGCATCTTTCACATCAGTTTTAAGTTTTAACTCTAGAACATAACTTCCCTAGAAACCAACAGCAGCAACTT
The DNA here is from genome assembly GCA_036937905.1 of Salvia rosmarinus. NCBI lineage: Eukaryota > Viridiplantae > Streptophyta > Magnoliopsida > Lamiales > Lamiaceae > Salvia > Salvia rosmarinus. Next base: position 7,163,068 of record CM072823.1, on the reverse strand, counting down.
TATGCTTCAGTAATTTTACAATAAACTTAGTCATTATTTGCAAGGAAATTGTGCAAAATAACTGATAGGATATGGCCCAACCGCTCAGGCCCACTGGCAGGCCCAAACGAGTTGGGCCTGACTCAATAACGGCCCACGCGGTTAAGCCAAAGGCCCAGCCTCTAAACCCTAATCAAGACTTTGTCAAAGGCGCCACCCTACATGGAAGGCGAGGGATCCCTACATGCGAGGCGAAGAGTCCCTACATGGAAGGGGATCAGATCCCGCCAATCAAGGGATTGGGCACGTCTTTAGGGGTCCTCAGATATGTATAAATAGGGGTTAGATCGACGGTAAAAGGGTTGGCCACTATTAGAATACTAGAGAGCTTTTCAATACATTTCATTGTAATCCCACATAGTGAAAGTATTGAGGAATCACTCCTCCGTGACGAGATCTTATTCTCGATCGAACCACGTAAAAGCCTTCGTGTTCTTTATCGCTTACAAAATCTCGCTTATTAACATACACTAGATTTATCATTGGCGCCGTCTGTGAAACTTTTGAACAAAAGCTTGCTTACAATTTAATGGCAAGAACACGGCAACGCTTAGCACCGCCGGTGATGTCAAGGCAACAACACAACAAGACGACCAAGTGGTCACTCGGTAGCTGGAAGGGATTGCAGACGCCACAGCGGTCACACGCCTGAGGGCTACATGGAGAACATTCTCATACACCTCGTGATCGCCTCCCCAACGAAGAGAAGGTGCCGACTCAACACCAGTGAACACGCGGTTCACCGATCTCAAGAGGTCCCAGGCGAGCCGTGTCTCGAATTCCTCAACGCCAATCTCGACCAATTCCGTAGCTTCTTCACTAGAGGACAAACGAGCGGGCACCTCTCGAATGCCCGAGCTGGTGATTACGGCGCCGAGGTCGCTCACCCCACCGGTGGACAACGCCACCTCGATACAATAGCCGAGAACGCGCACATCGCCCGCCGCCGTAAGTCAATCACCTCGCCGAGATGGTCGCAACCATTCACCACAACATCGCCAAGTCGCCGCCACCTCGGCATGCCGCCCAGAGCCGAGCCGACAGAGGAGAGACGAGCCGAACTCCCTCGAAGAGACGACAGACGCCACACGGCCTTCCACCCTCCAGAGAGATGGCAACGATCTCCCGGTTCGACCGCACGGAGAATCATCTCCTTTCTCCAAAGAGATTCTCGACACGCCTTGCCCCAGCCGACACAGGGCACCCAACATCGCCGCCACGATGGTCTTGGGACCCTCCGACTTCCTTTTCGCCACACTACCAACATGACGAATCAAGGAATGGAAGATTTTCATATGTAAAATCTTCCCGAGGTGCCGATCTCCAATGTCCGACGCTGGTTCACCTCACTCCGCCGTAACAAGATACACCGCTTCTAGACCTCATGGATCGCTTTAAGTGGCGCCTACCGTAAGATGCCACCTCAGCCCTCGTCCGACCTGCCACTATCCGCCAGGCGGGATGAGACGATGTCAAACTTCGCCTCGAGGTTCATCCAGAGTCTCTCAAAATTGACGAGAGTAACGATCTTTACATCATCAATGCGCTCAAGAACGGATCCGACCCGCAGACCAATAAAGAGATCACCCGAAAGCCAAGACGGCTAGTCGCCTTTGGACCACGGTCGACAACTTCAAAGGAGACGAGTCGATCGGAAGAAGAGAGATCCGACGATGAGTAGGTGAAAGAAAGGCCGATGACCGAGGTCGAGGCGCCGATCGCCAAGTGCCTTCGAGAGAATCAAGAAGGTCCCGATGGAATCCGTGCTCAACCTCGCCAAACCTCGCGGCAACGCGCCTCATCCGCTCAAATCGAGGGCGAGATATTCGAGCTCCACGCCGAGCTCTTCCCGAGGCCCTCCCATGAAAGCGAGGATCTAAGAAGAGGTCGGAGAAGATTGTGACTATCACCAAGCGGTATGGTCACAATACCAAGATTGCGTAAACTTGGGCTCAGATTGACGAGCTCGCCAAAGGAGGAGCCTTAAGAAATACCGGCCGAGCCGGGCCAGGAACAAGAAGCGCAGAGGAAAGAATGGAGGTGGAATAATCGCGGCCGATCTCGACGACCCATCCCGAAGAAGAGAGACAAAGGTCCCAATGCCATGGAGCAGGTCTATGCCATTACCGGATCGCTATAGGAACGACAAGGTCGTCGTTAAAGAACGAAGTTTGAGGCCGCCCCCGAGGAGCCGAAAACAAGCGACTCGGGATGGTGAGAACATCGTGTTCTTCAAAGACGACCCGCGCCCAAAATCATGCCCCACCAAGACGCCATCACGATACAAGCCGTGGTGGGCGACAAGAACGTCCACCGGGTCTACATCGACATCGGTGCCTCCGTCAGCATTATCTTCTAGAACTGTCTGGATAAACTTGAGGTCGGAGGAATTCAAATATATCCCGCACCATCCCAGTTGCGATTTGCAGAGCTTCACTCAGGAGGCGGTTCAACCCGAAGGTGTAATTACCCTTCCGGTTACCGTAGGACGTGCTCCCAGGTCGGTCACAAAGGCCATTCAAATTTTCCTGGTCCGAGCTCCCTCTCCGTACAACATCATCACAGGCGCAGATTGGTATGACGCCACCAAGGCCGTCTCGCATGTACTACCTCACAATCAAGATACCCATCCCGGTGGGGGTACTAAGCATCCAGGGTGACCAAACGGCAGCCAAAGAATGCCTACGAGTCTCAACCTAGGATGTGGCCTCGCCAGCCCAAGCAATTCAGTAACCCCGAAGCCGCCACCGGACGACTCGATCGAAAGCCTTCACTATACGACGACGACCCTCCAATATTGTTAAGGTCGGCGCCCGTGGCCCAATCGATATTCGACAAAGATGTCATGCGCTCGAGGAATACCGGACGTGTTCGCATGGCCCCACTCGACATGACCGAGTGTCACCCGAGCTCATAACTCATCGCCTCAACATCGACCCGCTACTAAACCAGTTCGGCAAAAGAAAAGAGGTTTGCGTAACGTAGCTGTGTCATAAGAGACGAGGCGACCCAACTCCGTATGACAAAATCTGCTCGGGTTAGTACCCAACCCGATGGCTAATCCAATCGTGGTTCTGAAGTTCTGGAGAGGGTGGCGCGTGTGTCGATTACACCGACCTCAACAAACACCGCCTGAAGATTGTTACCCCTCCCGACATTGACAAGAAGGTGGAGGCACTGGTAGGCCACGGGATCTTCAGTTTCCTAGATTTGTACAAAGGGTACCACCAAATCCTGATGAGCCTAGAGGACGCCCCAAAGACAGCGTTCATCACCGACTTTGGTGTTTTTGCGCATCTGGGAAGATGCCTTTTGGCCTGAAAAACTCCGGAGCTACCTACCAGAGGATGGTGGATGCAATATTCAGGGACCACATAGGGAAGATTGTCGAGGTCTACGTCGACGATATTGTGGTCAAAAGTAAAAAGAGAGTGCGCCAACGACCTTGAACTATCCTCCAGCTCTCAGTCGGCCAACCTCAAGCTCAACCCCGTAGTGCACATTCATGGTGAAGACGGGTAAATTCACGGGATGCTGGTTTCTCAAGAAGGCCTCAAGGCAAATCCCACTAAGGTGAGACATAAGCTTTCGACATGCAGTGCAAAGACCATCCGTGAGATCCACAAACTCACGCAAGGCTCAGCCGCCTCAAGCAGATTCTTATCTCGGCTGCCAAGAAATGCCCTTCTTCAAGATCTTGAGGAGAGCTCCGGACTTCCTCGACAGAAGAACACCAGTCGTCGCCGACAACCGAAAGAGTATCTCGTCGACCACATCGCGCGAAGAAGCGCGAGCTCCTTTCTTTATATCCGCCGCCTCTGACGAGGCAATCAAGTGGTATTGGTGCGAGATGAGGTGGACGACAACTCCCATCTACTTTATTAGTCGGGCCTCAAAGGACCGGAGATGAGGTATAACGGCCTCGAAAAAGTAGCACGGCACTAGTGAACGCCAAGCGACGCCCGACCTTACTTCCAAGCCCATTCGTCCGGTCCGATCGACTTACCTCGAGACAAGTCTTGTCAAAGCCGTAGTCATCCGGATGCATAGCCAAGTGGGCACCGGAGCTCATGCGAGCACGACATTTCATACTCCCCGTGTCGGCCATAAAAGGCAAGCTCTTGCCGACTTCCCGGTAGAGGCCAATTTACCGAGGTCGATCCTACCAATGAGGTCACTCCAACTCCCGCCCCCACAATGGAGGATCTCGCCCCAACCCACCCGAGGTTGGCGGCAGATGACGTGGGCGGAGCTTCATGCAAACGGGCAATGGCGCAGCATCCTCCTCCTCGGCCCGACAAACAAGAAGTGACCTATGCACTCCGGCCACCTTACCGACCACAAACAACGAGGTGGAGTACGGCGCTAATCTCGGGACTCCGCCTCGCTAAAGAATTGAAAGTGGACAAGATCCAGATCTTTGGAGATTCCTGTGTCGTGGTAAACCGTGATCTTAGGCAACACGAGGCCAAGGAGGATCGAACGAAGCAATACCTTGAGAAGACAAAGGAGATGCTTGACCTCATTCAGTACTTCAAGATTCATCGATCCCACGAGGGAAAACAAATGAAGCCGATATCCTCAAGAAGTTAGTCACGTCATCAACAAATCCACCGGTGGAGAAGTTCATTCCGTAGTATCGCGAGTCCCACATCGACATCATCACCGAGATAGAGCCAAACCGGATGTCACCCATAAAAGCTACACGGAAGAAGCGCTACCACCGTGATCGGCTCGGCTAAAAAGATGGTGGTGAAATCCCAAAAGTACCTCATACACGAGGACACTCTCAGTAAAGTCGCACCTTCAACCCCTCCCGAGGTGCCTCGACTGTAAGGCCGATCACGCATTTAATGAGATTCACGGAGGTCTTGTGGAAGTCACATCGGGTCGCGAGCTCTCAAAGAAGACGCGAGGTCGATATTATCGCCCACCTCATCCAAGATCGGCCGAGCTCGTCAAAAGTGTCCGGCGCGCTTCACTCCACGCCAAGCTACCCCAAACCGATCTAAGTAGCCTCTGAGTCTCGGGCCTTTCATGCAGCGGGATCGACATCGCTGGTCCGCTTAACCGAGCACCGTGTCGCCGATACTTAGTCGTAGTCGTGGACTACTTCACAAAACGGGTCGACGAGCCACTTTCGAGCGTCAAGGTGAGAATTCAGACCTTCGTGTGGAAAAACATAGTTTGCCGCCTTGCATACCGCATATTTTGATCTCGGACAACGGCACCCAGTTCGTCGACAAAATTTCAAGGAATGGTGTGAAGAGCTCCGGATCAAGCAACGCTTCACCTCGGCCGCACACCCGCAGCGAATGGTCGACGGAGGCGACGAACCGCACGATCGCACAAGGATCGAAAAGAGGTTAGACCGAGCTAAGGGTGATTGGGTTGAAAATCTCCTCAAGTCCTCTCGGGTCCCACAGACAACACCTCGGACTTCAGACGGAGAAACCCCTTCACCGGTCTACGGACCGAGGTCGCCATACCGCGAGATCGGGCGCACCGAGCCCGCGCACTCTTCACTCGACCGAACGTGAACGAGGAAGACCCACGCGCCAACCTTGATACTCTCGAGGAAAACACGAGCTTGCCTTTCATAAGCGGTTAAATACAAGCGCCAGTGTCGCACGGTACTACAACAAAAGGGTAAAAGCTCCACACTCCAAGTAGGCGACCTCGCCCTACAAAATAATGAAGCCGAGAGCCGAGGGTCTTAACAAGCTAGATCCGACATGGGAAGATCCATACCGCTGCTCACGAGGACCTCGGCAAGGGGCCTATAAGCTTGCTCACCTATCCGTGCACTTATCCCTAACCACGGCATATCACTCATTTGAGGAGGTACTTTACATAGCTTTGATTTCAGATCAAGATCATGTTAGTCCTCTTATTGCTTTGCAAGTGCGATGTTGCTTACTTCTCAATAAAACATTTGTTTTCTAAATAAGTATTTCATTTCGCCTCATCTTACATTTATGTGAACATCCATTCGGATTAAACACAATCAACCTTCACAGGGACCCTCACGAAGATGACAAACCCACTAAGTAGTGGTACTCGACTGCCGCGTCGCACTCACAGACACTATTAAATTGAACGCCTATGTGCAAGGCATACAGACTACTCATTAAATTGAACGCCTACATGCACGCATACAAATTACTCATTAAGTTGAAACATCTACATGCAAACGACGCCCACATCGGATCTCGCCAAATTACACCCCTTTATTTGGGAAGATATACATCAGATACGCCTAAATACATTTACGACTAAAACCAAGTCCTAAGCTATATTTGTGCCTCTCGAGGAAAAATATACACTTGATTACAAAGTCTAAATACATTTACTACTAAATACAAAGTCCTAAGCTATATACAACTCATTCAAGCTTCGAGCTCCACTTCGCCAAGACTCACTGGCAGCACGATTCCCGAACAAAATCTCCAGTGTCGGCGATGTATGCCTCGAACGAACTCGGTGCCTTCAACCCGGCCGATGAGGCCGAATCCCGCTGCCTACCTGAAGCACTCTGCGGCGGGCTCTGAGAGCACCCCGACCAAGTGGAGACTCGATATCCCCACGACCCACTCCAGGGCACTCGGCAGCCTCTGAGGCACCCCGACCGAAGTGGAGACCCCATCCCCGCCGACCCACCTGTGGGCACTCTGCACCTCGGAGACACCCCACCAAGAAGATGAACTCCTACCCCGAGTTTGCTGCCCGACCAGAATGCGACCTCGCCCGACCGCCTCTTCCCGCCGACCAAGATTTTGCTCGGCCACCACCGACGCTGAAGTTCGGACCGAGGCCCTCGCCCGTCGAGGTGGCCGCCAAGCAAACGGAGCACTTCTGCGTGGTCAGCATAACCACCTCCGGCCTCGGGCTCTCCGACCCTTACGCCACCGGGTCGGGCCGCGATCCGCTACAGTGAGACGACGACGGCGAATCCATCTCGTAAAATCTCAAGGTTTTGACGAGGAGTCGAGGCAATCTTTGAAATTTTGCTATTTGGACCTCCTCGTCCCTCAACACCATCCCCTCAGCGAGCAGGCTCTGGACTCGTTCATCGACCTCGGATATGGTGACACCACCAGATTGGCGGATCACCGATTCATATTCGGCGTGTTCCTCCGAGATCCGAGATGCAACTCCCGCACTCACTCAGCTGCTCCTCACACTGTAGTGAACGGCCATGAACTGCATCGGCAGATAAGTCCGCCCCCTGGACTCCGAGATGTATGATCCTCAGCTTTAAAGCCTCCTTCGGCGGGCGGGCCACCTCGCGTTCGCCTCTTGCGATGCTTCTTGACCGCCAACGATGCCGACCGCCGACCCCAATGATTGACATCCATGCCGACCAAAACTGGGTCACCTCGGCAGATCGGCTCCTCCAAACAAAGACCTTCGTCTCTCTCGCCGAAGGCACCTCGGGCTTTTTAACTTGTCAACAAATCATGATCGAGCCCGAGGTATTGGGGCAAGTGTTAAAACAAATGGCAAACACATTCATTTCAAAAGCGTGTTTATTAATCACAAAGTAGAAGTTTTACAAAGCTCGGGATCCTAATGACCCCGCGAATGAACCTATTACAACCGCCGGTGACTGAGCCTCTCGCTGGCTCACCGGCATCCCGGCCGCTTCTTCCCGTGGCCGCAGATCCCCTTCGAGGAGGACTTGAGCTCGGCCTCGCCTTTCCTCACCAGCACCTCGGCTAGGAGTTCCGAAGCTCCGGTCTTCGTCCTCCTTGTACCGTCACGACCTCACCGTCCGAAAGAAGTGGAGCCGCCATGCCTCCTCAGTATGGAAAGACCCACCCGGTAATCACTCGGGCATAGTTCTTATTCATCGTGCGGGGCGACCTCAACCCAACCATGCTCGACTTTGTCAAATCAGCATCCGGGCCGCAACCCTCCTGGTGGTCCGATACCACCTTCGTCCGGAGTATCTGCCGGGTTGGAGATAAAGGAGAGGGTCTCCGATTCGACGAGTCTGCTGGTGAAGGCCCCTAACATCGGCCCTTGACCTTCCAGCAGGGCACTCCTCTCCTTGGCGAACTTCCTCTTCACCTCAGTCACCTCCTCTCGCGACTCCTCGAGCTCGGCCCGAGCTATCTCCAAGGCCCGCGCCTTCTTCTTGAGGGCGGTCTCGGCGGCCTCGGCAGTGATCTTTGTGGCCTCGGCTGCAGCCTTCTCGGCTTCGACATCCGCCCTCAGAACAGCAAGTGCGGCCTCAAGAAGGACCACCGCGCCTCAGCAGCAGCCCGCTCCCTCTCCGACGCCTCGTACCGAGAGACACCCTCGGCGATATACCCTGCAATATGGTGCAGCCCCATCATCAAGTGACATCCCGAATTCAACATACCAGAATGTATCACAAAGGAAACATGAATGAATATAGAAGAGACCTATACCTTGGGGAAGGATATGGGAGGCGGAAGTCGGCACCTCGTACGATATTCGGCTACGAGTGTCCTTCGCCGAGGCCGGGCTTGACCTCGGCTGAGGTGCCGCCACCAACTGTGCTCAGTCGCCCACCACCCGGCACCTTGCCCGCCAAATACTGCCTTCTTTTTTGGCGCGGGCTCGGCGACTTTGCAGGGGACGCCTAGGCCGCATCCACCGCCTTCCTCTGGGAGTCGAGCTTCACTGCACAACGAGATAAGGAGTTGATCAGCACAAGAATATAGAAGTATAAAGTAAGGATAGTGGGGTGCCTCACCCCTATCCCGACCCAGCCCGTAAGCCTCCGACCTATAAACGCCAAATTTAAGATCAAACAAATCTTTCTCGGTGTGTCTTACGGACATCTCACCCATCATATCGAGTTCGTCCCTCACGACACCAAGGGCTTTGCACTTCGGATCCCTCATCTTACCCAAACCCTAGTCATAACTCGAAAGTGCCCATCAACCACAGAAAGAAAAACTCGATCGCGGTGAGACACCTTCGAGGAGCGGTCACCTTGAAGGCTCGACGAGGTGAAAAGAGTACACACCTTCCTATACACTTGATGCTAAAAACGCATCAAGATTTCAAAAGAAAGGTTTTCGACAAGTGCATAACAAGAGAGCCCCAAATTTACCACCGACCTAATGGAGTTTGGGGAAAATTGCGTATGGGGATCCAAAATATTCTCGAATGCTTCTAAAATGGAAGCTAGGGATATCTAAGGCCGACCTTAAAGCATCAACGTAATAGTGATAAACCCTCCGGCACCATCGCCTCTATCTCGACTGCTGCGGACACCACCAGCCTCCGATGGAATATGGAATTTAGGCTACTCTCCTCAAATCCTCTACGGTCAACAATGATTTGGATTTCCCAACCTTATACTCATCTCATGCAGCGATACGGCTGGGAACTAGCACTAATGTTCCCGGACTTACCCGATAATGTGTAGCGATATAATCTTTAATCTCGATTTCACTATCGGGGAGGAGACGATCGGGTCAACCTTAAACTCCGTGGGAGATGATCGCATGGATCCGTAAACCGATGTGGGGAATACTGAAGTAGAGGAAGACATACTTACTTTTCGTGAGATGTTCGCTCCTTCAACAAGTTCGGAAAAAGTTGGAAAATTTCAAAGTATTATCTCCGATACAAGCGAAAGAAGAAAGTGAATGCTTTCTCAAATGGAACTATTTATGGGACAAATGGCGCTAAAACCCGCCATTTCAACTTTCCACGTAATTGTGATTTGTTGTGGATTAGACGCAGCGCACATGTTTCAACGCCTACCAACCGCTCGCGCGATGACGCGATCAAGGACGACCGACACGTACCGGTCTAATCGCAATCATCACTCGACTCGGACCTCGGCCGTTCTTCCAAGCGACGCCGCTATCCAACGCCGAAGACTGTGTCGGACCTCGGTATCATTCGAGATAGATATCGCTATTCAGATCGGACCTCGGTATCATATAGATATATATCGCTGTCCGATCGGTCCCCAGATCATCCGTATGATATCTCTATCCACCCGACCCCAGATACCCATCCTGGATATCGCTATCCGCCTCGGACCTCTACATTCTCCTCACAGGACATCTTTGTCTGTGGACAAGCGACTCGCCGGTCCTCGACAAGCGATGCATGTCCGCACCAACACACCACCACACCCGCTTAGACCCGATCGTCGATTCAGCCTAAGCACAAAAAGACAACAACCTCGATCGAGCACCAACCACCTCGGTAAATACGATCTTCACCCCACCCTCGCATAGTTGTTACTCGACTATTTGGAGGCTATGATGGGATATGGCCCAACCGCCAAAGCCCATCGGCAGCCCAAACGAAATGGGCTCGACTCAATAATGGCCCACGCCGTTAAGCCAAAGGCCCACCTCTAAACCCTAATCAAGACTTTGTCAAAGGCACCACCCTACATGGAAGGCGAGGGATCCCTACATGGAAGACGAGGATCCCTACATGCGAGGCGAAGAGTCCCTACATGGAAGGATCGATCCCCGCCAATCGCGGATTGGGCACGCCTTGTGGTCCTCGACATGTATAAATAGGGGTTAGATCGACGGTAAAAGGGTTGGCCACTATTAGAATACTAGAGAGCTTTTCAATACATTTCATTGTAATCCTACATAGTGAAAGTATTGAGGAATCACTCCTCCGGACGAGATCTTATTCTCGATCGAACCACGAAAAGCCTTGGTGTTCTTTATCGCTTACACAAATCTCAGATATTAACATACACTAGATTTATCAATAACAATCAAGCAGATATTTAGAAATGCACGAACCTGGTAGATTCTGTTCAAACTGGTACGTCGCTTTACAGATTATGTCAAAGCCTTCAACACTTTATGATCTGTTGCTAAAGGCACACTTCATAAACAACCTGTGGCAATTAATTGAAGAAAAAATCCAATAATTAATAAACAGCCAGGATTCATTATCAAATGTACTCAAATATCATATGCAAATATTTATGGAAGAAATAACGCAAGGACTGACAAATCAATTCAAGTTAAAAAGTAAAAGATAAGGTCACACAGAGGTTTTAGCCACCTTATTTCTTGATACTGACGTGATTCAGATGAAAAATCTAAAAGCACATTGTGCTGTATAATAGGACATACACTGAAGCAACCACTTAAATCCTTAGGTTTGGGATCAATGACAGTTCTCTCCCATGTGATAAGTTCTTTTAGCCCAATATTAGTCCATCCATGTTTTTTAACTTCTCCAATTAGATATCCACCCATTATTAAAGGAATTATGGAGACACTATATACACCACATGATAACTCTTCCCAAAAATCCAATTTAGTTTTTTCCTTTCTCAATATCTATTTAAAGATCCAAAAGAAGGGTTAGTGCTATGTTACAAAAATTATTCAGATCAAAAGAGAAAAATAGCTACTTAGTCAAGACTATTATCAAGTTAAACTCAGAAGCAAACAAAGTAAACAAAGGCATCTATTAAACTATGTATACCATAATGTTTGAGTAAAAACAGGTGGTGACACTGAAGATAACAGCAGACGAGAATCATCCAATGTTGGCCAGTGAACTAGAAGACTTCTTCTTCCAAAAGCATCTCTACCAAACCACAGAGTTTTTGAACAATCCTACAAGCATAAAAGAGTAATTAGAGACTATATGCGAGAGTTACAGATAATCAATCCAAAACCCAATACATTCATGATGAACATTGTCGTTGATCGATCTTAATTTCGTTAGGGAAGTAAATACACAATGAACACGAGGGATTTACGTGGTTCGATCTTTGAATTAGATCTACATCCACCGAGCAAGAGAGAGTGTATGTGTATTGATAATATGAGGAGCGACACAAAGAGTGTAGATGATCTTTCCGCTAATCTAAATTTTATTTATACACGATTATACTCCACCTAGATCCCAAACCGAGATCTTCTTTAAATAGGATCTTAATCCAGATCTTCTAAATAGGATTCTTTAGATATGTCCGAATCTTCTACGCTCCACTTACGATTCGAGTTGTAGTTGGTCTAGGAGTCTTCTCGTCGAACTCACATAGGCCGAGCTTAATGTCGGGCCCATTTATATTGGGTCCGATGTTGGGCCTAGTAGTTGGGTCAGATCCTATCACATCCTCCCCAAAAGACGAGAAGCGAGGTCGTGATGGATGGGGAACATGGTTCGACATTGCTTAGCCGAGGCGTCGTTCAAGTCGATGTCGCTGGCCACCGCCGAGGCGCTCGTCGGTCGACGCCGCTTGGCCGCCTGCCGAGGCATTCGCCGAAGATGTATGTCGCTGGCCGCCTGCCGAGGCGTTACGTCAAGTCGTACATCGTTTCTGCCGCCGAGGCGTTCGCCGAAGATGATGTCGATTGGGTTTGCCCTACCGAGGCGTTTCGCGGTCGTATATCGCCGGCTTCACATTACCGAGGCGTTATGCCGGTCGCATGTTACTTGGCTTCACCTTGTCGAGGTGTTATGCCGTCTTCCTGGTTTGAATGCGTAACGTCGTGCCGAGGTAAAACACGGGGTGTCCTGCCGATGTCGAACACGGGATACGCGATCTGCATTTAATGCGTGCAGCGGTTGATTCCCCGATAAAGTGTATTTTGGGAATAACGCCCCGATAAGCTATTTCGTATCACTTTATCCATTTCAAATTCCTGAAACTCTTTGTCTTCTCAGAATCGCAATTGTCGCCATTGTCGTTTTTGCTGCGCTCGTGTCAACTTCTTCGATCTACTACCCACAAAACAGTAAGTTTCTTAATGGCTTCGTCTTCTTCTTCCTCTGGTGAGTCTAGCAGCCATGATGGCCGTTTAGTGTCAGTGTCACCACCGGGTTCGCCGGTGGTTTTAGAGGTTCTTACAGTCGACTCTCCCCATCCCTACGTCTGTAGTTCTTTCTTCCCACCGTCGAGGGATTTCGGGAAAGTATCCACATTTCCTTCTTGTCTTGAATCCTTTGAAATAGTAGAAATTGCTAATAGGTTTTTTGTCCCCCCATCTGTTGGAATGGTCGCTTCTCAACGGAGGATGACAGCATGCTTTCTCCCGAGGAGGATTTGTCACTTGCACAGAAGACGCTTGCAAATGGTCTTCGCCTTCCTTTTCCTCCGCTCACACCGAACTTCAAAGAATGTTCGGCATACCTTTAGTTTCAAATAACGCAACTCCTTTCGCGCTTGACGGCCATGGCATCTATGCCCGCCGGATAATCATTCTTTGACCCTGTGTGGTTGATCCTTAGGTTTTTCCATTGAAATTCAGTTGGGTGGTATTATATATCACCGCCGTGGCTTAAAGGTTAATACGAAGTCTAAGATTTTGAACCCGCAAAGAAGTTTTTCTTTTGTCGGTTCGGGGCGCTTCATTTTGTCCGAACGAGGATAAACCGCGGACGTGGCTAGTGATGATAGTTTTGGTGACTCGACGAGGCACCGCAAAGTGGCACAACGACGGCGCTCACGAGGCCGATCTTGTCGCTATGGGGCCGAGCCCTTATGATCCTCGCCAATCGCGGTGGAGTCGGTGAAGGGCGAGGCCCCTTCTTTCTCTCGTTTTGTATGTTGTTGACTGATTCTCAATTCTTCTAATGCTAACTTTGTATCTTATTTTTGTAGTGGACT